>CM032641.1:11207141-11403125 GCA_019097785.1 Fraxinus excelsior
GTTTGTCATCTACAAGTAGCCTTCCTATACTGTGATAATAAATAAGCACTTCATATTGCTGCAAAACCTGTCTTCCATGAGAGAACTGAACACATTGAACTTGATTGTCATCTAATTCGAGATAAAATTGAAGAAGGAAGTGGTGACAGAACATCTAAGGACCAATGCACAAGTTGCTGACATTCTGACTATGGTATTGAGCTCACCTATTTTTTATTCCCATTTGGCCAAGATAGAAGCAGCAGACATCCACTCTCCAACTTGTGGGGGGATGCTGAAGAATGAAGGAAAAATGGATTACCACATGGACAAACTATTGACAAGGGCATTTTTTATACGTTTATTTTAGTTCACAAACATGAATAATTGTCGATAAACATTCGGAATAGAGCTTAATTTGTGTGAATTGTGTTTGTAGGGCAACAATGAAGATTATGGTGGAAATTAGAAGAAAAGTAGAGAAAATGGGCCAAAACGAAGGAAAACAAAAGTTCAGGGACCAAAATGCAAATAATCAAAAGATGACCCGATGCCAACTCAAGAGCGGACATAAGCTTAATCATACATTGAGGAATGCATGGGATGATTGGAGGACAAGAATGAACAAAAGAGGTCAAAACAAGAGAATAATGAAGTTGGAGGACCAAAATGAAGATATATGATAATTGTTTGTACCATGCGGCCGCAAGGTGTAATCTTCCATGCGGCCGCAAGCAAGGATGCAAGGAAAATTTTTGGAAAAAAAGTTGTTCCTTGCGGGTGCAAGGAATTTGTCCTTGCGGCCGCAAGGAAGAAATCTGGCGCGAATTTTCTGGTTTCCTTATCCGACTCCAACACGTATGGTAATGATTCTAGGGCAACTATAAAAGCTAAAATACGTCCATAAACTAGGGTTATGCCTTCCTAGAGAGAAAAACAACCCTTTTGGAGCAAGAACGAAGGCAAGGACGAAGAATTTCACTCCAAGATCCAAGATTTCAAGCTTTACATTTAAGAATTGGGTGATGTCTTCTCCTAAATATTTTCTTTGTTATTTTAATTTATCCATGCTAGGCTAGGTTTTTAATTGTACTAGGTGAACGATGAACCTCGTATTGTGAACTTTTAATTTCTATTTTGCAATTTGATATTTAAACACGTTTGATGGATGTTGAATGATTTATATACACTTTCTTGTCTCTACAATTATATGCGCAATGGTTGTATGAGTTTGAGTGATTTATTTTATACATTCGAAAGAAGGGAAATAGATTCTACAAGGTATAAATCATCATAAGGTCCGATAGGGGATAGAAATATACCGCTATGCTTTATGTGAATCTCTAAGTGTTTACAAAACGTCATGCATTCTTTTATATTGCATTTGTCATAGAAATATAGTCAAATGGTATATTAGAATAGGTTCAATTCTACTCGAAAGAGATTATTGAATAAGTTAGAAACATTGATTCTTCAACCAATTCATCGAGTTGTCAAATTGTGAAATAGGAGTTACAAAGTGAACTTGCTTGGTGATTCGGGATCCTAGTACGCATTTTCATACATTAATTTCATCAACCTTTTGCATTCGACATATTCTTGCATTTAATCATAATTTTAGTTTAATTCACGTAGTAGTCATAGCTTCATCAAAAATCACACAAATAATCATCTTGAGTTTAATAGATTCGGTTAAGGTCGAGATAATAATAATCACGTTAAATCAATCCTCGTGGGAACGATACTCGAAATTTTAGGATTTCCACTTTATTACTTGTCAACGAACCGTGCACTTGCGGTGATTTAAATTCGAAACATATTTTCGTGAACAAGTTTTTGGCGCCGTTGCCGGGGATTGAGTATTAACTTAATTTTTGTTATTTAGACACTAATTCGAACGTGTTTTGTTTTCATTTTCGTTGCATTTTATTTTATTTTATGCTATTAAGTTTATTTACACAGGCTGAACTTGGTACTATTAACTCTTTTCACTTCTTCAGGTCGTTCGCTCGTGCATCGAAGATCAGTTGGCGGTGAACTACTCCCAACTGATTTAGAAATTGAACGGACCTTTCATCGAAGACAGAAAATAGCAAGAGCAGCACAACAGGAAAATCAAGAAATAATCCAAATGGCTAATCAACAACCACCACCGATGGTTGCACCTGCGGCTCTAGCCGATGATGAAGCACTCGATGGTGGGGATGCTTTGCTTGGGGATTTCCTATCACCGTTTGTTGTTCAAAACCAATCTAGCATTGTCTACCCAGCTTTCGAGCAGCCGAATTTTCAGCTAAAGACGAAGGTATTCAGCTCTTTTAGAATGGCCAGCAATTCTACGGGACAGCCAACGAGAACCCACATATACATGTGTCCCGTTTCTTGGATATGTATCAACATTTCAAGTACCCAGGGATATCAGAAGATGCAATCAGACTGAGGCTGTTCCCGCTCACTCTCCGGGATAAAGCACTTGAATGGCTCGATTCACTCCCGGTAGCAAGTATAACTACGTGGAATGACTTAGCTCACAAATTCTGTAACAAATACTTCCCACCAGCCAAGGTGGCAAGAATGAGGCACGACATATCCATATTTAGCCAAAATGATACTGAGTCGTTCGATGAAGCATGGAACAGATTCAAGAGCATGCTACGGAAGTGTCCTCAACATGGGTTCGATCAGAGAACACAAGTTAGGTTTTTCTATTTGGGACTAGCTCCGGCCTCCAGAAGTATGGTGGATTCATCATCAAACGGCTCCATAAGCACTAGGTCAATTGCTGGAGCCTGGGAATTGTTTGAAAGAATGGCTAATACTTCAGCCATGTGGTCTACAGATAGAGGAGGCACAAAGAAATCAGTCGGAGTGTATGAGGTGGTTAGCTACTCAGCATTGTCTGCAAAAATTGACTCACTATTTCACAAGATGGAGAATATGACACAGACAGTGAACTCAGCACAGGTCAAGAAATTAATTTGTGAAGAATGTGGAGCAGAACACCCCACAGCCGACTGTCATATCCTTACACAAAGACTGGAACAGGTGGATTTTGCCCAATGGGGTCAACATCAGCAAAACAACCCCTATTCTGAAACATACAATCCAGGTTGGAGAAATCACCCAAATTTCTCTTGGGGTGGAAACCAAAATCACAATCAGAATCATAATCGAGCTCAAGGGCAGTTTCAGCAGGAGAAGAAACCTCAGTTGGAAGACATGTTTGTAAAGTTCATGGAAAAGACCGATAAATATATGGAAACCACAAATCAATTCATGAGGAAGACTGAAACAAACCTCCAAAATCAAGGTGCAGCAATTAAAAATCTAGAAACTCAAATGGGGCAGTTAGCCCTGTCTATGACAGGGAGGGTACCTGGTGCATTACCGAGCAACACCGAAATAAATCCTAGGGAGCATGTTCAAGCCATTACTACACGAAGCGGAGTTCAGCTACCTGAGATACATGTCAAGAGGCCAAATGTAATTAAAGAGCAGGTGGAGTTATCTATAGAAGAGAATGAGGAACATGCTGACAATATCAGGAAAACACCAGTGAAAGAAACTCCGACAGAACCACAGAAACATCACGATACTTCAATGAACCCCTATGAGCCACCAATTCCATTCCCACAACGCTTGAGGAAGCAAAGGATGGAGCAGCAGTACAAGAAATTTCTGGAAGTGTTCAGAAAACTGCACATAAACATTCCATTGGCTGATGCACTCCTTCAAATACCTAGTTATGCAAAATTTTTGAAGGACATTCTATCAAACAAACGCAAACTGGAAGATCACGAGACAGTAATGTTAACTGAAGAAGTCAGTGCTAGGATTCAGAAAAAGCTTCCACCAAAATTAAAAGATCCAGGGAGTTTTACTGTGCCTTGTACTATTGGCAAAATTTTCTTTGATAAAGCATTGTGCGATCTTGGTGCAAGTATTAATTTGATGCCTTTGTCTGTTTTCAGGAAACTTAGCCTAGGAGAAGCTAAAGCAACCACTGTCACGTTGCAGCTCGCTAACAGATCATTGACTCACCCAAGAGGAATCATTGAGGACGTGCTCATCAAGGTGGAAAAATTCATATTTCCTGCAGATTTCCTCATATTAGATATGGAGGAAGACAAAGATGTTCCACTAATTCTGGGTAGACCGTTCTTGGCCACGGGCAGAGCTCTGATTGATGTTCAGAGGGGGCAGCTAATTTTGAGTTTGGGTGAAGAGCAGATATCCTTCAATGTTTTCAAAGCCATGCAGTTTCCTTCAGAGGCAGATAGCTGTTTCAAAATTGATGTCATTGACATGGTGGTGAATGATACATTCTTACTTCAACATCCTTCAGATGCATATGAGGCATGCATCGCTCATTCTCAATCAATAGATTCTGATTCACTGGAGATGGAGACTTGTGCAAGATTTTTGGAGACCAACCCACCATACATCCGGAAACCACGTTTGCCATATTTTGAAGAACTTGGAACATGAACCAACAAACATGTACCGTCCATTCAGCAGCCACCTAAACTAGAACTCAAGCAACTACCACCTCATCTCAGATATGCGTATTTGGGGGAATCATGCACTCTTCCAGTGATTATATCAAACTCAATCAGTGAAGTGGAGGAAGAGAAACTACTCCGGGTACTTCGGGAAAATAAAACAGCAATAGGATGGACCATTGCAGACATTAAAGGGATCAGTCCTTCGTTGTGCATGCATAAGATTCTCATGGAAGAGAATTTTCGACCGAGCATGGAGAGTCAGCGGAGGTTGAATCCAAATATGAAAGAAGTGGTCCGGGCTGAGGTATTGATGCTTTTGGATGCTGGCATTATCTACCCTATATCAGATAGTGCATGGATAAGCCCAGTTCAAGTTGTGCCGAAAAAAGGGGGAATTACAGTTGTGCCTAATGAGAAAAATGAACTTATACCTACCAGAACAGTTACGGGATGGAGGGTTTGCATTGACTATCACAAACTCAATACAGCTACTAGGAAAGATCATTTTCCTCTCCCCTTCATTGATCAAATGCTGGAGAGGTTGGCAGGTCATTCACATTACTGTTTCCTCGATGAGTATTCAGGTTACAATCAGATTCCAGTAGCACCGGATGACCAGGAGAAAACCACATTTACATGCCCCTATGGTACTTTTGCTTACCGTAGGATGCCATTTGGTTTATGTAATGCTCCAGCCACGTTTCAGAGATGCATGATGGCTATATTTTCCGACATGGTTGAGAGATTCATTGAAATCTTCATGGATGATTTCTCTGTATTTGGGTCTTCATTTGATGAGTGCTTGAAACATCTGAACTTGGTGTTAGAAAGATGTAGAGAAACAAATCTGGTATTAAACTGGGAGAAATGCCACTTCATGGTGCAGGAAGGCATTGTGTTGGGACATCGGGTTTCAGCGAAGGGAATTGAAGTGGACAGGGCAAAGATTCAAGTCATCGAGAAATTACCGCCACCAACTTCTGTCAAGGGCGTTCGTAGCTTTCTAGGTCATGCCGGGTTTTACAGACGATTCATCAAGGATTTCTCGAAGATCACGAAGCCACTATGCAACTTATTGATGAAAGACAGCTAATTTGAATTTGATAATGAGTGTTTGACGGCTTTTCACACCCTAAAAGAGAAGCTCACTTCGGCTCCAGTAGTAGTCGCTCCAGATTGGGAGTTACCATTTGAGTTAATGTGTGATGCCAGTGATTTCGCCGTGGGACTGGTTTTGGGACAATGCATCAACAAAGTCTTTCATGTGATATACTACGCCAGCAAAACCTTAAATGATGCACAGATGAACTATGCAACTACAGAAAAGGAGTTATTAGCGGTTGTGTATGCATTTGATAAATTCCGCCCTTATTTGGTTGGGTCAAAGGTTGTTGTTTACACTGATCATGCAGCATTGAAATACCTGATGACCAAGAAGGACGCTAAGCCAAGATTGATACGCTGGGTATTATTGCTACAAGAGTTCGACATAGAAATCAGAGATAAAAAGGGCAGTGAGAACGTGGTAGCTGACCACTTATCCCGGCTGGAGTTCGGTCAACCAGATGCAGTAGTGGAAATCAATGAGATTTTTCCAGATGAACAACTCCTCAGTGTGGAGACAGTACCGTGGTATGCTGATGTTGTGAACTATTTAGCCAAGTCTATTCCACCACCAGAGTATTCTGCTCATCAGAGGAAGAAGTTCTCTATAGGCGAGGGGCAGATCAGATTATCCGACGGTGCGTGCCTGAAGAAGAGGTACATCAGATCTTGGAACATTGCCATTCATCAACATATGCGGGACATTTTGGAGCTTCCAAGACAGCAGCCAAAGTTTTACAGTCGGGGTTTTATTGGCCTACATTGTTCAGAGACTCCTTTGAATTCGTGAAGAGGTGTGATCGGTGTCAACGCACGGGGAATATCTCAAGAAAGAATGAAATGCCTCTGACAAGCATTCTGGAAGTGGAGTTATTTGATGTTTGGGGGATTGACTTCATGGGACCATTCCCATCTTCATTCTCCAACCAGTACATTCTAGTGGCGGTGGACTATGTCTCGAAATGGGTGGAAGCAGTAGCTTTGCCTACTAACGATGCAAAAGTGGTGATTAGATTCCTCAAGAAGCACATTTTCACTCGTTATGGCACACCCCGGGCTATCATCAGTGACGGCGGTAAACATTTCTGTAATCGCCAATTTGAGCAGTTGTTGAGTAAGTATGGGGTCAAACACCGCATTGCTACTCCATATCATCCTCAAACCAGTGGGCAAGTGGAAGTTTCTAACAGAGAGTTAAAGAGAATATTGGAGGTTACGGTGAATTCTTCACGGAAGGACTGGTCCAAGAAGTTGGATGATGCTTTGTGGGCTTACCGAACGGCATTCAAGACACCTATCGGGATGTCACCGTACCGCCTAGTGTTTGGAAAAAGCATGCCACTTGCCAGTGGAGTTGGAGCATCGGGCCTATTGGGCACTTCGCAAGTTGAATCTGGATTTGCAAGCAGCGGGGGAACAACGGTTACTTCAGTTAAATGGAATTGATGAGTTTCGTCAAGAGGCTTATGAGAATGCCAAAATCTACAAGGAGCGAACTAAAAAGTTTCATGACATGCATATTCAGAGACGGGAGTTTCTTGTGGGGCAGCAGGTTCTATTGTTCAATTCTCGCCTAAAGCTTTTTCCGGGAAAACTGAGGTCAAGGTGGTCTGGTCCATACACTATCACACGTGTGTTCCCACATGGAGCAGTGGAGATCACTCATGAGAGCAAATGGACATTCAAGGTAAATGGACAGCGCTTAAAGCACTATTGGAGCGGGGACTTCTCAAAAGACAAATCCACCGTTCATCTTAAGCCACCAGGGTGATCTCCATTCGATACAGTCGAGCTATGGACTATAAACTAGTGCTGGATGGGAGGCAACCCATCATTTCCACCCTTTTACTTATTCCGCTTTATTTCTTTTGATTTATACACTTTCAGTTTTCTGCAATTTTTGGTAGTTTTAGGTCATAGTACCCCTATTTTGTTCACCACGTGTCCATGCATAATTCATGTTATTGTTGCATGCATTAAACCTGTCATGTGTGGTGTTCGCATGAATTTTGGGTGGTTAGAACTCCAACTCTCGCATATCTAGGTCAAAGGAGCGTTTTGGGCGTCTTTATAAGTCCAACACGCGATTTCATGGTTGATATTGGTGTCTAATTCATTATTATTGTTCATCCGCACCTCGAGTAATGCCTAATCATGGTTTGAAACAATTTTGGGGGTGTTAGCTAAAATGGAGGTTTTTGGTGAAAGTTGAGTTTTCCATGTTTTATGTCGGTTGTGGCATGTTAGGTTGTTCACCAGCTATCTCGAGCCTTACACATGATAGCATGGTCCCTTGCAGTTTATCTTATGTTGAGAATCCACGTGGGAGTGTTTAAATGCTCATTTGCTCATTTTGTGCACAATTCACGTGTTTCGGGGTGAAGGAAGCAAATCTTGTGTTTTTGGGGATCCACCTATGCTTCCGGGAGTCTAAAATTACCTTTAGAGTGGAATTCATGACTCTCACGCACACACAATGGTTTAAAATGCACGTGGTCATGTCGTGAAAGCATCACAACATCGAATGGCATTGGGGGTTCCAATATTAAGTTTTTGGTGCACACCAACCCATAGTAAGCTATTTCGGGGTCGGCATATGTTTTATTTTTTATTCATGTTACTTAGGGTTGCATTGCATTATTTTATTCCATTGACACAAAAAAAAATCGAAAAGAGCATGCTGGTAGTCCATGCGGCCGCAAGGAACTACCAGACTTGCGGCCGCAACAACAAGGTCAGGGCCAAAATTGGCCCTGACCATTTCCTCCATGTGGCCGCAACACTTTACACCATGCGGCCGCATGGAGTCCCCCACCCCCCTTTTATTTCCCCCACACACCAAATCACACACCCACACTACCATCATCAAGTTTTCACTCCCATTCATTCCATTACACTTGTGATCATCACCTTAAGTTTTCAAGGTACATCCTATTCTCTTCTCTCCATTACACTTTAAGTGGTTTTTGATTCTTTGTTTGAGGAGTTGGGGCTTAGGTTTTCAATGATGGTTTGCTTGTGGTTGAATGTTGTTGAGAAAATTTTGGGCATGAACAATGTCAAAGAGTGCAACAACTTGGTAAATTACAATTATGCTTGCAATGTGTTCGATGAAATGCCTATATGACCCCGGTTTGCACAATTGTGTCTCTTTACCCATAACCTTGTTGGTATGATTTTTAGGATGTTTGTATGTGTGATTGCTCTTTGCACTTGTTGTTGACATCACAAAACCCAACATGGCCCCCCATGACCATCACATTGTTGGACACAAGTCATTCCACGGCACCACTTTCGGCCCCTAGTTTTCTCATTCATTTGCTACCTGTTTTCTCTGCATTTTTGGTATGTATTAGTTTACTCTACATACTAACACATGCCTTGAGGTTGCCCGGGAAAACTTAACTTTTTCCCGATGATGTCACCCTCCGAAGTTGCTAGGTTGACTCGCGAATCAACTGTCCAATTTTTCGAGTTTCTTCACCTCTTCTCGTTTCTTTGCACCCATTTTACCATGTTTTGGTTATCATCCACATTCATGCTCTATTTGTAACATAGCGTCATTTCATTGGGTCTCTTGCGTCGCATGAGCTTACATTTGTTATTATTTTTCGGTATTGCAGAATGCCTCCTAAACGTACTTCCAGGGGCAAGGAAAAGGTTGGCTCCACTTCGGGTACAACTCGTACGCAGGCACTAGGAGGTGGTGTGCGCCGATTTTTGGACAATGGAGCTCGTATCAAATATGAGGAGAGTGTCTCTCTTTGGGCCTTCAACTCCGAGCGCCCGGTGAAGCTTGCCGACTTTCCCGGCTTTGAATTGCTGACATTGGTGGAGAACTGTGGTTGGGGAAAAATAGTGGAGAGACCACACCCAGTGTATGAAAGTTTGGTCCGGGAATTCTATGCCAATTTTAACAGTGACATTGACACACCGGGTTCTGAGCACCAACACCAAACATGGGTGCGGGACCGTTGGATTATGTTTACGCCGGAGGTCATCCATGATTATTACCATCTCTCTTGGGATGATTTGGTCCCTATTCCCGGTGATTTCCATTGGCCTGAGGTTGCGGAGGTGTTGCTTGGGCGTGCAAATGCATGGCCCCTTCAAACGGCGGAATGGTATCAAAACGAGCTTACCCCATCCATTGCTATTCTTTGGCTCTTCATATGCCACAACATTGAGCCGACCTCTCATCACTCCACATTCACCAACCAAAAAGCTGGTCTCCTCTATCACTTGGTTCGGGGGAATAAGATTGATTTGGCCACCTTCATCTATGATCAGATTCATGCAGTGGGAGTTTGGGGTGACCGTCGCAGTTCCATCATCTTTCCCAGCCTGATCAGCGGTATTTGCAAGATTTCAGGAATCCCCATTCCACAAAGGGAACTACCTGAAAAACAGAGTCCCTTCATTAAGCATAGTACATTGGTGGCACAAGAACGGGGTCGGATCAATCGCAGGGACAGGTTGGCGCGGGAAGAACGACAGCAACAGGTTGTCCACGAGGCAGGCGATGCCGGTATTGGATTACATCATGATCAGCCACCCCTACAGCCGAATGTGGATACACAGCTACTGCGACAGATGTTCGCCACCATGACGAGCTCCAGCCGTGATGTCCAAAATCTACAGAAGGTTTTTGGGGCCATGAGTACGGAGGTAACTGCAATGAGGATTGGGCTGCAGCGAGTCGAGCATTTCACCTCCACAGCCAGTCGGGAATCTCTCGCCGCGCACCGCGAAATTGACACAATGAACGGGCGACTGAGCATGTATGTCGGCCGGGTTGATGGTATTCAGTTGCGTGCAAATGAGACGTGGGAGCGCTTGGGCACTATAGAATCAGACATTCGAGAACAGACCACAGCCATTCAGGGTATTCAGTCAGCTATCTCCCACCAATCTGAATTGATGCAGCAGATTTTGGCTCGGCTACCTCCACCATCTGGGGATGGTACCAGTGGTCCTGGCTTTCCACCGCAATTTTTTTGATCAGGGCAGTACTATCCCCGCCTTTTTTGCGATTCATTACTACTTGTCTCTTTTATGCATGCTTCATACTTGTGTTTTCCTCGCACATTGAGGACAATGTGGAAGTCAAGTTTGGGGGAGTGGTACATATGTCTGATCCAGCATAACTCTGACACTTTACTACTTTAATTCACTGTATAAAAAAAAATCCATTCTGAGTTTTACTGTTGTTTCGTTAATAGTAGTTTAAAATTCTGTGATCATGCATGGGCTTAACAACTCTACTGACTATGATGTTAGATATTGGACTATGTACGGGCCATAAATGATGAAAATCACGCATTATTAGCTTGATCGATACATGTTAATCTGAAACTTGATTTATTTTGCGCACGACACTCATGCTTGCATGTTGGGCCACTGATTTGACTCATTGTTTTAGAGATAGTTGAACATAGAAATTATACCAAAAAAACTCTCTTTTGTGCTAAACCATGACCAATCTTTAGAATAGTTTAGGTGTGATTGAACTGTTGCAAGGGAACATTGAGACGAGTAGGGGCTCCGTGCATGATGTTATGTGTGGATTGTCTTAAACTATTGAGATGAAAACAAAGTGAAAGTTTCAAGTTAGGTTGTAGTTTTTGAAATTGGGTGTCTAAAAAAATATGGGGTATTGCACTAATCAGTGAGTAAACAACGACATTTGTTCGAGCCTATATAACTCGAGTGATTAAGCCTGTAAGGGTTTAAAACCTGGTGCCCTATGGTCATCTGACTTGGGAGTCATCGGCCTAAAGCTCGCTACAGGGGTTATATAGAAAGCAAATGAAAGATGTTATATAAAAGAAAAGAGAAAAATGGTATCTATCTATCTATTGATGAATTATATACATACTCTTGTGTATGAAATGCATTGATTAGCCCCAGACACTCGGTTGACAAAACTATACCCCTAACGCGAGGCAACTAACTCAGTTTAATCTACAAGGTTGAAGAAATCAAAAAAATAGGAGAGCCCTTACTTATTGAAGTGTGAACTTGTAATGGTAAGATCTATCTAAGCTAAGAGAGAGGAATGAATAGATGTGAATAGACTCAACCTTAGAACACACCTCGGGATACTTAAGTGAAAATTATAAGTTTAGAGGTATGTGTATCTCTCGAGCGATGAGGAGAAAAAAAATCTGACTACATTGGGTCGGGTATGAGTCAAACATGATCCTAACATGTTGGTATGAATTCACACACACACTTCGAGTTTTGCATATAACATGTGGAGATTGATTTGATTATTCGTGGTTGAAATTGTTCATGTGCCATTACTAAGTTCCAATCCTGAGATACAACAAAGTTGTTGAACCATGTGCTACTTGGAAGTAAGTTATGAATTTGTTTGAGGACAAACAATGAAGCAAGTTTGGGGGAGTTGATAAGGGCATTTTTTATACGTTTATTTTGGTTCACAAACATGAATATTTGTCGATAAACATTCGGAATAGAGCTTAATTTGTGTGAATTGTGTTTGTAGGGCAACAATGAAGATTATGGTGGAAATTAGAAGAAAAGTAGAGAAAATGGGCCAAAACGAAGGAAAACAAAAGTTCAGGGACCAAAATGCAAATAATCAAAAGATGACCCGATGCCAACTCAAGAGCGGACATAAGCTTAATCATACATTGAGGAATGCATGGGATGATTGGAGGACAAGAATGAACAAAAGAGGTCAAAACAAGAGAATAATGAAGTTGGAGGACCAAAATGAAGATATGTGATAGTTGTTTGTACCATGCGGCAGCAAGGTGTAATCTTCCATGCGGCCGCAAGCAAGGATGCAGGGAAAAAAAGTGAAAAAAAAGTTGTTCCTTGCGGGTGCAAGGAATTTGTCCTTGCGGCCGCAAGGAAGAAATCCGGCGCGAATTTTCTGGTTTCCTTATCCGACTCCAACACGTATGGTAATGATTCTAGGGCAACTATAAAAGCTAAAATACGTCCATAAACTAGGGTTATGCCTTCCTAGAGAGAAAAACAACCTTTTTGGAGCAAGAACGAAGGCAAGGATGAAGAATTTCACTCAAAGATCCAAGATTTCAAGCTTTACATTCAAGAATTTGGTGATGTCTTCTACTAAATATTTTCTTTGTTATTTTAATTTATCCATGCTAGGCTAGGTTTTTAATTGTACTAGGTGAACGATGAACCTCGTATTGTGAACTTTTAATTTCTATTTTGCAATTTCATATTTAAACACGTTTGATGGATGTTGAATGATTTATATACACTTTCTTGTCTCTACAATTATATGCGCAATGGTTGTATGAGTTTGGGTGATTTATTTTATGCATTCGAAAGAAGGGAAATAAATTCTATAAGGTATAAATCATCATAAGGTCCGATAGGGGATAGAAATATACCGCTATGCTTTATGTGAATCTCTAAGTGTTTACAAAACGTCATGCATTCTTTTATATTGCATTTGTCATAGAAATATAGTCAAATGGTATATTAGAATAGGTTCAATTCTACTCGAAAGAGATTATTGAATAAGTTAGAAACATTGATTCTTCAATCAATTCATCGAGTTGTCAAATTGTGAAATAGGAGTTACAAAGTGAACTTTCTTGGTGATTCGGGATCCTAGTACGCTTTTTCATACATTAATTTCATCAACCTTTTGCATTCGACATATTTTTGCATTTAGCTCATAATTTTAGTTTAATTCACGTAGTAGTCATAGTTTCATCAAAAATCACAAAAACAATCATCTTCAGTTTAATAGGTTCGGTTAAGGTCAAAATAATAGAAATCACTTTAAATCAATCCTCGTGGGAACGATACTCGAAATTCTAGGATTTCCACTTTATTACTTGTCAACGAACCGTGCACTTGCGGTGATTTAAATTCGAAACATATTTTTCGTCAACAGTATACTAATGATTCAAATTCTCATCTTACATATTATACTAATGTTGATTGGGCATGAAATATGGATGTTAGGAAAATCACATCTAACTGATATTCTTACATGGGTAACAATTTTATTTCTTAGTTGAGTAAGAAACAAAACTCAAAGCCTTATCTACTACACAAGTTGAGTATATTGATACGTGTAGTTGTTGTACTCAGCTACTGTAGATGAAGTAAATGCTCAATGAATATGGTACTGATCAATATTCTATTACTATGTTCTATGATAACTTTAGTGCTATAAATATCTCTAAAAATCATTTTCAACACTCTAGAACCAAATACATTGACATTAAACATTACTTGATTAGAGACTTGGTTGAAAGAAATGCAATTGTCATAGAATACATAAATACTGAAGGTCAGCTAGCTAATTTGCTTACCAAGATTTTAGAGGAGAAGGCTACCACCATAATTTGTGAAGCCATCTTAAATAATGAACATATATCATACGAGAAGATTTATCCTTATGGTTGTGTGAAAGTCAACTCCATAAATTCAAAAGATTGTACTTTAAAATATAAAATAGAAAGTCATGATAATTGAGCATTCAAAAAAATAGTGAAAACAATTATATACATACTCATGCCTTGTACACATATTTTTCCATGTACAGAGAATTTCAAACGACGGCTGGTTTGAAATACCTTTCTGTACTTAGTCACTACAAGTGCCAATTTTAATTAAGATATGGGTTATGATTAACTATTCATGATGGTTCTATTACACACTCACATCGTAGTTGAGAAATTAGTTGAGTTTAATTATGTACATACATCTGATTGGAAGATTCTTAATTATCTTGATAATTTTGAATTGATTATGAAAAAAGATGAATTGAGAAATTTGCCCAAAAACAAAAAGATTTTGTTAATATTATCTTGGAATTTCACTAGTTTTCTATAATTGAATTGTGGGAGTTTTTTTTAGCAGAATTTCAAACGAACAATCTAGATTGGGCAATAAAATCTCACCTTCATGAAATAGAGGGGTATTAATTTTCGGATTTTAGAGAAAAAAAAATATGGGTGGAATTTGCAGGGTACCATAATTGGACTTGAGATTGCACGAAATTGAATTCAAAATTAAGGAGGCAAAAAGTCACAAATTGAAATGTGGGGGTAGTTATGGAATGATTGTTCAAAATAGTTTTAAAATAAATCATGTATGCACGTCCCTTAATTGCAATTACGTGAGTGCAATTCACTTAAATTAAATGATATCTCCTTTTTCAAATTTCTCTCAAACATGTCTCTGCATTTGATCAGTTTTACTTCCTATTTCTTTGTTATTTTCTACAAAAACAAGGGAAAGAAAAGGAAAGGGTAAAACCTTTATGAATCCCCTATACAAACTGCAAAGCGTCTATCCTCGAAGGGAGAGCACTCTCTACCCACTGTCTGGGGTGGACCTAGGATATTTGTCCAGTGCGGGCAGTATCAGTAAAAACGAAAAAAAAAAATATAACACAAGCATTATACTAAAATAAAATACCTTACAATTGTTTTTTACGAGTTTTCATACTTTGATATCTTTGTACAATCGCATCATTATCAATCTTTAAGAATATGTCTTTCTTTACATAAACAATAAGACGATCATTCATCCACTCATCTCCAATTCGATTGCACAATTTATTCTTCACAATGTTCATGGCAGAAAATACCCTCTCTACCGTAGCAGTAGCAACAGGAAGAATTAATGTCAAAGTCAAAAGCTTGTAAACCATTGGATATGATCTGCTCTTATTTGTCAAAACTAACTGTTGTGCGAGAGCACTGAGACCATTTAATTCTTCAAACTCTTTGTTAGAGAGGACATCAACAATGTAATCATCAAGTTGATCGTCAAGTGTGAAGAAATCTACTTCTGAAAAATCTTGTGGATAAAACTTAGCAAGTTGAATCAACTTTCTTTTATCAAAAGTAGAGAATGAATTTTGTGGACGTAGACAAGCTACACCAATGAGCAAATCAGTATTTACCTCTGAGAAACGATCATTCAATTCTTGAAGTTGCGTATCTATGACAGAATAGAATAAATCTACCCCGAAAGTGATGCAAGTTGGTCATTTGTGGAGGATTACGATGAGGGTGATTTGGGTGGAGAATACACTTCTAATAAATTTTGTGAGCTATCTGCCTTAGATGGAACTATTCACCAAACTTTGTGTACAGATACTCCTGAGCAAAATGGTGTTACTGAAAGAAAACATAGGCACATTGTTGAAACGGCTCGTTCTCTCTTGTTGTCTGCTTCTGTTCCTAGTGTGTTTTGGGGTGAAGCTGTTCTTACTGCTGTAAGTGTGATTAATACAATTGCATCTTCTCATATTTCAGGTTTTTCTCCTTTCGAAAAGTTGTATGTGTATGCCCCTGATTATTCTTTCTTTAGAGTTTTTGATTGTACTTGTTTCATTCTTTGTCATCATGTAGAACGTAGCAAGTTGTCATCTAGATCTATTATTTGTGTCTTTCTTGGTTATGGTAAAAGTAAAAAGGGATATCGTTGTTTTGATCCAACAACTCGAAAGCTTTATGTGTCTTGTCATGTTGTTTTTCTCGAGCATATGCCTTTCTTTTCTTTTCCATCAACTACTCATAATTTGACTAGATCTAATCTTATTCATATAGATCCATTTTCTGACGATTCTGATAGTTTGTCATCTCGGGTTCCTAGTACCTCAAATACCCCTTCTCATGTTCTTACCCCATTATCTTTACAACCAACTCGTACTGATCATTCTGCAGGTACTAACACTTTACTCTCCGGTACACCTGAAGGTTCATCTTCTCCTACGGTCCCTCAAGCTCTGTCTGAGATTGTGGATCCGCCTCTACATCAATCCACACGCATTCGTAAGTCTACAAAGTTATCAGATTTTGCTTATTCTTGTTATTCTTCATCTTTTACTTCATTTTTAGCTTCTATTCATTGTCTATCTGATCCCTCTTCCTATAAACAGGTAATTCTTGATCCTCTTTGGCAGCAAGCTATGGATGATGGACTTTCTTCTTTGCATAAGACTGGTACTTGGGATTTGATTCATCTACCTCCTAGTAAACGTATTGCGGGTTGTCGTTATGTGCATAAGATCAACTAATTCTGATGGATCAATTGAACGATACAAAGCTAGGTTGGTTGCAAAAGGGTACTCTCAACAGTATGGTATGGATTATGAGGAAACATTTGCTCATGTTGCAAAAATGATTAGTATTGGTACTCTTATTGCAGTAGTTTCTATTTGCCAGTGGCGTATCTCTCAACTTGATGTTAAAAATGCCTTCTTGAATGGAGATCTTCAAGAAAAAGTTTATATGGCGCCCCCTCCTAGTGTTTCACATGATTTTGGGTATGTTTGCAAGCTAAATAAAGCGTTATATGGTCTCAAACAAGCACCTCGTGCTTGATTTGAGAAATTTTATGTTGTGATCTCTTCCCTTAGAGTTACTCCTAGTAGTCATGATTCTGCTCTTTTTGTTAAGTGCACTGATGCAGGTCGTATCATTCTATCTTTATATGTTGATAACATGATTATTACTGGTGATGATATTGATGGTATTTCAGTTTTGAAGACAAAGTTAGCTAGACATTTTGAAATGAAGGATTTGGGTTCTCTACGATATTTCTTGGGTATTGAGGTAGCCTACTCACCCAGAAGTTGTCTTCTTTCTCAGTCGAAATGTGTTGTAGATATTCTTGAGTGGGCTAGACTTACTGATAATAAGATTGTTGATACTCCCATTGAGGTTAACGCAAAGTATTCTTCTTCTGATGGTTTACCTTTGTCGGATCCTACTTTATATCGTACTATTGTTGGGAGTTTGGTATATCTCATTATTACTCGTCCAGATATTGCATATGTTGTTCATGTTGTTAGTCAGTTTGTTGCTTCTCCTACTACAGTTCATTGGGCAGCTGTTCTTCGTATTTTTTTGTATCTTCGGGGTACAGTCTTTCAGAGTCTTTTACTTCCATCAACCTCTTCCTTGGAGTTGTGTGCATACTCTAATGCTGATCATGGTAGTGATCCCACAGATAGCAAGTCTGTTACTGGTTTCTGTATTTTTTGGGTGATTCTCTTATTTCTTGGAAGAGTAAGAAACAATCTATTGTTTCTCAATCTTCAACTGAAGCAGAATATTGTGCTATGACATCTACTACCAAAAAGATTGTTTGGCTATATTGGTTGCTTGCAAATATAAGAGTTTTTCTTTCTCATCCTACTCCTACGACAACCAGAGTTCTATTCAAATTGCTCACAACTCGATTTTTCATGAACAAACTGAGCACGTTGAGATAGATTGTCACCTTACTCGTCATCATCTCAAGCATGGCATAATTACTTTGCCTTTTGTTTCTTTTTCTTTGCAACTTGCAGATTTCTTTAGCAACTCGCATTCTATTTCCCATTTTCATTTTCTAGTTGGCAAACTCTCGATACTTGTAGCTGCCGCATCGTGAGTTTGAGGAGAGTTGTTAAGAAATATAGTATTATTAGTATTATTTAATTTTATTGTTTATTAAGGGTAGAATAGTCTTTTTAGTTTTTTTGTTTTTTTTTTGTTTTAGCCTATATATATTTAGGTTAAATCATTTTTTTGTATTCAATTTTCATTATGCAGAATTAATGAAACGCTAGCCTCCCTTTTTTTCTTTCTATTCTTTGAATTGTTTAACATCTTTCTTCTGTTGGTTTTATTTCTTGCTGGTTTTTTGAGTAATCTGCTCTCTGTTTCTGCTGCTCCTTCTGCTGGTGCAAATTGTACATCTATCAATTCTCAAACCTAAAGGAAGTCCACTAGTCCTAACAAGTGGTATCAGAGCTTGAAATTTCCTGGCCTAATTTCCGTTTCTTTTAATTGGCCAAACACATTTCTTATGAAAGACGGATTCCTGTTGATAAGTGGGTAAAAACACACTTATTTGGCACTTTTTGAAATTAATTGTAATTGAAATTGAGTCGATTCATATTCATAATTATGTAATTTTCACTTTTGTAGGCTAAAACCCTGATTGGAAGAAGAACGAGGTGAAAGGAGAAGAAAAAGGACTAAAAGAGTACAAAATTGTGAAGTTGAGGACCAAATTGTAACGAGATCAAAGTTGAGGGACCCAATAGGCAATTATCTTAGGGACCTACTGAAAATTGCACAAAGTATTTCTTAGGTTGACCGACATTTTCAATTAAAAAATGGTTTTGGGGACTATTTTGTAACTTTCCAAAAGTTTAGGGACTTTAGTTGCAATTTTCTCTAGATATTTTGAAGACTTCTTGGCTAAGTAAATAAAATATCTATTCCCATCTATATAAAAACTTGGCTGGGACGTTTTTTCAAAGGAGGAGAGAGGATAGATTAGATTTTTTTTCTTTTTTTCTTTTTTTCTCTCTACAATTTCTCTCTTCTTTTTGTTTTTCTTTTCTTTCTTCTTGTTTTTCTTTTAATTTTCTTGTTTTGTTTGTAATCTTGGCTTGTTTTGGGGATGAAGAGCTGATAGCAAGGAGATCAAACATCAAAGTGTTAGAGAAAACATTGGAGGAACGCAAATCTACACTAAAAAAGGGTTGTATCTCTATTTTTGTATTCCTTCATTATTTTCCAATCTTGTAATGAATTTGTATATGAATCTCCTTTGTTTTCATCTTTATAAAATGAGCTAAATGTGTCGTGTTGGAATTTATGTTTGAACTTAACATAGTTTGTTTCATTAATTATCGATATATGTATTGAATGAATGAAAAATGCATTTGTTATCAAAATCATAGTGTATTGAGTATCATGTTTGAAATCATTTCATTTACTTGATCACTAGATGGAATTGTTAGGTTGTTTGTGTAATTATTGAGAAATTGTTGCATTTACTAGGCCGAAATAATCGATACTCTGGGTTTGTCTAGTATACTAGGCGTGTCTAGATGATATAGAGATATACATCTACCTCAAGTGACCCGTTGTGTATTTTCACAAAAACTTATGAAAATTGGTTATGTTTTTATCGACATAAAGATATGCAGTACGAATTAATCAATTAGGGTTAATATGACCTCGAGAGGGGGTATTAACTAAAATAGGAAAATCGGGTCTAACTATCGTATTTTGGTAATTTGCATCGAAGCATAATTGGATTGATATTAATGAAACAAAAGGTTAAGCGACATCGTAAATTCCAACCACATTTTCCTCCGAAATTTCCAAGACTTTTATTTTCTTATTTTGTAGATTGTTAGTTTATTTACCATTTTTTAAATCATGTTTTTAATTGTGTGTGTTTCTTTTGTCGTTAGAATTAAAATTGATTAGAGTTGAGTAATCGAAAGTATACATTCCTCGTGGGATTGACAATCTGGACTCTAAAGGTTCACTTTACTACTTGTACGCGACCCGTACGCTTGCGGCATATTTTCAGCGAACACCTGTCCAGAATCTTGATCACATCATGTCAACATTCAAATTTGAGGTGGAGAAATTTAATGGCAAGAATGACTTCAACTTGTGGAAGGAGAAAATGATGGCACATCTTGGTAATCTTGGATTGGAATAAGCATTGGAAGGAAAATCTGGAACTGATGATGATATCTTGAAAAAGGCAAGAAACAACATTATCCTTAGCCTATCTGATATAGTTCTAAGGAAGGTAATCTAGGAGAAGTCTGCCTCTGAAATGTGGAACAAACTGGAAGAGCTCTACTTGATCAAAGCTTTGCCAAACTGGATCTACTTGAAGCACAAGTTCTACAACTTCAAGATGAATGAATCAAAGTCAATTGATGAGAATATTGATGAGTTTACAAAGCTGGTTTCAGATCTGGAGAATCAAGATTGATGAAGAAGATCAAACCATTTTCTTGTTAAATTCTTTGCCCCGGCCTATGATCATCTAAGAGACACCGTCTAATATAGCAAGGAATCCTTGAACCTTAAAGAAGTTGCTGCAGCAGCCTACTCAAAGGAATTGGATTTAAAGTTGAATGGAAACCTTGCCAAGAGGAATGGAGAAGTGCTGAGTGTGCAAGAAAGAAAGGAAAAAAGAGTGTGCTGGATTTGTCATCAAGAAAGGCACTTTAAGAAGAATTGTCCACCAAGAAACAAGAGGTGGCTGAAGCAAGGAGGCAAGCAAGATGGAGAGGGTGCAAATATGTTTGGAGGCTATAAAGTTGGTGAAGTGCTTGCTGTAACAAGTGCAAGCCAGACTCATATGTGGATTATGGACATAGGTTGTTCATTTCATATGACACTAAGAAAGTAAATTTTCATGGAGTACAAACTGATTGCTGAAAGTGAAGTGCTTATGGGAAATGATAACACCTGTGAAGTGGTTGGTGTTGGTTCTATCAAGATGAAATTATGGGATGGTTCATCAAAGGTCCTAGGTGGAGTGAGGCGTGTACCATGCCTAGAAAGAAATCTAATCTCGTTGGGAGCACTTGACAAATCTGGTTTGTGTGTACAAAGCTCAAGGTGGAGTGTTAAAGGTGATGGAAAATTCGGTGGTGATCATGAAATGAGTGCTACAACAATGCATCTATGTTTTGCAAGGAAATGAAGTTGAAGGTTCCAGCTACATCTGTAAATTTCCTTCAAGGAATCAAGGTGGAGATTGTACGAAAATGATTCCTTAAAGTCTGTCTCTTGATTTCTCAAACAATCAGAATTGTTGTTGAACTGGAGCCTCTTTTCTGGTTGTTTTGCAATTGATTTTGGTTGAAATCTTCAACTATATGGAGCCTTAGTTAGTTAGGTAGTTAATAACCATTTTTTATATCCCTTTGTACCTATAAATACTTGTATTAGGTCTGAAGAAAGGGGGCAACTCGGGAATGAAAAGTAAGAGAAAGTGAGATTAGGAAGAGTGATAAAACTCTTATAAATCTAGGAAACATTTCTGGTGATTTCAAGTGTGTAAATCATGATTTGCTTTGGTTAATAAAGTGCTATGAAGAGGATTTCTTCCTGTTTTAACTTCTGTTCTACTTCTACTGGTTTCTTTCTTCTACTGGTTTTATTTCAAGCTGGTTTTTTGAGTAATCTGCTCTCTGTTTCTGCTGCTCCTTCTGCCGGTTCATTTTTCTGCTGGTGCAACTTGTACATCTATTAATTCTCAAACCTAAAGGAAGTCCACTAGTCCTAACATTAGGTTTCATACATTGGAAATGCTGTTAACTTTTGGCGACAAGTTTAACGGGACTGTTGTGAAAGAGTTCTTTGCTAACATACCTAAAAATATTAGAAAAGTAGGAAAATCCATTTAGGTGGTAGACTTGTTAGCTTTAGTCCATTAGAGTTGAGAGATTGCCTGGGAATGGAGGAAGTGGTTCAGGTTGATGCTGTAGGGCTAACAAATGATGAGGTGGCTATGGAAATGACATGCATGAATTGGCCTGACAAAGTTGCCAGCTTACTAGCCTTCAGATTTTTGTGAAAATACAAAGTCTTATACAAAATCTTGATCTAAAACATTGATCCTTTGACACATATGTCAGACCTATCTTATGACAGGGTTGTGGTTTTGTACAACTTGAGTTCTAAGATTGCTCTAAATATGGTAAAAATGATATTTGAGTGAGTTTTCTATGAGGGGCCAAAAATGACCAAAAAGTATTGATGATCTCAATATAGGCATGACCCAGACGATGTTAACCCGAGGAACAATGTTGCATATCCCACCAATTTTCGCACACCACATCCTCGGGCACGTGTATCCTTGGGTACATAAGGAAACCTCCTCATCACAGATTTCATCGGGATATATCCTCGAGAACAACATTCCCGTTAGATTGGGACATCCTCGAGGTCATGTCTTAATCTCGAACCTAACAAACTCTAACCTAGCAGGACTCTCCTATATGATAAGGCTTATCAAATTCAAATATGTTTGAGTCCTTCTATAACTATACTACCTCTTCCTAAAAGGATTCTACCGTTGAAGTTTTATCTTTATCAAAACACATTGATGCTACAACACCAATCATGTTCTAACTTCAAAGTATGGTAGAACACCTAGGGCATTCAATAACATAATCCTACCAAGAAAATATTACCTCTTTGTATAAATACAGCACCCCAATTCATTATCTATGTACTTTTTACATAATTTTCAGCATATACTTTTCACAAATTCTCTCTCTGACTTAAGCATTGGGAGGGCAACGAGGACATACGTCGACGCCTTTGTTTTAGGTATCGGAAGATCTCGTTCATACTCATTCTCAGTCATCAAGCTCGAAAATAAACATGTACGATTTTTGATAGCATTGTTGGCGTCATTTGTGGGAAACGCTACGAAAAGCCCTGGTCAACACATGTTCAGATTTTTCTCCAGCAAGTTCATCCGCATCGGTCCTTCCTCCTACTACGGAGCCCCAAGCTCATCAAGGAGAATCAACAGTAATACCAGCCCACTAACTACAAGTATAGGCATCGGCCCCAATGGAAGACAACCAGAGAGATTCATGCCCGATTCTCGAGCTCGAGATACCCGTGATGCCCACGACAATGGTGGATCCAGGGCCTCTGGCATACCTCTAGTGGCTTCAACCTCAAGGTTGGTTACTATGGACTCAAGCGAACTCGACCGGATCGTACAGGATGGGATCACTGCTAGACTACAACAGAACATCCAGGAGACGATAAGATTTATCATAACACTCATTTCACACCCTAAGTACTTTCATATCCACTCCCAGATCGATTCAAACTCCCCCACATGAAAGAGTACGCTAGGACCATTGACCTCATCAATCACCTCAATATATCTATGGACGCCATGAATCTACAGGTGGCACCAGATCCTGTGATGTGTAAAGCTTTTCCATAAACATTGACTAACACTGCTAGGGACTGGTTCTATACTTTAGAGCCCAATTCCATTGTTTCATTCTCTAATTTTTCCGACAACCACTTTCTTCATATAGCTCCGTCAAGGACCAAATGAATCCCTGCGTAACTTCATGTCAAGGTTCAATAAGGAAAGACTTCAGATACCCGATCTTCACATAATAGTAGCAATATTCACCCTCACATATGTCATAAGATGCGAGGCTTTCAAGATGTCTCTGTAAAAAACCTCACCAAAGTCGGTGACCGAGCTCCTAACCCGAGCAGAAAAATATATTAATATGGAGGAGATATTGAACCTTCGGAGAACTCCTCATCCGACCTCAGAGAAATTCGTACACAAAAGACAACATAACTCTAATCTTCGTCCGGAAGCTCACAGGAACAAGAAGAGACAAGAGACACAACCGACGTCATTCACCCGGCCGAACATTTCTAGGTCTAACATTCTGATAGAGATCAATGATATGAAGGAGCTTAAATGGCCTTCAAGGATGCAGTCTCCTCCTAATACTCGAGATATGAGCAAGTATTGTGATTATCATCAAGATCATTGGCACACAACGAAGAACTGCAAAGTCCTCCAACGAGAGATTGAGGCCCTAATAAAAATGAGATTTCTAAGTTCATACGTCAGTCATGACAAGCACCCAAAGAACAATCATGAGGAGGAAAAAGGTCCCAAAGGAATGGAAAATGACAAGCCTATAGTAGGAAGCATTAACATTATTGTCGGGGATATAGCATTAGGAGGAGATTTGAATAGTGGGCGTAAGCAGTATGCCATACAATACACCCCGAGTTCAAGGCAAATTCATGATAACATGAAAGATATCACGTTCAGGTCACAAGATTTGGAAGGTTAATCACATCCTCATGATGATGCATTGGTCATATCAGCCATCATAGCTAACTTTGAGATGAAGAGGATTTTGGTTAACTATAGAAGCGTAGCCAACATACTCTCTCATGAGGCATACTTTAGGATGGGGATTTTGGCCAAACAACTAAAAGTAGTTAAAACCCCACTTCAAGGATTTAGAGGTGGTATGATAATCTCGAAGGGAGTCGTCAATCTTTCCCTTACATTAAGATCGAATCAAAAGCAGGTGATTGAATTTACATCACTCCGGGTGGTCAGTGCTTCAATTGCTTATGCCATTCTAGAAGGCCATTGCTCAACAAGATTAAAGTTATTGTTTCTACCTTCCACTATCGTAGGAGTAGTGCGTAGTGCGTAGAGACCAATTAGCTGCTAGACAGTGTTATATCACTAGTGTTCGGGGAGTAAGCACTAAGAGCATGCAAATCTCGTCCTCCGAACTCTAGCCCGACCTTAGATGAAGACTTGCTCTTGTGGAAGAATTGGTAGAGGTCGAGCTCAAGCACGGTAAAAACTGACGATTGGTCGAGATCTTGATGCCATCCTTATGTTTGTGCTTATAAACTATCTATCCCCCAATATTGATGTGTTCGCCTAAAATGTAGAAGACGTGTGTGGGATAGACCCCAGCGTAGCGGTCTACGAACTTAATATTAACCAGAAGCTAAGCCGATCAAGCAAAGGAATAGACAATGTGCACCAGAACGCTGTAAGGTCATACGGAGGAGATTGATAAGTTGATCAATGCTCGATTTATTCGAAAAGTTCAATACCGTGACTGGCTTACCAACGTTGTCTTCGTCAAGAAGGCCAATGGCAAATGGAGAGTATGTATTAACTTCACATATCTTAACAAAGCATGCCCCAAAGGATAGCTATTCTCTACCTCGGATCGACAACCTCGTGGACAGCACGTCGGGCTATAAATTGTATAGTTTTCTCGATGTATTTTCTAGATATCATCAGATCCTCGTGGCTTAGGAAGATCAAGAAAAACTATCATTTATGACTGACTGGCCATATATTGTTATAGGATCATGCCATTTAGGTTGAATAATGCAGGAGCAACCTATCAGAGATTTATCAACAAGATATTTGCTAAGATGATTGGAAAAAATATTGAGGCTTACGTAGATTACATGATAGTCAAGAGCAAGCAAGCGGACCAACATAGTGCAGATATTGAGGAAGTGTTCTCTACTCTTCAAGAATATAACATGAAATTAAATCCAACAAAGTGCGCTATTGGGATAGTCTCAGGCAAGTTCTTAGGCTTTATGATCACGCACAGGGAAATTGAAGTCAATCCGGACAAAATACAGGCACTTTCGTCAATAGAGTCCTCTAGGAGCAAGAAAAAGGTGTAAAAACTGAAAGGTCGGGTCGCCGCCTTGAACTGTTTCATGTCTCGCGTAGCGGATAGGTGCTTCCTTTTTTTCAAAGCTCTCAAGGAAAATCAAAACTTTAAGTGGAACGAGGATTGTGAGAAGGTATTCCAGGAACTAAAACAAACATTGGCAACCCCGCCAGTTCTTAGAAGGCCAGAGCCCGAAGAAACTCTATTTTTATACTTGGTAGTTTCTCAAAATGCAATAAGTGTCGTATTGGCGAAAGAGATCAACAAAGCTCAACAACCGATTTACTATGTGAGCAAGGTACTACTTGATGCAAATACTAGGTATACATTGGCTAACAACTAGCTCTTGCACTGGTGTTGGTGGCACGGAAACTAAGATAATATTTCAAATCTCATTCAACTATAGTGCTCACGAATTAACCACTCAAGCACATACTCTAGAAGCTCAATGTGTCCGGTAGGTTACTGAAGTGGGCAATTGAACTTGGTGAATTTGACATCGAGTTCAAGCCCCAACCCTTGATCAAAGTACAGACGTTGGCCGACTTCTAAACTCATCCCAAGGCCTCGAGGGCCAGGAGACAGCCCGACTATTGATGTTGTGGACACATTGGAGATATTTTTAGATGGAGCATCGAACTCCTCCGGCTCACGCAGGAATCATATTCATCAGCTCAGACAAACATACAAAAATACAATGTGCACTCCGATTTGAATTTGATGCTACAAACAATGAGACAAAGTATGAAGCAGTTGTTATTGCACTAGAGCGTGCCATTAAATAACTCATATTATGTCCAATAATAAAATAATTAACTGAGTATAAACTATAATATTATATCCATATATACATATGCCAACATGTATAGTGGGTTGAAAGAAAGTCATGTAATTGCACTGACTGATTAACATGTAATTGTAGTGAATGGTTAATAAATGATCCTAACGCATACATCAAACAATCAACCATGAATGCACAATGTTCTATTCATAGTACCTTATAGTTGAGTATTACTAAACCCACCACTAGAAATTAGAATCAATTGAGTTGACTGATTACAATTATGCATAATAAACTCTAATGTATTACCCATTGAACATTGGTGGAACGAATTGGAACCTAATTCTATTTAAGTTCGATTTTGCTCGATTTTGAATATTAAAATCGAGATCCAACCGGTTTGATCAAGTTCTCGATTCTAATATCAAAACCTAATATTACCCAAATTGATATGTTCTGATTTGATTCTTAATTCTAATATTTAGAGCCAAAAATCGCGAACTAACCTATCTCTTTTGTATTGGAATCCATACTTAGCATCTCAGCCAACTATTAATCCTACCCTACCTTGCAGTGTTGTATAAATCTCTCACTTCATGTTTCGTATATGATCAGTTAAACTACAATCTTCAAATTTTGCAATGCATCTCTTGTTATATATTTTGTTTCATGTTTAATTTGTAAATTTACAATGCATCCATCCAAAGATCCAGAAATATTGGTGAACGAGGATAGTCGTTGTTGTTGACACTGAACGGTCGCATTAGCAAGATCGTTTATTAATATTTAATTAAATAATATTAAAATTTTTTTAATCTATATATAAATGCATTAAAAACGTAAAAGTTATATACATATGAGAAATATAATTCAATACAACCCAAAATAGTGAGAAAAATACATGATATAGCCTCACTCCATAACATTAATCTCGGACAAATGCATGGCATAGATTGGATTGGCAAGAAGAAAGGGTGACTATAGTTAAAATGGATATTTACTATTGTGAAATGAAAAAAAAAAACACCGAAATGAATGCTAAAAAAAGAAACGTTGGAAAATCATAAGGGACTTCAAATATTTGAATGATGTTTATCCATTATATACAACTAATTAAGCATTATTCCCAACAAAATTGACGTGAGCGTGTTTTCCCCTCATATATCAATAGAAAAATTATAGTGTTACTTGTCGAAAAGAAGAATAACAAAAACAACAAGCACCTTTTTCGGTGCTTGAAAGTTTCTATGTTGAGATAAGGGGTAACTTTAAAAATGTCCTGGTCAAAGGCCTATAATTGCTTTTTGATTTTTTCACAAGTGGATAACTTCAAAATGGCCTAATGGTGTTCAAAAGATAAAAATGCCCTTAAGTGAATAATACAATTACAAAATATGATTTTTTTAAAAAAGACAACACTGCCATTTTAGTTAACAAATAAAAATCAAACACTCCCTACATAACATTACAAAATCAGCTCAAACACAGATAAAAATTCTCTCATCTTCTACACTCTGAAAATCTCAAAAATATCGATAGTTGAAGAAAAAAATTGTTTTCAGTCAATTACCTTGAATCGGTAAGTATATTTACATATGTTTAATTTCGTTTTCGTTAAATATGTGTGTGTTTTTACTTGATAAATTAATATTAGACATAGGAGTCGGCAGATAATTTTTTTAGCAGATGCATAATTTTTTTAAGCATAATGGGAAAATAATTTATCTGCATAACTTTTCGATTAGTTTACCTTAACGGCTGTTACAAAAAATGACGAAAAGTAACAGCCAAAAAATGGCTGTTAACAGCCTAAAAATCGACTGTTAACAAATAGCCAACATTTAAGCTGTTAACAGTCGATATTTAGGTTATTAACAGCCAAAAATGGTGGCTGTTAATAGCCCATTTCTCGGTTGTTAACAACCAATTTTTAGGCTGTTAGACTGTTAACATCCTAAAAATCGGCTGTTAACAGTCAAGAAATGGGCTGTTAACAGTCGAAAATATTGGTTGTTTAGCCGACTGTTAGGTGTTGTATTTTTTATACGTTTCTGTTTGATTGAATATTTACAAATTCGGTTTTGCCATACCACACATATATGAGGATTATACTCCCGGTTTGTTAATTTGGTGATTTTGAATTGGATAAAAATAATCGATGAACATGGAATGGACAAGTGACGAACATAGTAATATGCCAACACATATAACAGAGACTACATCATACGACGAATTGTACCATGATATACAGAACAAGCTGAACGTTGATTTATCTCTATACAATATGGTGCTGAGATATCAATTCCAAGAGCATTTGCCATTTTCAATTCCACCTGCAAAGGTTACATCTGATATTGACGTAAGTTATCTGTTTGATTTGAACAAAACGCAAATGACACCAATTTGTGTGACTTTAGTGATGAATGACGACGTAGAAGGTAGAAATGAACATTCGAATGGAGCTGATGACAATGCAAATAATTTTTGAGATACGCGGAGATAGCTCGCAAGGATGACACTAATATTACCGAGACAATTGTTCATCATCGTGACATCACTAAGATGCATATAATTCAATCGGTAGTTCAGAATAGCGAGAATGTAAATAAATTTACAAGTGAGGATTTAATTGTTTTATTCTGTCAGAGACATAAGCGGGGTGGAAGCTCAGGGGCCGGAACGAGCGGACCTTCATCTAATTCTTCACGTGTGGTTCCCGATGATGAAGATTTGTATGTTAAGCAACTGTTTGAAACGAAAAAAGCTTTACAAGAAGTTGTGCACCTGCTGGCATTGAAATTCAACTTTGAGTTCAAAGCAAAGAAATCCAACAAATCTTTGTTGACACTTGTTTGCGTTGACGACAGTTCCCGTTGGCGGTTACGAGGGACTAAGATGGATACGAATGAGAATTTTGTAGTTCGCAAGTATATATGGGAACATACTTATGAATTGGGGATTCATCAAAACGATCACGGACAAGCTCGATCATGGTTTATTGGACGACGTTCGATGAGAGTACGGAGTGGTCATGAGCTACCAAAAGGCCAAAGAATGTGCGTTGGAGGATTTAATGGGTTCGGTCGAGGAGAGTTATGCTAAATTGGCCAGATACTGCCATAATTTGGGGACAACTAATCACGGTTCCACTTTTTCATTTAGACGGAGGGCAAGAATTGTTTTAAGTATTTATTCATGGCTCTTGGACAATGCATTAGAGGATTTACAAATGCGATACGACCGGTAATTTTAGTCGACGGTAAAACTCTGAAATCGAAATACAAGGGTAAGTTGATTATTGCTACATGTCAAGATCCCAACATCCAAATTTACCCACTTGCATTCGGCATAGTCGATAGCGATAATGATCTGTCAATGAGTTGGTTCTTTATGAAGCTCAGGGAAGTGATCGGGGAAGTCCTTCATCTTGCCTTCGTAACTAATCGGGGTTAGTCTCTAATAAATGCTATCGCTGAAGTTTTCCCCGCGGCACATTATGGGTACTGCATGTACCATATACAAGGTAATCTGAAAACTAGATACTGAGGTAAAGGCATCGTTTCATTGTTCAGGATGGAGGCCAAAGCTTACAATGTCGAGGAATGTAATAAGTTTTTGGTCGAGATAAGAAATAAGTCGATATCGGCATAGTATTATCTTACAAAAATGGGGATAGAATATTGGGCGCAATCATATTTTCCAAGACATCGGTACAACTTGATGACGTCAAATAACGTGGAGTCTCCGAATGCATTGTTCAAGAAGGATCGAGAGTTGCCAATTCTCGCATTGATTGAGAACATCCGTACGAAACTGCAGCAATGGTTTCACGACCGAGGTGCGGAATCGCGGAACTGCTCCAGCTGGCTAGCCCTGACTCAAGAGGATAAATTGTTCAAGGCCGCAGAGGTTGCGAGAAGGTTGATTGTGGAACCACTGGATAAGTCGCGCTTCTTTGTACAATGTGCACGTCATCTGGTTTACATTGTGAACCTGACTGAACACACATGCACTTGTACTCGATTTCAGTTGGAGAGTTTTCCATGTGAGCATGCAGTCGCGGTATCTATGAACAGAGGCTTTCCAGGGAGAACATTATGCTCTTATTATTACACGGCTGAGTATTGGAGAACTGCATATGCTGAGACTATATTTTCCTTACCGAACGAATCTGATTGGGAAGTTCCTAACCATATTTTCCTACTTAATAGTTTGTCGCCGCCGGTAACTAAACCGTGTGGCCCTGGGCGTCCACGAACTTCTACCCTCTACTGGAGAGTTTTCTCGACCGCGTTGGTGCGGCAGATGTAGAGCAGTCAGCCATACTCGTCAAACTTGTACGAGTTAAATTTTCCTAGATGACAATTAGTCGAGTTTGTAATGGTATTGCTGTTAAATGAACAATATTTAATTATATAAATTTAATTTTCTAATTTGATTAAGTATACAATAGTAAAAGTTAAATGAACAATATTTAATTATATAAATTTAATTTGCTAATTTGATTAAGTATACAATAGGAACAGTTATTTCATACATAAATAAAAGAGTTAATCAATTCAATTCAATGTACAATTTTTACAATATTTATGAGTATTAAATAAATGAATCAACAATTAAAAGTATAACGTTTACGGATCACATTCAAATTTGTACAAATCGCACGCTAATTTATTCCTCCAAATTTGTAGCCATACTTGGTTGATTTCATCAACCTTATGTCATATACTCAAAAAATCGATGTACTTTATTGTAAAAATGCCGCAATCACCCATACAATTGAATAATAAACGTGTTAGTTCGAAAACGTGTCAGATAAAAAACTAAGTTTGCAAGTACAAAACAAAATATAAATACTTACGATTTCGACTGTCTCCCCGTCGTCTGATCCCGCACGATGGCTAGCCTGTCATTAACAATAAAACCTGCTCGGGCAGCCATCAACAGAATGATCATAGCAAGCGACTCCAACTGTTGCTCGAGCTGGCCCTATGTTAGACATGAAGGGTCGGAGTCGTACACATACATCGTGGAGTCAGCAAAAACAATCTCCACGGCAATGGTATGATGATTCATGATCGCTGGAACATATATATGTGAACAAGCCTCTTATGCCTTTCCCCCGAGCCTCAGCAAGTGGTAATCCTTATGTATCGTATTTTCGCATGGTCCCCTTCGACCTCGAGTGTAATCTGGTGAAGACGTGCACCGTGTTCTCGAAACATCTCCGGCCCCACGGATGTGTTGAAGACATCAAAATCGTCGATGATCTGCAGATGGAATAGGTCAATTGCAGTCCTCCGATGGCAACATCACAACACGCTCTCAAGGATGTAGACTAAGCTGAGCTTCAGTCTATCCAACATATGGTCACACCTCGTGATCGCGTCCATCAGAGCCAACAACAACACCGTCCCATGTCCCTCAAAGTAAGTGTCATACAGTCTGCCTCTCTGAGTACCAGTATGAGCTGCATCATCACCCGTAATCTCCAGTCCTGCGATGAGAGCAAAATCAAATATGGAAAAACTCACAACCTTGCCCCCAAGGTCGAAGTGGAGGGCATCGCCGTCGACTGGACTAAGCAACCGACACAGAGTGCATCGAGGATCTGCCCGGAGAACTGTACATCTCTCAACTCGTATAGGGGCCAAAGAAATGAACGTCGAAGCATATATGCATGCTGCTCATCCAGTAACTCCAACACGGTAGTACAACTGCCAAAGTTACCGTTCCAGATAGCCTTGCTCGAAATCTGTCTCAATGTCAAGTCCAAGCGATACTCCATACTGCAAAATTTAAAAAAAAATTAACTATCAGCACTTCGAACATAAGATAATGAAATACAGTATAATATCATAAAATGAAGTGAACCGAATTGTAACAACTACACAAAAAGAAATAATTAAATTAAAAAATGAAAGGAAAAAGGAATTTACTAAAAGAAAAATAGAATTTTATGTCATTACGTAAAAAATTTCAGTAAGTAAATATTATTAATTACGTAAGCTAATTTGTGATAATATAATATTTAATAATTACAATTATTTATTTAATTATATTATTAATTATCAAATTAAAATTAATTATTTAATTATAAAAAATTTAATCGGCTACATAAAATATTTAATTTTATAAATATCTATTTAATATTCGAGTTATTAAATTACGTAAAATATAAAATTATATAAATTTTTATTTAATTTTCAATTTATTATATAAAATTTATTATATTTTGTAAAATATTTATTTAATATTTTATTTTTTCATTTATGAAAAAAATTTAAAGGAAAAAATAAGAAGTTGCTAATTTGTTAAAATATAATATATAACAATTACAATTATTTATTTCATTATACTATTAATTATCATATTAAAATTAAAATTAAAATTAAAATTAAAATTAAAATTAAAATTAAAATTAAAATTAAAATTAATAATATAAATTTTATTATATTATCAAATTAAAATTAAAATTAATTATTTAATCATATAATTTTATTTAATTCTACAAATATCTATTTAATATTCGATTGATTAAATTACGTAAAATATAAAATTATATAAATTTTTATTTAATATTCAATTTATTCAATTATTTATTAAATATATAAATTGTAATGAAATGTGTAAAATATTTAATTATATAACTTTTATTTAATATTTGATTTATTAAATTATCAAAAAAATTTAAAGGAAAAAATAAGAAGTTGCTAATTTGTTAAAATATAATATTTAACAGTTACAATTATTTATTTAATTATATTATTAATTATCAAATTAAAATTAAAAAGTAAAATTTAATTATAGGCCTTTTTTATATTATGTAAAATATTTATTTAATATATATTTATTAAATTATAAAAAAAAATTAAGCGGGCCGACTTAACAGCCGACCCACTTCGTTAATGGCTTGGGCCGGCCCAGATTATTTAATTGAGATCGGCTGTTAAAAGCCGGTTCGACTTCTGAACTGGCTTTTAACAGTTTATTTGACCCGGCTGTTAAAAGCCGGTTCAGAAGTCGAACTGGCTTTTAACAGCCGATCTGACCCAGTTGCTAAAAGTCGGGTCGACTTCTGAACCAGCTGTAAACCGTTGTTATCGTGCCCAGCTATTTGCAGTCTGATTTTATCGCCAGAAATGGCTGAAAATCGCCATTTCCGACTATGTAAAGCTAAAAAATGAGCCAAACACACACCCTAAAATACCAAATTTTCACCCCTATGACTAACACTCAAGCAGATCTACGCATATATGATTCAATAAACAAAAAAAAAAAGTGAAAATAATTGAAACAATATATGTGAAAAAAAAGTTGTGAAATGTAATAAAAAAAAAGCTAACCTTGGTTGACAATCTGTGGGTGCCCGGCGTTGGTAATGTTCTTTGTCAGTGGGTGGCCGGATTCCTATTTCAAAGTAGTCGGTTTTTGTGAATAATGGTCGATTTTTGAGAGTTTTTTGGACGATTTTTACGTTTTGACGGTTTTCAAGGTGGCCGATTTTTCTTCTCCTTCCAATGAGGGGCGTTTTTGCCTTTTAGATTTTAAAATTAGGTTTTGGTTTTTTTTTTTTTTTTTTAATGCTATTTATTGGTCAAAGGCTAAAGTGGAATTATGATCTTTTCAACATGTCATTCATACGTATATCCTCGTTGAGATAAATAGATGGCCCAACATCAATATGATCACAAACACATTCAGAAATGTCTAATCAAGATCTACTATAGCTATTGGAGTATTATTAACTCTTAATAATAATCAACCTGTTTGAGCCCAAATTTTTGTTCAAAATATATTTTGAAATAGTATTTTATTGAAGAATGTGTGGTTGAAAAGTGAGAAAAACTTTTGAGTTTATGTGTAATATTATTTTATTGAAAAATGTGTGATGGAAAATAAAAAATAAAAAAAAATACCAAATAAGGGCTAAAATTGAAACACATGTTTTGATAAATCAAATATCTTTACCTATAGATACAAGTAATAAATAAAAGGAAAAGGAAAATTATAGAAATTAGAGCAGAAACCCAAGTACAAAACATGAAACTGGAAAAAAATATCACAAATCACGAAAACATAAAACCCAAAAGAATCTTCATATAATAGTTCCAATTTACAACAATAAACAAAAAAATCAAAAAAATTAACTAATCAACAGTTGCCGCCCCTCGCCAACATGTGAAATGGGTGGAGAGAGATATATTGTGTCTATTTGTGTGTGTGTGTGTGTGTGTGGGGGGGGGGGGGGGGGGGGGGAGAGACTTTCTTTTCAAAATGGTGAAAGAGAGATTTTGGCAAAGATATTACGTGTGGAATGGGTTATGGGCATAATTGTCAGAACCGATCCGAACACTCACCCAAAAAATGTAGCGGGTCAACGAGTCAATGGTTCAATCCACTAGTGATCCAGTGGTTCAATCGGTGAGTCAATTCCTATCATATATTATTAATTATTTTCAATGAATAATAAAATTTTACTATTTTCTTGCCATAAGTAAATTAACCTCATATTATAAAGATCAATTTGTACCCCAAATTTCACAAACTCTAGATCATATATACGAAATTAAATCTTGTTCGACGAAGTCACACTATTTGTCTTTATATGAGATTGAAGTTGCCTGTCAAATTTCTCTCCACTATTCTGCAATCTTCTTCCACTTGCCCTTATTTAGAGGTGGCAATCGAGTCGAGCTGGCTCGTAAAAAATGAACCATGAGCCACGAGCCGAACGGCTTGTGGGCTCATAAAAAATGTGAGAAAAACTAAAAAAATAAAACACGAGCTCGTGGGCCGAGCCGGCTCAGCTCGAACCATTGCCATCCCTACCCCTATTCTCTTAATAAAAGAGCAAACCTTTCTTCCCCTGAAAACCAATTCTCAAAAATTTACACACACTGAGCAAGTGAGAAAAAAATGAGCATTTTGAGTAAAACCCTACTTAAAAAGTGGAAAAGAATGATAGTGGCGCCTCTCTGTTCCATAAGAGTAAATTTATGAAGATTGTGTGATTAAAAAAGAAGTAATTTTTTTATTATTTGCGTGTAATAGTATTTTAACGAAAAATTTGTGTCGAAAAGAAGAGAGACAAAAAAATATTTTGAGAAAAATAGAATCAAACATCCCCTTAGTTAACTTCAATATGTCTGTTAGGTTCCATAATTAGAGATGAAACGTTATTGTTCCATTATTGAAACATTTATTGATATTCAATTTAATTTTGTTATTTATGGAACCAGATCAAATTGGAGTGTTCCCATCCCTGAGATAACACCATTGGTGTTAGTGAAAATTATGTCTATTCCAATACAAAGTTAATATCATCTTTACAAGTCACATTCAACGGACATCACAATAGATTGGACATTATTTTCAGTCTCAATTCATTCTATTTCATCAGATCCGAGGTGTGATAGGGTTACAAAGGATGAACCGAATATGAACAACTCCAATACGATTTCATTTTTGAACAAAAAACCATTATTTATTTATTTACCCTACATTAAACTATTAATTGGATTGTAAAACAATGAATGCTGAAAGAATTCTTTACTCGAAATACTTCTGTCTTGAAAATATTTGTAAATTTACCTTTAATATTCAAACAAATATATTTTGCTCGTAACAATTTAACCTATTATATCATACTAAGGCGTGTGACACCTAAGTGTCATGCCTTAAACTTTTAGTAGATTTTTATAAATATTAAAAAAATGTATTAATAAAAATTGTGAATTTCATAAAATACGTTATTAAAAAGCCCGACATGGGCTAAATCATATAATAGAGTTCCATTTTCAAACTTTTTTTCAATTATTACATGCCTGTTAAGCTAATTTAATATCGAATGTTAATTACCTAGCTTGTTTGGTACAACTCAAAATTCAATTAAAATTGAAAATATAACCGTTATTGAGTCTCACTCGCCTAATAAAAGTCAACAATAACAATTAAATTTCAATTTTAATCCGATTTTAATCTCTATCGAACACGCCCTAACTTTTAATTAAACATTGAACACACCTAAAATAGTCTGTGATTATAAATTTCATTTATTTCCAACACCTTAGCATCATCAATAGCATTCTTTGATAGAATTTACTCTGATAGAAAATATATTAAGGATTATTGATCTAAAACAATCAATAATCAACCTTGTAATCATCCATGTTGAAATTATTGAGAATATCAAAATGAAAACGAAAGCGTACCTTGAACCATAGATCCATAAATGTTTGATTCTTCTCCGGAATTGGTTATGATCTTCCAATTGATTGGTGATTTTCTTATCAAATTTGATCTCCATTGATGGGGATGTAGAGAAGCTTGAAGAACCCAACAATTGGGGACCATAACCCCTCTAAAAGGAAAAAGATAATGAATGGTCATTATCTTCCATTTGATTCAAATCAGCCCCTCATTAATTTGAAACAAATATCTGGTCTCTACACTTTCATTCCATGAAACTTAATACCCATTAGTCAAAATTCATCTTTGGTAGATCACTTTAATTGACTAATAAACCTTAAATAATAGCACCACACATTTTAACATGTTACGTGTGGCCCCAATTATGTTAGAACTTTCCAACAATCTCCCACTGGGCCAAACGTGTAACCTTTCAAATGTGCACAACCTTATGAGCTCAAAATTTTGCTATTATTATTATTATTATGGATATTGCAAACAATCTCGTCCATTAGTCATATTGATATAGGATCAAAACGATTTTCGTCACATTTAACGTGACTAAATCCATCAATGGTCACGTACACCCATATAACCAAATGACATAGATCAATCATGGAAGTGTAGCATGGAAATTACATGTTATGTCATCCATCATGTCTATTTCCAACTGGTCCAACCGTATTTCTTAAGTGAGATCAACCATAAACGTTAATCAGAGTGGAACTGAACTGAATACTTTATTTCTGAAATTAACCGAATATCCATGGATAAAATATGTGTCTAAAATAGACAACATCCAAATACAAACTCCCACTGGACTGGCATATCATCAAAAGATGAATCACCCATGTGAGTAATATACTCATGAAAGACCTTGGGTGGTATCCATTTACTATGGATTCATGATTATGGAGTTTGTTTCTATATGCTTTATAGAAATCTAACCACTCTGATTTCTTTCCTTAACAACTAGGAACTTAATGTCTTTAGACTTTGACATTGTCATGTTCCCGTTGGAATACAAGACTGCTATTGTCACATAATAACTTAACTTAAATGGCCTTTCAATTCCATCCAAAATATGCAGCCCAGTGACAATATTTTGCAGTCAATTCCATGATCATAATCAGATTATCCAACGATCTCCAATTGGTCTGATTTTCCTGAATGTGATCATGTAATCTTTAGTTCTCTATAAACACTGAATAACATTATTGCTGCTTTCCAAATTTCCATCCCGAAATTTAGTTAAATATCTGTCTAGCATTCCAATGAATGCTATATTCGGATGTGTATAAACATGAGTATACATTAAATTCTCAATTGTTGAAACATAGAGAATTTTACGTATTTCATTTTCTTTAAATTTATCCTTGAAACTTTAATTGAGACTAAACTTGTCTCCCTTATCAATAGGGGTATCATCTGATTTACAGTCCTGCATGCCAAACCTTTTAAATACTTTATCGATATAACTCTTTTGTGACAATCCAAGAATACCTCGAAAGTAATCCCGATGTATCCAAATCCTTAATACAAAAGAGAAGTCACGAAAAATTTTCATCTCAAAATTCCTTGATGAAAATCTCTTAGTTTCGTGCAACATGTCTATATCATTAGTGGCAAACAGTATGTCATAAACATACAAAATCAGGAAAATACGTTTACTCCCACTGAACTTGTGATACACACAATCATCAACAACATTCATCTCGAAACAAAATGAGATAATTAATTGATAAAATTTGTGGTACCCTTGAAGGGAAGCTTGCTTGAGCTCATAAATGGATTTCTTTAATTTTCAAACCATATTCTTTGGGTCTCCTGACACAAAGTTTTCTGGTTGTACCATACAGATCGTTTCATCAATGTCACAATTGAAAAACGTCGTCTTAACATCCATATGTTGTAGCTCAAAATCAAAATGTGCAACAAGTGCCAAATTGTCCCGAAAGAGTCTTTCGTTGAAACCGGAAAGAAAGCCTCTTTGTAGTCAATGCCTTCCTTTTGAATAAAGCCTTTAGCCACAAGACGAGCCTTATATCTTTTCACATTACCATTCGGATCCCTTTTGGTTTTAAATATCCATTTGCAACCAATGAGTTTCGCACCTTCTGGTAATGAGACAAGATCCTAAACTTTATTGTCTTGTATAGACTTATACTCCTTATTCATGGCATCAATCCACTTTTGAGAGTTATTACTTTGCATTATTTGATGAAAGTTGATTGATCAGATCTTCTTTCACCAACACATGTCATCCTTATTTTATTGGAGAGAGACTATAAAAATATCCAGAATTATCTTTCTCCCTTTTATAGTGGATTTCCTTAATGATGTTTGTTCTTGAGGTTGTTAAGTTTGAATTTCTGGAACAATCTATTGATTGTGTATAGGGGATTTTGTAATGAAGTCTTGATCCGAAATCGCTTATTGAACAAGATCTGGAGCAAGAATTTGTCCCTGAACCTGATCATTGTCAATTGCTCATTCAAGACAAAATCATTACCCTTGTCAATTGCTCATTCGAGACAAAATCATTACCCTTACAACTTTATCTCCCCCCGCAAACTCTACATCGTCAAGGAACCGAACATTTCCCGTTTGAAAATTGACTTGATAGTGGGATCTTTAAAAATATTGTAACCCCTTAAAAAATTGCTTTATTTGGAACTATGTTCAGAATTTAAGCTGCAGTCTTTACTGATCTTTACTAGAAAGATTCTGATGTATCGTGGAATGATTCCACATTCCTCTAGGAATTTTAGCAAAAGGCCTTGGACGTTGTTCTCCTGATTCATCATATCTATCATAGTATTCACCACTATGGTAAGATCTGACTTAATGAATTCTTTTACTGAGTTGATTTTCAATCTCAGTCTTGTATGCCTTGAACATGTCCAATGTTTGGGATTCCTCATAAATGAGATATAGGTAGCCATATTGAGAAAATTCGTCTATGAACTTAATAAATGACTGTTGACCATTCCAAGAAACCGAAGGAAATGGTCCATAGTTCTAAGACGTCCGAAGTCATATGGCACTTAATCTCCTTATGTTTGTTTATTTTTCCTTAATGCAATTGATATAGACACTTAAGTCTGAAAAATAAGGAAATCAAGAATTCATTCTAACACAAGATTTTTCATTCTCTTTTGAGAGAAATGACCTTATTGCTTGTGCCAAAACAAAGCAGAATTCTCATTAGTTAATTTATGTTCAATACCATGCGGATTCACATATTCTTTATAAGAGACAATTGTATTAAACTGATATAGGTTATCATTACCGGATAAAGAACTGGTGCCCACAATATTTGAGGTAAGAAAGAGATCATCCTGACTATTTCAAATTGAACAAGGGTAACCAAAGTTGTCCAATGTAGAAATAGAAACCAAATTTCGTCCAAAAGACGGTACCGTAAATGTCTCTTTCAAATTCAAGTAATAACCAATCTTTAATGATAACCTAAAGTCCATATAGCCTCAACCTTTACTGATTTGCCATCACCCCACATAGATGAATCTTTCAGCATCAATTGGTTTTGACAGATCAGACAACCCCGCATATACACATTTATTTGAATAGTAGTACCGAAATATATTCACCAAGTGTGTCTAGGTATTGACATTAAATTTCCCTCAAAACAAACCAAAATAAGAAGTGTACTTTTCTTTACACGCTAAGCGTGATATTTAGTACAATCTCTCTTTATATATCCCAGGTTTTCACAAAAGTTACAGCTTAATTTATCATTTTCAGGCTTTTGCTGTTTATTTTAAACCGAACTGAATGCAACTTTGTTATTCTTTATTATCTTTAGAAGTACTTGCCAAGTGAGTAATGCCAGTTTTATTTTGCTTTAGTATTTCTTCTTCTTGCACATAATGTGGAAATGAGCTCATTAAGAGTCCACTTTCCCTTTTTGACAGTTGTAACTGCCCTTAATCAGCAAAATTGTGCAAGAAGCGGAATCAATACCAAATGTAAGAGCAAGTCATCAGACAGCTCTAGCTTTAGTGCTTTAAGCTTAGAAGCAATGTGAGACATCTTCATGATGTACTCTCTTATGTTTCCTTTGCCTTTATACTTTATTGAAATCAAGCTTTGCAAAAGCGTGCTTGTTTCAGCCTTATCGTTTTTCGCAAAACGTTTCTCATTTCGGCAAGAAATCACTGGCATTAGTTACTTCTTCAGATACTGTGCCTCCAAAGGCTTCCAGAATGCCGCGTTTAATGATCATTAGACTCATGCGATTTGAGCGATCCCAATTCTCAAAGTTCCCTTTTTCCATCAGATGAACTTTCTTCCGTAAGAGAAGCATGTTGCTCAATCCGGAGCGCATGATCTAGATCTTTACAGCCAAGAACAATTAATATGTTCTCTTTCCAATACTTGAAGTTCGTTCTGTTTAGCACCGGAATGGAGTTGATGTTAACAGATATAGCAGAAGTGGATGAATTAACTGAATAGAGAACTTGTTCCCAATTAACATGTTCACATTGGAATCCGTATAAACAATTAAGTTATTCAAATAATGGTACATCCCATCTCAAGATACCTAGCACATCATTAATATCAAGTCTTTGGACAGTAATATTAACTGTAAGTGGTACTCTTGATGTAGTGATCAAACATTGACAATAAATCCTGTCAAATAATAAACCCATCTTTGGATTGATTTATTATTCACATGGAAACCTTATAATTGTCACACGTTTACCACCACAAATGTGCATACAATTCGGCCAAATATTAACCTTCCTTTGGGCCGGTTAATATCCGCATGAACAAGCATACACACGAATTCCTTCTAATATTCTAAGTTAATTAATTTCCACAAGAGAGGTTGCTTTGGCAACATATTGCTTCAATCAATTCACTTTTGAATATTATATACTCAAATGAGTCATTTATACCAAAATTTGAAAAGCGGAATACTTAATTGTATTTATCTTGAAACTTTAATGGCCTAAGGGTTAATAATTCAATACTTTAGGGGTCAAAATTAATTAATTCAAAACTTTAGGGACCAATAATTAATTATTGAAAACTTTAGGGACCCAAAACTTAATAGTTCAAAACTTTATGGGTCAATAATAAATTATTGGAAAGTTTAGAAGTCAAAAATCAATTATTAGAAACTTTAGAGGCCAATTTAAACCAATTATGAAAATTCAGGGGCTTAATTACAAAATTCAGAACTTAAATGGCCCAAATTAATTAATTTCAGAACTTTAGGGGGTTGAATTATTAAACCCAGAACTTTATAAGGCCCATGGGATGAATTTTAACTTTATGGGGGCTTAATAACCAAAACTTTAAACTTCAAAGGGTTGAGTTATTAAAGCCCATAACCTCAAGGCCCAACTTGAATTACCTTAAAACCTTAGGGGCTAAAATATAAATTTTAACCCTAATCCTTAATTGCAGCCAAGGGCCTAAACACTTCAAATTTACAGCAGAAGCCCCCGCCTCCTCATCTTCCCAAACCGAAAAAGGGAAGAAGCCCCTCCATCTTCCCTCTTGCGCCGCCAAGGGCCGGAGCCGCCGCCTGAGTGCGGCGGCCATGCTGGCCAAAAACAGGCTGGAAATGGGCCGGAAATGGCCCGCTGCTGTGACCAGCAGCGTGGCGCTGCTGCCAGCCACGCTGCTGGTTGCAGCGCTTTTTCTCGCTGCTGTACATCAGCGTTTTTCTCGCTGCTGTACAGTAGCCCCGCTGCCGGCAGCCCACGCTGCACCGGCAGCCCCGTCGCCACCGGCACGGCGGCTGCCACAATTTTTTTTTTTTTTTTTTTAAACTGAAACCTTAAACAGATCTGAGAAAATCTAATAGATCCTAAATTAAATCTTTATTTCAAATCCGAATTTTCTTGATAAAAAAGGAAACTTAAATATTATCAAGATCCACATAATTTCATGCTAGATTCATATACTAATAAATCCAAATTGCATAAAATAACAGGAAAATCATATAATCCATGAAATTCAGAATTTTAAAATTCAATTTCTCAATAATTCAACAATGGATCGACTCTGATACCACTTGATAGAAAATATATTAAGGATTATTGATCTAAAACAATCAATAATCAACCTTGTAATCATCCATGTTGAAATTATTGAGAATATCAAAATGAAAACGAAAGCGTACCTTGAACCATAGATCCATAGATGTTTGATTCTTCTCCGGAATTGGTTATGATCTTCCAATTGATTGGTGATTTTCTTATCAAATTTGATCTCCATTGATGGGGATGTAGAGAAGCTTGAAGAACCCAACAATTGGGGACCATAACCCCTCTAAAAGGAAAAAGATAATGAATGGTCATTATCTTCCATTTGATTCAAATCAGCCCCTCATTAATTTGAAACAAATATCCGGTCTCTACACTTTCATTCCATGAAACTTAATACCCATTAGTCAAAATTCATCTTTGGTAAATCACTTTAATTGACTAATAAACCTTAAATAATAGCACCACACATTTTAACATGTTACGTGTGGCCCCAATTATGTTAGAACTTTCCAACATACTCATCAAATTAAAATTTATAATTATCTAAATTTAGACTAGTGGACTAATTAGAGAGAGATGCATGTTAGCCAGCTGGATGACTTTTGTCTTTTGAGAGACAATATGGGCAAGTGTTGTGGACCCATTAAAACGTGTAGAAAAATGTCATGATTTTTTAAGCACTCTCAGTCTCAGGTTTCAACCCTTTCCCACTATAGCATTCTTCTAAATGGTCAATCCATTCATAAAAATAATGTAAATTTTGATATAAAATAAAGTATCATTATAGAAAATAAGTAATTGATTATGAACCAATTGAACATCATGTTTATTTTCAAGAACGCCTTTTTTAAACAAAATAATTTTACACATAACCTAAAATTTTTTACTTACTTTTTGTTTCTTAACTACGTAACAAAACCTTTTTTTTTTTTTTTAAAAAAAAAAAACATAAAATGGAGCTCAAATAGAAGCTAAATAACATATAAAAATAAGTAATTGATTATGATATATTTTGGACATTTTTTTCCTGAATTTTGACCATAAATCCCATAAAAGACTCGAACCAAGGTCATCGACCTGATAAGACTTTATTCTTATCACTTCAGTTAGACATTGATCTCGAACTCAAAATAACTGTGTTCTGAAAGTATATTATTTATTTTTTCGATTTTGCTAGTAGTACATCGCCATGTACATGGGGTGTACATCCTCCTTACATGGGGGTGATACTCGCTTGAATAAAAAAATATTTTATTCAAGTGGGTCTCATCCCTATGTGAGGAGGGTGTACACCCTTCATTTTTTTGATGTACAGGTGGAATTTATTCTTATTTTTATGCTCAATTACATATATTTGGAAATTATTGGCAACCTTGATAGATTGTGGGTGTTCAAAGAAAAATATTCACAATTTTAAGATAGATTTGGCCTAAAAGAAGGAAAAATTACAAATTAAGTTGTGATTTTAGGATATATGATTTTTTGTTATATCTTTTTATATATAAAAAGTGGCTATAAAACAGAATTTCTTGGTTTAACGGAAAAAACTAACGGAATTTCTTCTTTTAACGGAAAAACTAACGGAATTTCTTGTTTTAATGGAAAACCTATAATTTTAGGGTCCAACTTGAATTTATTTAAAACTTTAGGGACTAAAACTTAAAATTTAACCACAATCCTTAAATTGCAGCCAAAGACCTTAACATATCAAATTTACACAAGAAGTCCCCGCCTCCTCAACTCCCAAAAATCGAAAAAAAAAACATTTAATCTTCCATGATTGAAAAACCCAATGTTGTCAAACCCGACCCGACCCAGCCGGTTCGACCGAAAAAATTGGGAACGGGGCCCAAAATCGGGTCAAATCATGTCCGATTTTTTATTATTTTCAAAACCGGTTAAAACCCGTCAAATCGGTCCCGATTTTCAAATTTTTTTTTTTTTGGTTTAAAAATTTTTAACTTCATAAATGGGCTTCAAAATTTATTTAGAATTCTAAGGCCCATGGAGAAGTAATGGATGTCATGCTCATTTTATAGATCCACTTCTCTCCAAAAGTTTCATAAACTTCCAATGTGGGATTGTGCCTTTTATACATGCTCTTAACTCTAATAGTTTTATAAACTTCCAATGTGGGATAGTGATATATAACAAAAAAATGTTAAAATACCCATCAAAATCATTTTCAAATGTATGTTTGGCTAATTTGATTTTTAATAACAACTAATTAAATTGTAATATTCACCTTCATTCTTTCATTTATTTAATTTCCAAATTTAACTTAAATTACACTTGATTATTAATATATTAATGTTAGCTATCATTTTCTATAAGTTTAAATTATTTTAATTTAACAAAGTAAATTATTTTAACATATTGATTTTTAATTTTTAGTATTGAGACTAATTGTAGGATAATGAATCTAATTAGTAAAAATATATTTACTTTGAATTATTAATATGAAAATTTTTAAAAATATATATTATTTTATTATTTTTGTATGTATTTATTGCATCCGATTCAACACCGGTTGAACCTCTTGACCCTTCACATTTTCCGAGTTGATGACCGGGTCGGTTTTCAAAATACTGGAAAAACCTTAATGGAAAAGCTCTTCCCCCCTTTTGATGGCCAACGCCCCCAAGAAACCGTAGTGGCCAGGGGTTGGGGGCGGCTGTGCTTGCCCATCATTTTAGTTGGATTAATCATGGGCGCAATAATCATCTTTTTTACTCGCACAAGCAATATATGGAGACATCCAATTTAATCCATTCAAATCCAGCAATCAATTCATGAGAAATGTTGGACTTACAGGCTACTGTTTCACAGAAGCCTTACAGAAAATAAAAAAATAGCCCGGTTCGGGAGAAAAGAGATAGAAGCCGTTTCAAAATAGGGCAAAGAGGAAGGAAAGAGCCTATTTCTCCCATTTCTCACTTGCAGTTCCCGTCCACATCAGATTCCTCCATCTCGAGTACAATGTAATAGGTGAGCTTACTGAGAACGAAGATTACACCTCGCAATCCCACATACCCTCTATAGACTATAGTTCTATGGCAAGCTGTACCGACTTCATATGTGTATTTGGAGGTGAAAAACTCAGAGAGAGGTACTTACTCAATGTAAGTCAGGTGAAATAAATAATGATTGTGACTTTTTTGACATGTAGACACAAAAATAAGAATACGAAGCTAACTGAAGTTTGCTTGATAGATGTTAAATATCATTGAATGTTCAAAATGTATTTCCATTTGGGGGCATTTTTTTCTTGTCATTTGTTTTTAGAATATAGTATAATATTATTGTGCATCATATGAACTTTGAGTTTTATGTTTGTGATTTTGGGTTGGAGACGACAGAGAGAAGCACTTTATTTAATTATTTATCAATTATATAAACATTAAATCATTAATTATTTAATTAACCAAAAAAATTACATCTTTATTAACAACAAATTAATTCTTAAACAAAACTATTAAATATAAACTAAGCAAACGTGCATTGCACGTTGCTTACCCCTAGTACTATAAAATATTCCTAATTTAGTTAATTATACAATATTTCGTCTCTTATCAAATCTTTCAAACTTGCATGACTCCCCTTGTACAAGGGAATTGCTCACAGAAGCCATACAAGTGCTATGCCTGTTTTTTTTAATCATCTACTAATATTTAACTGTCTAGTGTGCATCTATAAAAATATTTGCCAAATTTTTCTCTACACGTACCGTCACTCTTTGAGTCTCTATTTCATTAAGTGATTGAAGAAGGTCAAACTCAAGTACATGAATTGATTATTTAAAAAGAAAAGATTTGTTTTAAGTATTTGTTGGATGTGATGACAATTACCACAAGTATAATCAATACATTTTAAATTCTGATCATTACATACTTTAATTTTGTAAATAGTATTTTTTTTTCTCCTACTTGATAAAAAAATTATATACGTTTAATAATGTTAAACTGAATAGAACCATTGTAAAACATTTCTTACATTGTAAAACATTTCTTATTATGTTTACCGAGCATGTATAAAGTTCGAGGGAGATTGGTTGATAAGATGACACAACATATTATGTAGGTGCAGTAAATTTGCTAGCTGGTGCTAGTGATGTCAAACGGGCCGAGCGGCTCGTCGCTCGATCGCTTGACTCTTTAAAATACGAGCAACGAGCCGCTCGGGCTCGTCAAACGACGAGCCCGAGCTCGACGAGCTGAGCCTCGGCTTGTCTAGCTCGCGAGCGGCTCGTTGGCTCGTAAAATTTTTTTTTAAAAAAAGGGAAAAAGTAAAAATAAAATAAAATAAAAAAACCTTGTGGCTCGTAGGCCAAGCCGAGCTCGCCCACGAGCTCACGAGCCACGAGCCTGCTCGGCTCGTGACCTTGTGGCTTAAAGGGTCGAGCCGACTTGGCTCATTGACATCTCTAACTGGTGCTTTGTTTTTGGCCTTAGCTTAAAGATTCGGCCATAAACTATGTAAATCTAACCCATCGTATTTTATAAGAAAGATTATGGTGTTCAAAAGTTCCGAATCGAGCGGTTCTTCATAAGTTAAATACTCGAACGGGTACCCCGAATCGAGAGCCGATGAGTTTGAGTCGGGTCTCGAGTCTAGGCCAAGAATCGAAACTAAATAATTTTTTTTATTGAATTAATTAAATTATTTTTTTATTTTTTAAAAAAAAATTTAACAAATTAATTTTTGGTATTTGTATGCATTGAATTAATGTTATTCGACAGCTAATTATTTATATATTTTTGCATTGAACTACGTTAATTTGTAAAAGTTACGAATGAAATGTCATTAGTTATATTTATGTAGCGTTGCTGTAAATGTTAAAAAATTTAATTATGGAACGGAATCGAACCCGAACGGTTCCATAATTATATTTGGGCCCGACTATTCCATTTATTAAATACCCGAAAATTTTGAAAACGAACCGATCCACGAATAGCCCTGAGAAAGATCGAACTATGAAATACGATACGAAGAATGTAATCTTCATTGCCTGCATATTTAAATCTTTTTACAATTACAGTTCATTCATTCATTGAGCTCTTAATAGCGAAATAAAAAATTTTGAGTTATGGCTCTTCTAGTCCTTTAACTTTTCTTTCTTAAAACCTCCTCAAAACATTTACTATACATAGTAAAATCGAAAGTTTCCACTCTTTTCATGACTTTTATCTTATGCACAGATTCAAGCTAGTACTGAAAATTTTTATTCATTTGAAATTGACTAGTTATTGCTAGAAATTAAAGAGGAAAAAAAAGATGTTACAAATAGTCCAGCCCCCATTTGATCCTGTTATTTGAAATTTTAATAATTGAAATAGTATTTTGTTGAAAAATATGTGCTTAAAAAGGAAGACAAATTTTAAAATTATGTAGAAAATTATTTTATTAAAAAACATGTGATTGATAACAAGGGGGTGAAAGTGAATTATACTATGAGCGTACAAATGCCACGGGAAAAGAAAAAAATGGCACATACACTGATACAGATTGAAAAGAGATTTTTTTCCCGGGGAGAAAGATTAATACTGTTACTTCCTTCTCTTTATCCTCCACTTCCTCCTAACCTCAACAATTCTCACAATCATACATATACTTTGATATGTAAACACATATATTTGTATGTACATGTATAAATAGTGATGGGTCATCAGCATAACAGTCACCATCACCACCACGCCACCGCCGCCGACGGTGGCGTGTCTCAACGTGTCAACAGTCCAAGATTCTCCGGCCCAATGACCCGCCGAGCCCACTCCTTCAAGCGCAACAACATCAACTCTTCACAAAACACTCATAATACGAGTAGCAGTGCCAATAACGGTGGTTCTTTAAGCAGTCATCATGAGATCATTGATCTTCAGCTTAACTCACCCAGATCTGAAAGCCCAGTTTCTGGAGATGGCCCTGAGTCTATGGGTGAAAGGAGGCCTGCCCATGTGAGCAGTGTGGCCCAAAGAGTGCATTTGAGGAGAAAGATTGCATCTTTGAGTGTGGACTTGGGGGAATTGGGGTTGGAGTTTAAGGGAAAGAAAAAGTTGGGGCACTGGATGTTCTTTTTGTTTTGTGGGGTGTGTTTATTCTGGGGTGTATTGAAGATTTGTGCTACTGGGTGGTTTGGATCTGCTATCGATGGAGTTGGATACAATCAGGTTTCTTTACTTTCTTGAAATGAATTTTAGTTATTTTTGTTTATTTGCTTATTTGGTAATTGTTTTGCTATGAAAACTTTTTGCTACTATTCTTTCTTAGCTATTGATTTGGCATATTGGTGTTGCTTTTAATTTTTCATCTCACTTTCTTGCGATGAATATAGTTTGCTTTACACGGTTTATTTAAGGGCCTTTTTGTTTGTCCTTTGTTGATTGATTTGTCACGTACTGGATATTAACTTCATTTTTCGAATCTGAGATTAGGCTTTAGCTTCACATGGACAATTGCCAAATTAGCAGCAGTTTCTAAAGTTGTGAATGAATGATCCATATTGAAATGATTACCAAAAGAATAGGAATACAAGTCTTGGATGTATTTTCATCTGTTTTTCTTTTCCACATGTACATATTTTGTGAAGATGAAGTATCAAAATGTTTATCATTCACTTCATTCTTTCATGTATAGATGCCCTCAGTTTGCACTGTGTGCCAATGGATGATATCCTGTAGCCTCACTGATGTAATTCACTTCTACCGAAATCCTTGTTACACTTTAAAAAGTGGAAAATACTAGTGGGGCTTTGATGGGAAATGCATCATTTTGTATTAAAAAAATATAAGTTGTTAAAGGACATGATATATTGTAGGGAGCAGGGAAGCAATATTAGCCTGTTAGTTCCATGTTTCAAATCCTATTTCTTATTTCCTGTTGCGTTAGGCATAAGTAGTTCAACATTTTCTGCATTTGTTTGACTGCAAATCATTTTGATAGGTAGTTCTCTGTTGTTCGAGTACAATATCCTTTTTAATCTCTCAGCCTAAGTGAATTCTTGGGTGCTCATATTGGTTGTCTTCCTTTATTGTTGTAAATCTACTAGGGCTTGTATGGCTCCTCAGTAACCCATCTGAATCTAAAGAATCAAGGGTCTCACGATTACGGATATAGGGAGGGAGAAACTGACGAAGGGGGCAGAGAAAGTGAGTTGGAAAGGACACTAATGATGGTTGCCTCAGGTGTGGTGGATAGCCACGATAGTACGTCTCATGTAAGTACTATAATTTAATATTTTTACTGACTTGAAATGGAAATATGACTATAAATTCTGAAATTATGTTTTTTCAGTATTCTGGGATCTGGTCCAAGCCTAATAGTGAGAATTTCTCACAGTGCATCGATTGGCCAAAAAGTCACAAAAGTAAGGGCAGCGAGATATTCGATGCATTTATATTGCATCTGGTAACTATGCACTTGTCTGACATTATTTTTCCTTATGTAATTTTTTGCAGAGCCGGACATGAAATCAAATGGTTTTCTTCTGATAAATGCAAATGGTGGCTTAAATCAGATGAGATTTGGGGTCTGGTGGTTATATGTTCATATGATTCAATTTGTCATCGTAGTTGAATTATATTGATTGTAATCTGATAAACAAATAATTTTAGAGTGCAGATCTGTGATATGGTTGCTGTTGCTAAAGTTATGAAGGCGACGCTTGTTCTTCCATCTCTTGATCACGCTTCATATTGGGCTGATGATAGGTGCTTTTTGACGTTTGCTCATGATCTGTGTTCATCAGCTGGCAACTATATTTGTACATTCAGATGCATAAAATTTATTTTTGTAGCACTTGCACAGAGTAACAGACACCTTGTTCTACTGTTGCTGATGTCACCCACCCTGACACATGCTGCACAATGCTCATGTTTGCATGCTTTGATACTAGCTCTCATGGCTTCCTAATTAAATCTGGCATTTCTCTTTTGTGGTATATCCAGTGGCTTTAAAGATCTGTTTGATTGGAAACACTTCATTGAGTCGCTAAAAGATGACATTCACGTTGTTGATGCATTACCTCCGGAATATGCTGGAGTTGAACCCTTCGCAAAGACGCCAATATCTTGGTCCAAGGTACGGATCTTGTCAACCTTCTAATATGTATGTTGAATATGACTACAGATTATTGCTACATATCCGGTAGACTCTAATTGGAACATTAGTATAATGTTGTTGATTTGAGACGCGAGAGAAACGAAGATGTCTATCAGAATATGGACATTAATTTTCAAATTGCCAATCAATTTTTTTATTTTGATCATATTTCAAGAAAAAATTTGGTGAAAGTTTATGGATGTAAGAACAAGTCGAGTCTGCCAATGTAAATTATGTAATATGAATTAAATCTTTTCTCTCAGTCTGATTTTCTCTTACTTATAATCGACTTTTTGAGCTTTGCAGCTCTGCTGCAGTTATAAACGATCACTGCACACATTAATGATTATACCTCATTTATTTTGTATTCCAGTGATCTCTGGTAGTACTTAATGCGTATTATCCTATAACAGGTCAGTTACTACAAAACAGAGATCCTTCCAGTTTTGAAGCAGCATAAAGTGATTTACTTTACTCATACCGATTCCCGTCTTGCAAACAATGGCCTTCCAAGTTCTATACAAAAGTTACGATGCCATGTTAACTACAGAGCATTAAAGTACTCTGCGTCAATTGAGGAGTTTGGAGAAACTTTGGTGTCAAGAATGCAGCAGAATGGGAATCCTTATCTTGCCCTGCACTTGAGGTTTGCTTTTGGTCGAACAATTTTTTCCTGCATTAAATTGTTTGGATGTTTTAATTTTCCTGCGGTTACCTTTAAAGTTCAGGCTCTCTGAGTGAACAAGGAAATGTAATGCCTATCACCATTGCTTTATTTTTTATTCATCTTGTATTGTGAATTCAACATTATGATATCAGCAAAAAGTATTTTACCGTTAGGCTAAAAGATAACCTTACTGCACATCTTGGTGGGTCAAGCAGCATTTGGTTTGTATTCCATTATAAACATCGTAGTTTCCACTTAAACGAGTGTTTAAGTACACTTCCCATCCCATTATAAACATCTTGGTTTCCACTTGGGATGCATTTTCCATTTTAAGATGCCTATGCAGGATTTATATGGATGTGTAAGTTTATATTCTTCTTGTATCATAGTTAGTTTGGAAGGAACACTTTATAATACACTTCCTGTGTGTTATCCCTTGATTAATAAAATTATTTGATTACCTATAAAAAAAAGAAAATGTTTGGAAGGAACATTTTGGAGCTTTTATCGTCCTATCTACGATCAGAAAATTCTAAATTAGTAATGGATATAGCACGTATATCTGCTTTCTTTTGCTCACCTGGCAGATTATTTGCAGTTTGAACCATGTTAATTTGCAACTTTAATCACAAAATTTTCAATGAAAGAATGCAGGGGCTGGTATATTTTCTTTAAATGTGCCAAAGAAAGATTGGCCGACTAGAAACTAACTGCAAAAATGAGGTCTTTGATCATTATTATCTTTAAAATCTTTTGATGAAAAGTTGCAACCCACAGGTAGAGTGTCTTTTCTGTTAGCCACGTAGTGGATGTGAATTAACAACAATCTAAATATAATTAAGAATCCATAGTTAGATTCATGATCTTCAACTTCATCTATCATTATCCATTCTAGTTCTCTGCAATACTGCAACTTTCTTTGTGAAATTCTTTCATTGCTTGGTTTTGCTCTCTACCTCTCAGTAACTATGCAGCAGTAATCACAGGAATCATAGCATTATTTTTCACAATCAGCTCTAACTATTTTGAAAGAAAGACACCAAAACATTTTCTTTTTTAATTTCAAATTTGAACTGGACAGAAACAAACTTCAAATTATATGGCTGTCCAATATTTTCCCTTGACAATGAACTGTCTTCCTATTTGCTTACTGAAAGTGTTCTAGAATAAAAAGGGTTAATACCGTGATCTTGGTCATACCTATTTCCCATGATTTATTGATTCAAACACTGCAACAGCCTTTATAATAGTTTGGAGAGAATTAACAAATTATTTAAGATCATAATTCTTAGTTTTGTATCGAGGGTAGAAAAAGAAAGACCTTGTGATGGAGATCATATTAGATATTATATGAAAGGTTTGCCAAATTTAGATATTTTTAAGAAAACCAAATAGGGTTTATTTTTAAAGATATTCTAGTTTTTTTTTTTTGCTATTTATTTAGCTGTATTATTTATTTATTTTTTAAGACTATTGAAAACCCCTCTTCCTCCCCTATTTTCACCACCGTCGTTGAACTTCCCTGGAACTCTGCCATCTCGCGGACTGTGCCACACGGAGCTCTATATGTTGTCTTGTGGTTTCTTGCACTGGGGCTTTCTAAGAGGACCTCAGATATGTGAGCTTCACCTTTCCTCATTAGGGTTCTTTCGGTCCAAGTAACAGATTTTCTGAAGGTGTTGATGGAGACTAAGCATTTGGAATCATTGGTCTAAACTATTCAATCTTAAACTGTTCTTGATAATAAAAAGAGGTGTAGGGTTTTTTGGATTTGAATAAATATCACGTGAATATTTTCCTTCCATGTGATACTAGTTATGCTCCAAAGACTGGTTATCATTGTACTAATCAAATTCTTCCTACAATATTGGTTTTGATTCATTAGGTTTATGATTGCAGGTATGAGAAGGATATGCTTGCTTTTACTGGATGCAGTCATAATTTGACAACAGAAGAAGATGATGAACTCCGCAGAATGCGTTATGAAGTCAGCCATTGGAAGGAAAAAGAGATCGATGGAGTAGAAAGAAGAAAGCTTGGTGGGTGCCCTTTGACCCCTAGGGAGACTTCCCTCTTGCTCCGAGCCCTGGGCTTCCCATCCAGCACTAGAATATACTTGGTAGCTGGTGAAGCTTTTGGAAATGGTAGCATGCAATATCTCGCGGCAAGTTTCCCTAATATCTTTTCCCACTTGACTCTTTCAACAAAGGAAGAATTAAATCCTTTTAGGAATCACCAAAATATGCTGGCTGGTTTGGATTATGTTGTCGCCCTTCAGAGTGATGTTTTTGTGTACACCTATGATGGCAATATGGCCAAGGCAGTACAAGGTCATAGGCGTTTCGAGAATTTCAAGAAAACTATCAATCCAGACAGGTAGCATCAAACCCCACTGCTTTTAGCTATGTAATTGAGCAACTTTAGTTTATTTCTTTCAAGAAGCATCATCAAAAAGGTTTAAATATGGCATAGAGAACAACTCTACTCACTGGAAGAATCTTTTTCTTTTCTTTTGCAGGATGAATTTTGTAAAACTAGTTGATAAACTTGACGAAAGGAAAATCACATGGAAGAAATTTAGCTCTAAAGTCAAAAAGCTCCATGAAAACAGTGTTGGAGGCCCTTATATGAGGGAGCCGGGCGAGTTCCCAAAGCTGGAAGAGAGTTTTTATGCAAATCCTCTCCCGGGCTGTATTTGTGAGAAAACCCAGGAAAAATAGAAGTTCAAAGTTGTGAAGTTTTACTTACAAAAGATGGCCATAACATCAGTTGACGCCCAAAGAGTGGCTGGCTTGGTTTTAGCAGAGATTGGATTGTGAAGAAATTTACTGCACCAACCCTTTTCATCAAGTTATATATATGTCCTGCAGATTTGTGAACAAGTATATACATATCTTGAGGGTGACGCGGATAAAACAAATAGTTACATTGGATTGGTTTGGAGTTTCTCCATTGAAATTAGTTCGGCTGTCAGTATTAATGTTTCCTTACCAGACTTACCCGGGATGAAATGACATTATTTTTGCTTCAATATTTAAATTCGTAGTATAAATGTTATCGACAGTTTTACAATATTATGTAGCTGCTGGTCTCATGTGAACCTTTCAATGGTTAAAAGATATCCAAATTGATTATATACTTTGTTATTATAACTTGCTCAAATCTCAGTACAATTTCTTGAACTATGGTTTCGGGGAGTCAGGATATTTGCTCCTGCAGCGTTGCTTTGCTTATATCTGTTGTGGATTATTATCACATACATTAGATTATTTCCATGTAAAACTGTGTATCTTTAATATATTACAATACAATACAATCGAGAGAAATAAGAGAGCTAGTCAAGAATGGGTTCAGTGGAACATATATGGAAATATGTTGAAGAGTTAAAATTTTGAAAATATTAATTTCCTGTGTTTGATTGGTATGGAAAATATATCCTAAAAAAGAAAATATTTTCCTTATTTTGAGGAAAACAAAAATTCACTCTCCCAAAGAAAATTTTTTCTTGGAAAACAAGGAAAATTATGAATATTTTTAAAAGTTGAAAAATATTTTTTATAAAAAAAAATAGCAATCAAACACTTCAAAGTAGGAATTTAAGTAAAAAATTGACAATTTTCATGGAAAAGAAATGCAATCAAACACATTGTTATTGAAAAAGTGACTGAAAATTACGTTTGAACTCCATTTTTTTTAAAATTCATTTTTAATTACACATTTTCTAATAAAATAATTTTACACATAAATCTGAATTTTTTTGCTGTTTTTAATTACACATTTTCCAAAAATAATTATTCCAAAATTTACTTCAAAAAAAAAATGGTGCTCAAACATTATAGAGTTTTTACATTGTGTATATGTAATATATTTAATTTAATTATTTATTCTTAATTTCCAGTGCGACTCGGTTGAATCTGTTGAGATACCTTTTGCCTTTAGTGCTTCAATGTCCAAGTGAGTTTTCAAAACGACGATCTTTATACATGATAAGTTGTGTAAAATAGGAAATAGTTTATCGTGCTTGAAAATCGTTCATTAGAATCTCAGTATATTTTTAACGCTAGTATTCTTCCAAGAGCAATGGACCATTTTCCCTCTAGCCCTATTGGACCAATGAAAGGAGTGATCCCCTTTGCGACATTGGAGCGAAATGTGATTCTTTCTTCGATAGGGAATCTTGCTGCATATTGAGGGGGGTAACGAATAGAAAATAGCTATGATCTTTAAGTCTTACGTACTCTTATCGCGGATTTGAGATACAAAATGCAAATGAATGAATGGTGAGTTTACTTAAGACTCCGTCTAATTGTTTTTTTTTTTTTGTTTTTCTTTCTTCAACTAGACTACATCAGAAACTTTTTCATGAAGCATGTCACAGGAAATACAGATTTAGGGAAGACACTGTTACGCCTCATTTCCAAGGCACCAAGAAAGATTGCCACGTGGAAAGTCACGTAAGCAAAAGGTCAACAAGAAAGTCAAGATAAAGACCTACGAGGTCAAAACATGAAGAAATCCGAGGTCCTTGCATGGCACACCGAAGTCCATGCTGAAGCATTGCCTAAGGGATGAAGCACTACGGCTTGGGCCGAACCACTGCTTAAGGAAACAAAGAAAGGAGCTGAAACCCTCCACTTAGAGAACCACCTCAAAGGTCTCTCTAAGGCTCTCAGCTCGTCCGAAGCTCATGAAGCTGACGTTGTCTTTTGTAGTAGATTCAAAGATATCTTAGAAGTCATTGATGTAACGTTTGTGATAAAGTTTGTCAGTGGGTCAGCCTACAACATAGAGCGACTGACCCCTTGTCAATATATTAATTGTATGAATAGATAGTAATGTAAAATCCTAATTCAGCAGATGACACCACGTGGTTCTGATCCAACGATCTCCACGCCAGCCATGATAGTATAAATAGATCTTCTTTGTAAGAAGGGGGGTTGGCATCTTGATAAGGAAAAAACCAAATACATGTGCTAACAACTCTCGAGAATTCAACACCATAACCCTTAGCAATCCTTCTAGTACTCATTTACAACATGGTTGAATACAAATTGAAAGAGAAGCTATAGTGATCTCAATATACATCGAAAATCTTTCTTATCTATCCTTCCCCATATTCCTTTAGACGAGAAAAGAGATTTATTCTTGATTATCTTGGTTTGGCAATCGCTGATAGTGTGGTTGTCATCGAATCACATTGTCGGAGTCCAAAACGTTATCGTCTCTTGCCGGAAAGTGCCTCCCACGTCCATTCCAGGCTGATTACCGTACTTGTTTCGATAAAAACGCGTCGATATTCATACTTGACGTGGCAAGAGTGAGTCCAACATCTGTTGAGTTCATTTTTCGGGGTCAACAGATTGGCGCCGTCTGTGGAAAATCATACATTCGACCACGAACACATGTGAAAGGGTGGCTAAGTTACAGTTGGAAATTTGGCCAACAAAAGTTCAAATCCTTGAAAAAAGGAGCTGTTAGAAACTTAGAACCCTTGAAGAAAGGGAAGATTTCACAATAAGTGTTTTAAGAAAGATGAGTTCAAATGATGAAAGTGCACCAAGAAGGACAAGAGAATACCCTGAAGAAGGAGAACCCTTACAAGCTACCCCAGCTGCTTACCCACGACCTCCAGCACGAAGACGAGGATGGTCATACCACATATGTGAAGAGGTTCGACCTGAAACTTATAGAATCTAAGATATGGATGGAAAGGCACAACCTCGTCCTTGGAATACGGAGCATTTACTCAAGTACTATCAATGATGTAAGACATCTTGTATATACAACTTTGAATTCAATGAAATACAACTTTGGTTATATTAAGTTATGAATCGATATTCCTTCGAAAGGCCAAAGGCCTCAAAGGTACATCTGCTTGTATAAAGATGATCTTGTAAAGATGGGAAAACGATTTTATTACAAGGGCTTCGGAATGGGCAAGCCATTCGACCCTATTAAAGTATATACACAACGAGGCGCTTATACTTGAGCAAAGTTTTAAATGATTAAAGTTATCTATCACTCCTTATTATGAGCCAATCGAACAAAAATCTAAAGCACTAAGAGCCTCAGTTCATACAAATCGACATGTTGGAAGTTAGGAAAATCGTTAAAGGTGCACGATCCTCAAACACTTGCCCAATTTTTTTTTTTTCAAAAAATGTTTAAGATATCATGAAAGAAAGACTTAAGGAGGTCTGATTTTACTAAAGGTTTAACATAAACATTCGAACTTGACAAGTTGTGATTATCCAGCTTGAAAGGCATGAAGTAATTAAGGTATTTATCTGACCTTGTAGTCAAATTCAATAATGAATTAGTACTTAAAGATGATGGAATGTTTGCGAACTTAATTAAGTTTCATGACATGATTTATCACTAGGTCAGACCTCAAATATTGAAGGGGGTCTAATCCCATTATGTATTACTTCAATGTTGCTAAGTTGTTATGCTTCGAAAGTTATTAGTAAGTTAGAGTTGAACGTATGTCAGAAGTTGTTAAGACACAACCAAGTCAGATTAAAAGATCTCAAACACATCACAAATGAGCATAAAAGATAAAATGCAGAAGTTGAGTAAAAATAAGTTGAACTTCATTAAACAAAAATTGTATTACAGAGGCCGAGACCTTTACACTTGGAAAAATATACATTGAAAGCCTAGGAGGTAGGGGTTGAGGAGACACAAAGGGTACTATAGCATCGGGGGCCACTTCCTCGACATTGTCCCCATCGAGCTTAATCACTTGGGCCCCTTCACCATGAGTTTGAGGCTCTGTTTCCTCCTCATCATCTTCAAGGAACTCAGCCCTTAAATCCGAAGTGTTGATGTCCTGAGTATGCTCCTCCATCCATTCGATGACTTTGATAAAGGTATACCTCCTCTAGTATTTACCGAAGCGTTGGTATGCCTCGGTTAGATGGAAGTTGGCTATGAAGGTATTCTCAGGATTTCTGCTGGGATTTCAGCATCACTTCTGACATTCTCCACTTCCTCAATGAGGCCAACAACTTGGGAGGTTAGTTCTCCCACCTTTCCTTTCAAGGTTGAGTTATCCTTGTTTGCTCTTTCTAGGGCCTTAGCAGCTAGCTTCTGATGTACATCAGAAGTCTCCACCCGCTTGGTCATGGAGGCCACCTCACTTTTGGCATAGGTAGACTTCTTTCTTTAAAGACTCAATCTCTGCCAAGGCAGAGGCGAGCTTCATTGACTCTTCAGTCTTCTCTTTCCTTAAGGCCTCAGCTTCGACCTTATCCGTGTTAGCCGCCTCCTCAGCTTGAACGACCTTGCTGGTGAACCTTCGATTCTTACTTTGAAGGCTCTTAAAGAGAGCATCAACCTCACTAACCATTCCAAAGGACATCTCCGCTTGAGCCATTATAGTTTTGAAGACGTCTACGACATCGTTCTGGTCAATGTAGTTTTGCCACTTCTTTCCAGTACTTGTGAAACATCGATGTGGCAGTTTGAATCTTTGGAGGAAAAAGGTTAAGAGCCTCGAATGCGAGCTCATCAGTACGGCAGGCAAGAGCCGCTTTCATTCTGGGAGCTTCAGAAGTGGTGGAGTCACTAGAAGCTTTCATCTTTTTGGTAGGTGTTGCGTTTTTTATATCGCAAGTGTACGATATCGAACAAGTAATATAGTGGACCTAAGAGTCCGGATTATCGTTCCCACGAAGACTATACTTTAATATTGGATATATTTCTCCTACTACTATTTGATGAAATTAAACCAACTCTAAATTCAGATTATGATGAATGTGGATGTTTTTGAAAAACTAAATTCCTAGAAAGAATGACAATTGATGAAAGAATATTGGAGACACACAAATCAAAGATTCAAATATGCGAGAAGTATTAGGGCAGAACAATTTCACCTAATGATCACCTTAGTTATCAATTTAAGATTCTAGCCTAATGTAGTGTTCGGTCGAATTCTCCTACGGTATTCAATTTACCCTCTCGAGTTCTCATTGAGCCTATTTAACTAAATCAATTCCATATCTCTATGCAAATTCTCCTTAGTTAAACGAATTAAGGCACTAGGAATTCATATAACGACCGCAGCACTTAGTATAGGTATCTCTACACGTTATACCTCGTTACCGGATTTTATTACACGTTCTAAGTTTCGAACTCACCTCTCGACTCGTAAGAAACTCAATGGATCATTAATTTATTGGCCAGATAATTTAAAGCATTGCACTCATAATAAAATCAACACATGGAAGAATAAAACTCAGAAATTCATGAATGCAATAACCAAGGGTTTCAAAAGATTACATTGTTCGCCTTAATAAATAAATTAACTACTCATAATCAAAGCAATGAAATAAATAACAAAAGTTGAATACATCACCGGATTTAAATGATACAAAAGTTGGAAAAGAATTGTTTCTTGCACCAAGATCTTCTTCCGCTTCCAATTCTTGATTTTGATTCGAATCCTTGATGTAAGTCTTCTCGCAAATTCCACGTTTATCTTGTGTTTTTCTCTCTATTTTGCAAGGTGTGGAACCCCTATTTCGTGCCTCTCTTAGCCTATTTATACTTCTCATACATCCTTGGCCAATTTGGAGTCCTTTTTGTGGGCTTTTTCGTAGCCCAAAAATACCCTAATTTTCTTCGCGGCGCGGCGCTTGAGCGCTAGGTTGCAGCGCTTGAGCGCCGCGAAACTGACTAGAGTAGCGCTTGAGCGCTACACTGCTGTTGAAATTTGTCCAATTTTGTTTTCCGGCGCTTGGGCGCTATTTCCGGGCGCTTGAGCGCCAAATTCCTGCTTCCTTTCTTTGTTTATTTTGCTTCAAAAACTCTTTCATCCTTTCATCATTCCTTCAACCAAAACACTAGCAAACACATTAAATTCGTTCGATAATCAACATATTAATCAAGCAAATGAGGCTCCAATGGTACAAAATTCATGTGCAAAACACACTCATCAAATACCCCCAAACTTAACATTTTGCTAGTCCTCGAGCAAACTCATACACAAAGAAAATAAACTAAAAGAGAACACAGTACCCAACTTAGTTAGATAGCTTGTCGTTACTCAGGACTGAGATCAATGTATCACATCTATGAATGACTTCAAAATTACATAACAAGAGTCAATTTTCACTTATCCCATGCAAACGGGTGTGTGTTTGTGTGTGTGTGTGTAAATCAAGTATAGCGTTGACATTCACAATTTGGTTCAGTTTCCATCCCGAATGGACTATTCTTTCCTTACATCGCTCGTTAGATTCACACACCCCCAAACTTGTTTTCTTTTATGCTCTCCCAATGGTGTATTCCTAAACTCAGTTTCATTCTTTTATGTCTTACACCTCTCCAATTTGGATTCATTTAACCGACAACATCAATAGTCTATTCATGTGATGATCCTCCCAAAAGTGAGTGTTCAACAAACTAGCTTACGCTAAGTGATTCAAACCCACTAGTTATCTAAAGCCCCGAAAACAAACATCAAAATATTCCATTTTTGTTAGCCCTTTATTAACCTCACCCATATTTCTCTTCTTGACCCATGTAGCGAGCTTTTAGTCGGTAACTCCCCAGGTTTTGAATGCCAAAAGGGTACCAGGTCATAAGATACCCTGCAAACTTAATCACTCGAGTCAAAAAGGTGCCGGCGTGAGACATGAGCTAAATTAGAGCAGTATTTTTTTTAAACTCAAACACAATAAAAATGGGTTAGATTCCTAGCATACGGTCATCACGAAGCATCCACTAGAGAGTCGAAACACTCCACACAAATTTTATAACACGCACGGAATCATCACAATCCTAAACCATTTCCTTCACCAGTTAAAATGTTCCAAATATAGTTTAGTCAAGGGATTTGGTGAATCGTGAAATATGGGGTTAAGCCTCTAGGTCATGTCTCTAACTTAAGCATGTGAACCTCATGTTCGTGTACAACGCTATACCTCAATTCAGTGCATCAAAATCTTCACATTTGTCATGGATAAACGAAAATTACGACTCAAGCACATAATTTATCATCATTCACAAACTAATTTATTTTCTCAGCTATATTCATCATGGAGACACGACTATCCAACTCACACAAACACATAAAAGTTGTAAATTCCTAACGAAAAATTAGAGTTTTTTTTTAAAGCACATAAATCAATCACACAATCACAAAAAACACATAAGCCAAAAAAAATGCATAAACCAAAGAAAATGCCCCCAATGTTATAAAGAAGAATAGAACGGGGGACTTACCTGAGAAGACATTAGGTGTCTTCGACATCATCGGCGGCATCTCGAGTAGGAGCCGAGTGGGGAGAAGGAACAGGTAAAGTAGGCGGGTGAGGGAATGTGTGGTCCGAATAGATGGAGGCTAAGACAGAATTTAAGGCATTCTGATACTCAAACTGCGCATGCATAGAATGTTGCATCGAGTCCAGCTGTAGTTGCATAGTTGATTTGAGCATCTGTCAATGTTTTGCTGACATAATAGATGACATGCAAAACTTTATCCTTTCGTTGCCCCAACACTGCTCCCACAGTAAAATCACTCGCATCACACATGAGTTCAAATGGCAATTCCCAATCTGGTGTGCAGAAGTTAACTTCTCCTTTAGAGTGTTAAAAGCGACCAAACATTCATTGGAAAAGAGAAACGGTACGTCCTTCTCCAACAAGTTACATAAGGGCTTTGTGATCTTTGAAAAATCTTGAATAAATCTTCTGTAAAACCCTGCATGACCCAGAAAACTCTGAATTCCCTTGACTGAAGTTGGTGGCTGCAGCTTTTCAATCACTTGTATTTTTGCTTTGTCAACTTCGATACCCTGTGTTGAAATTCGATGACCCAACACAATCCCCTCTTTGACCATGAAGTGGCACTTTTTCCAGTTAAGCACCAAATGTTTCTCCTCACACCTTTGTAACACAAGTGCCAAATGCTCTAGACAATTATCAAACGAGTCCCGAAAAACTGAGAAGTCATCCATAAATACCTCGATGTACTTTTCAACCATGTCTGAGAATATTGCCATCATACACCTTTGAAAGGTTGCCGGTGCATTGCATAAGCCAAAGGGCATACGTCTGAAGGCGAAAGTACTGTATGGGCATGTGAAAGTTGTTTTCTCCTGGTCTTCTAAGGCTATTGCTATCTGATTGTATCCCGAATAACCATCCAAAAAGCAGTAGTGTGAATGTCCTGCTAATCGCTCCAACATCTGATCAATAAATGGTAGTGGAAAGTGATCCTTTCTGGTGGCATTATTTAGTTTCCTGTAATCTATGCAGACCCTCCACCCCGTTACTAATCGTGTTGGAATAAGCTCATTGTTCTCATTCTTTTCCACTGTAATTCCACCCTTCTTAGGCACCACATGGACCGGACTGACCCAAGAACTATCTGAAATGGGGTAGATAATTCCTGCATCAAGTAGCTTTAATACATCGTTCCTTACCAATTCCTTTAAATTTGGGTTCAATCTGCGCTGCCCCTCCACTGATGGCTTGGACTCATCCTCCATCAAAATTTTGTACATACAAAGAGTGGGACTGATTCCCCGAATGTCAGCTATTGTCCATCCAATTGCAGTTTTATGTTCCCGAAGTACACTCAATAGCTTATTTTCCTCCTTAGTTGTAATGTCACTGGCAATGATCACTGGCAAGGTTGAGGCATCTCCCAAATATGCATAACGGAGGTGTGATGGCAAGGGCTTTAACTCCAAGGTAGGTGCTTTCTCCACTGATGGTACTGGTGGTGTGGGATTGGATCCAAGAGACTCATATTGCCAATGTCTCATTGCAGTTGATCGTTCAGCTAAGTTCACCACACATTTTGTTTCTTCTGACTTTTCTTCCTCAAGTTGTGCATCGTATGTTTCATGTTCATTCTTTGGATGTGTTTCATGGAAAACATCTGTCACAAGTTGGTCAAGGGCATCCACCGACAGCAAGTGTATGAAATCAGTGGATATTTCATTGCTTTGAACATGTTGAAGATGATTTGTTCATTGTCCATGCGAAGGATCATTTTACCATCATAAACATCAATCAATGCTCGCCCCGTAGCTAAGAACGGTCTCCCCAAGATAAGAGGAATATTGGAATCCTCCTCCATATCAAGAATGATAAAATCAGCTGGGAAAATAAATTTATCAACCTTGACCAACACATCTTCTACAATTCCATTTGGCCTTTTAATAGATCGATCAGCGAGTTGTAGAGAAATAGTTGTAGGTTTAGCTTCTCCCAATCCAAGAGACCTGTAAACAGAGAGTGGCATCAAGTTAACGCTGGCACCTAAATCACATAAAGAATGTTCAAAATAATTAGACCCAATTGTGCATGGTATAGTAAAACTCCCTGGATCTTTGAGTTTAGGAGGTATCTTTTTAAGGAGTATGGCACTGCATCCTTCATTCAAGCACACTATCTCATGTTCTTCCAGTTTTCTCTTGTTGGCCAGGATCTTTTTTAGAAACTTTGCATAACTCGGCATCTGTGCAATTGCATCGGCAAACGGTATGTTGATGTGGAGTTTCTTGAAAATTTTAGCAAACTTGGCGAATTGCTTGTCCAGCTTCCTCTTTTGCAGCTTTTGAGGAAAAGGGATCGGTGGCACGTAAGCCTTGACAGGGCTCGGTGCTCTAACTGCTTCTCTTCTTTCATCACTTTCGGCATGTACATGTGTTCCAGCTGTCCCTTTCTCCCGCATCCCATCTACTTCTATTTCCCTTTCTCTTCTATCCGACCTTTTTGCATGTATTTCGGGTAGTTGTGCCCCGCTTCTAGTTGTGATGGCTTGCACTTGCTCCTTTGGATTTATCATTGTGTTCCCTAGCAATGTCCCTTAGGGTCTTTCTGCCAACTGCTGAGCTATATGACCAATTTGTGTTTCCAATTTTTTTATCGAAGCCTGTTGATTCTGAAAGTTTGTATCAATTTGTTGGAAAACCTTATCTGTCTTTTGCATGTACTGATTGAACATCTCCCCCAAACTTGGTTTCTTCTCCTGCTGAGTATTATTTGGAACCTGTCCTGACTGATTTTCAGACCATCTGAAATTTGGGTGCTGTCTCCATCCTGGATTGTAAGTCTGGGAATACGAGTTAAAATTGTGGGATCCATTTTGAATGAAGTTGACCTGTTCCTCTGGAAAACCCATGTACATACAGCTCTCCGTTGCATGATTTGCTCCACAATTTTCGCAAGTTGGACTACGTATTACAGCATGTGCTCCTCTCGTCTGTGCCTTTACTAACAGTTCCACCTGCTTTGTCAACGCTGCAATTTGGGCATTAGTGGATGTAGGGTGATCCACTTCATACACTCCAGGTGCTCGGGATGGTGCCACTCTTTCTGAAGAAAACATTGAGTGCGAGGTAGCAATGAGCTCAAACAAATCCAGTGCTTCTTGTACTAATTTTCCCATGACTGATCCTCCCGCAGAACAATCTACCTGAGCTCTCGACATTGGTGAGAGTCCTGAGTAAAAGTACCGCACCTGATCTCCATTTGGAATTCCATGATTTGGGCATCTTCGCATTAACCCTTTGAATCTATTCCATGCATCGTTAAAGCTCTCTCCATCATGTTGTTGGAAGGTTTAGATCTCCAACCTCAATTTGGCTACTTTAGCAGGTGGGAAGAATTTGTTGCAAAATTTTCTGGTGAGATCTTCCCAAGTTGATATACTTGCATGAGGTTCAGCATCTAACCACTCCAATGCGGCATCTCGAAGTGTGTAAGGAAATAACCGCAATTTGATGACATCTTCATTGACCCCCGGGGCATAGAAGTTCTGGTAGTTTCAAAGAAATCTGTCTAAGTGTGTATTTGGATTCTCATGGGGCAATCCGTAAAATTGAAGAGTATTGCTCATCAGATTTATCCATTCTGCCCTTATCTGAAAATTGTTGACTCCAAAATCTGGGTACACAATACTAGACCGCGCAGGTGAAGCAACAGGTGTTAAGAACATGGCAACGGGTAAATCTCCTTCATTTATTTCCCTTGGCCCCTGTGGCTAATTTAGTGGTGCAGCTGCTCTGGCTGCACCTTGTCCTATTGGCTGAATTTGAACTGGAATGTTCTGATCATCCGACATTTGATGTTGCTGTTTTTGTTTGTGTTCCTTACGTCTCTGTCGAAAGGTGCGTTCTATCTCCGAGTCAAACGGTTCAAGTGCGTCGCCTTGGGCACGGAGCATACAATGAACACCGTTTTCTGTAAAGGAAAAATAAAAAACAAAACACACTGAAATAAAAAGGAGACAATATTGAATAAATAAAAGAGAGTGAACAAATCAAACAACAGTAAACAAAAATAAATCCAAACTAAAAGTAAATAGTCCCCGGCAGCGGCGCCAAAAACTTGTTGCGTTTTTTATATCGCAAGTGTACGATATCGAACAAGTAATATAGTGGACCTAAGAGTTCGGATTATCGTTCACACGAGACTATACTTTAGTATTTGATATATTTCTCGTACTACTATTTGATGAAATTAAACCAACTCTAAATTCAGATTATGATGAATGTGGATGTTTTTGAAAAACTAAATTCCTAGAAAGAATGACAATTGATGAAAGAATATTGGAAACACACAAATCAAAGATTCAAATATGCGAGAAGTATTAGGGCAGAACAATTTCACCTAATGATCACCTTAGTTATCAATTCAAGATTCTAGCCTAAATCTCATTGAGCCTATTTAACTAAATCAATTCCACATCTCTATGCAAATTCTCCTTAGTTAAACGAATTAAGGCACTAGGAATTCATATAACGACCGCAGCACTTAGTATGGGTATCTCTACATGTTATACATCGTTACCGGATTTTATTACACGTTCTAAGTTTCGAACTCACCTCTCGACTCGTAAGAAACTCAATGGATCATCAATTTATTGGCCAGATAATTTAAAGCATTGCACTCATAATAAAATCAACACATGGAAGAATAAAACTCAGAAATTCATGAATGCAATAACCAAGGGTTTCAAAAGATTACATTGTTCGCCCTAATAAATAAATTAGCTACTCATAATCAAAGCAATGAAATAAATAACAAAAGTTGAATACATCACCGGATTTAAATGATACAAAAGTTGGAAAAGAATTGTTTCTTGCACCAAGATCTTCTTCCGCTTCCAATTCTTGATTTTGATTCGAATCCTTGATGTAAGTCTTCTCGCAAATTTCATGTTTATCTTGTGTTTTTATCTCTATTTTGCAAGGTGTGGAACCCCTATTTCGTGCCTCTCTTAGCCTATTTATACTTCTCATACATCTTTAGCCAATTTGGAATCCTTTTGTGGGCTTTTTCGTAGCCCAAAAATACCCTAATTTTCTTCGTGGCGCGGCGTTTGAGCGCTAGGTTGCAGCGCTTGAGCGCCGCGAAACTGACCAGAGTAGCGCTTGAGCGCTACCCTTAGTACTTGAGCGCTACCTATGTAGTGCTTGAGCGCTACACTGCTGTTGAAATTTGTCCAATTTTGTTTTCCGGCGCTTGGGCGCTATTTCCGGGCGCTTGAGCGCCAAATTCCTGCTTCCTTTCTTTGTTTATTTTGCTTCAAAAACTCTTTTTCATCCTTTCATCATTCCTTCAACCAAAACACTAGCAAACACATTAAATTCGTTCGATAATCAACATATTAACAAGCAAATGAGGCTCCAATGGTACAAAATTCATGTGCAAAACACACTCATCAGTATGGATCTTCCTTAGGGGTTCCATAGCGGTTGGTCGCTTCTGCCCCCCTGAGGCTGCAGCCATTGAGTTACCCAACAATTTTTCCCCCATCGGGACCTCAGAGCGGGATGGGGTGGGGTGGGATGGAGTGGGAAGGGAGGGACATCTCTTGAGCCACCGGCCCTATTGGGGGTCGAGATCCCAAGCTTTTTCTTATGCTCATTCTCTACAATCTTATTCCCCTTGTCAGAGCTAGGAGGGACGTCTCAATGTATTAATTGTATAAATAGACAGTGATGTAAAACCCCAATTCAGGAGATGAGGGCATGTGGTTCTGATCCAACGATCACCACGTCAACCGGGATAATTGTAAAATAATCCAGCAAGTGTACGAGTTCGTTGTACAAGTAATAATTATGATGAGTGAGTTATCGTTCCACATGGAATAAAGTTCAATTTTAGTGTATCCGTTATATCTAAATTCACAAAAATAATAAAAGATGGTTGATTTGTATTTAACTACATTCAACAACTACGAAATCAATAAAAATGTTGTTTTTAAATCAAATGTGGATGAATGTATTGGATTTTCAATTCCACTAATTGACTCTAGAACTCGATTCTCGATTTGTGATAATTAATTCAATCCTTGCATTCGTGACAATTGATAATTTCACTTTTATTTACTATTCTTTTCTAAGATATAATAAACCTATGTTGATCACGACATGATCATATTCCCAGTTCGCATTCATATGATAAACATGCATTGGAATTTAGGATTATCATACACAATCGCACAGTTCACAAATATCATTCCTAATATTTATTTTTCATGTGTTCTATAAACAATGTTCTACCTATCGTGAGTTTTTCAACACTACGAATAAGCAACTTATTGTCCTAATGGTGCGGAAACATTAAAACAATATGAAAAAGCGTATATATAGAATCACAACGCAAGAATTCAACTAAAAATAACAAGTCTTGAATTAAAAATTAAAAATCAAACAGTTTCATCATTCATCTAATACAAATAAACTTAGCCTAGCATATTAATATGAAAATCACATAGAGAATAAAAGGAAGCCATCACCCGAATCATATATTGAAGAAAATCTGGAAATTGACTCTTCAAGCCTTCGAAATCGGATCCAAAATGATGAATTTCTCTTCTTCAATGTAATTCTTTATCTTTTCTCTCAAAACATGGCTCCCATCCAAATCATGAAAATTCTCTTTTATATCACCCTCAAACCTTACCCTAAAAAAATACCAAAACAAGATAAATGCAAACAATCTTTTTTTTGACCTGGTTTGAGGTGCGCGCCTAGTAGGAACTAGGGCATGCACCTTGGCAATCGTCCAAGCCTCAGTCAAGGCTTTTTGGGTCTAGGGCACGCACCTCTCCTGCAGGCGAGGGCGCACGCCTCGCCTAATTTTCGATAGTTGAACAACTCTCTCCTGCAGGAGAGGGCGCACGCCTCGCCTAATTTTCAATATTTTTATTATAACTTTCTCTCCTGATATTTGATTGCGGTGATTCAATGTGTATTGGAAAGTTGACCCGAAGGGCTAAACTCTTGTAGAAATATCATTTTCCCAATTCGAAAGATTGTTATGCCAAAAATCGGGTCTCAATGTGAGTCTGAAAATCTGAAACATAATTTTTTCGACTAGAAGTTGATATGTGATAATACTTGGACTATATTTCACCCCTTTGGCTTCTTTCCTCATCCAATTGATATCCAACACTCTGAAATCTTCATCGTAAGTTTTGAGCCAATTTTTTAATATTTGCATTTCAGTCCTCCAAACTTTGTATTTGATACAATGGAGCCATTTTTCGCTATCTTTGCATTCGTTTTTCCAATTCTTCATCAAACATTGAGTTTTACCTACGAAATGAAATATAACACAAATTAGGTAGTATTTTATCCAAAGAACAGTAAAATATCATCATTTAGGATCTTGAATAAGTATAGAAACTACACTTATCAATAGTATAAATAGATCTTCTTCGTAAGAATGGGGGTTGACATCTTGATAAGGAAAACACCAAATACATGTACTAAAAACTCTTGACAATTCAACACCATAACCCTTAGCAATCCCTCCAGTACTCATTTACAACATTGTTGAACACAAATTGAAAGAGAAGCTATAGTGATCTCAATATACATCGAAAACCTTTCTTATCTATCCTTCCCCATATTCCTTTGGACAAGAAAAGAGATTTATTCTTGATTATCTTGGTTTGGCAATCGTTGATAGTGCGCTTGCCATCGAATCACATCGTCGGAGTCCAAAACGTTATCGTCTCTTGCCAGAATATACCTCTTGCTTCCAGTCCAAGCTGATTACCGTACTTGTTCATGTAAAAACGCATCGAATTCGTACTTGACGTAGCAAAAGTGGGCCCGACACCTGTTGAGTTCATTTTTTGGGGTCAACATACACCACAACAAAAACAACAGTTGAAAAATCAAGCTTTCCTATTAAACAAGAATTTCATGTAGAGATAGGGTGAGAGTTCTGCAGATATTTCATCTCCTTCAAGCAGTTAAGCATAGAGATATAGCTGAAATGGTTATAGTTACCCATTAAAACAAATATGAACAAAATTTAACTTGTACTACACTTCAAAATAGATCCATGATAGTACTAATAAAAGTTCACTAAGTACTAGTTCGCTTTGCTTGACTTCGCCCGTCCCTCAAAATAGTTCAGATAACCCTGATCGGATAACTCTTAGGGGGCATCGGCATCACAAGGTACAAAGGTGGGCTCCAAGGTTTTTAAGATAATTTATCTAATATATAAATAAAAAAAATGAATGAGCTCCTATCTCTATAGAATAGACTCAACAATCTCATAAATAGGTGCATGCTCTTCTTTGTCTATCAGGCCAAATTCCTACATTAGATGATCAAGATGAGAAATGTTGATGGAAAATTGAGTTGAGATCAGACTTTAAAAACAAACTTACCAACCTTACCAAATTTTGGACAGAATAATGGCAAGGAATTGAAGAATAAATCACAAAATAGTCAATAAAATCAAAGTCAAGGTAATAGTTGAACTTTTTTGTCCTTAAGTTGAATTTGTCTCTTAACGGTGCCTACGGATGATGACAATCAGCTCCCAAGATACAACGACAATCTTCTTGTGTTACTAGCACTCCAAAACACTAGAATCAATGAACAAAAATTTTGTTATTGTACTTTCTTTTGAATGAAAAGGAAAAACAACTTGTATGCAAAGTTTTGGCTAAGAAAATATGGAATTTTATGTTATGCTATGATTGCATATTACTGGGATGAAGAAATGGACGTCCCAAGGGTCTTATTTATGGAAGAGGAAAGATTGTGAGTGAAGTTCCGCACCCAAAAACTCAACAACTTTTGCCAAGGGTCGCATCTCTTATTGTGGCTTGATCATTGCTCGAGCGTTAGAAATAGAGAGCATGTCGCTCAACTGAGAGCCTCAATGCTCGAGCGCTAGGGTAGCGATGGAGTTAGATAAATACCTAGCCAGTTTCATCTATTTCTTTCCAACTTTGGACCGTAATTTCTTATTCACTCGAAATTGATTTTGAGACTCCAAAAATACTACAATGATCTACTTGACTAATAGAACAAGTTAGTCTATTTAGTTTCATAATTTGACTATCGAATCAAGTCCGAATATTTGATCGAAATTGACACAAAAAACACATTTCCATATTTATACTTAACCAATTATAACAATCTTCCTCATGAATGGAAATTCCACAACATGCAATCCATAATGCAAATGATATGTAGACTCTAACAAAGTAGTACACACGACAAACTATAGCATCAAGATATGTGGCTTTTGACTTTGAACCTTCCTTAATTAAATACAATCGAATTTACTAATCTAATTGGCGAATGCGATATCTTGAATCATTCAATTGTTCATGTAAATCAAAACAACTATACCAACACCATAACTCATCTAACCATTCTGTTTCTCATGGTTGTGTTCATTTTAGCATTGAACAACTCTTGGATTCATAAGTTCTTTAAGAGAATTTTAGCCTCAAATTTTCGTAGAAGCGACCCACTTCACACTTACATAGATGATCTCCTGTAGTATTGTATCATACATCTCCTATCTACTTTCAAGATATAGGAATCATTAAAAGTATACATTATACACTTTTTATTCTAGCACTCTAGGTCTGTAGGAATGAGAGTAAGTTTACCTTGAATCATTTATAACTTAATTGTCCCATTGAACAAAGATCTTGGGGGATCTCCAATCTACAAAGTTTGATTTTCGCTATGGCGATTCCATTTGGTAGGCTTTAGGTCCATTCTTCTCGAAAGATGGTATACTAGATCTCTTGTTAGTCATTTCGTTAAAGGATCCACTATATTTTACTGTAAATTAACATAGTTGATTGAGATTATACCAAGGATCTCTTGTTAGTCATTTCGTCAAACTTGTTGTGTTTTTTATATCGCAAGTGTACGATATCGAACAAATAATATAGTGGACCTAAGAGTCCGGATTATCGTTCCCACGAAGACTATACTTTAGTATTGGATATATTTCTCCTACGGTATTCAATTTACCCCTCTCGAGTTTTCATTGAGCCTATTTAACTAAATCAATTCCATATCTCTATGCAAATTCTCCTTAGTTAAACGAATTAAGGCACTAGGAATTCATATAACGACCGTAGCACTTAGTACACGTTATACCTCGTTACCGGATTTTATTACACGTTCTAAGTTCCAAACTCACCTCTCGACTCGTAAGAAACTTAATAGATGATCAAATTATTGGCCAAATAATTTAAAGCATTGTACTCATAATAAAATCAACACATGGAAGAATAAACTCAGAAATTTGTGAATTTAATAACTAAGGGTTTCAAAAGATTACATTATTCGCCCTAATAATAAAATTAGCTACTCATAATCAAAGCAATGAAATAAATAATAAAAGTTGATACATCACCGGATTTAAATGATACAAAAGTTGGAAAAGAATTATTTCTTGCACCAAGATCTTCTCCGCTTCCAATTCTTGATTTTGATTCGAATTCTTGATGTAAGTCTTCTCGCAAATTCCACGTTTATCTTATGTTTTTCTCTCTATTTTGCAAGGTGTGGAACCCCTATTTCGTACCTCTCTTAGCCTATTTATACTTCTCATACATCATTGGTTAATTTGGAGTCTTTTTGTGGGCTTTTTCGTAGCCCAAAAAATATCCTATTTTTCTTCGCGGCGCGGCGCTTGAGCGCTAGGTTTCAGTGCTTGAGCGCCTTCATTTAACCAGAGCACCGCGCATACAAACTAAAAAGAAACTAACTAAAAAGAAAATATGTCTGATTTTTTCAATTTTTCAAATTTTTTTATCATATATAAAGCAATAAACACACAAAAAGCACACAAACAAAAAGTCAATGCCCCCCAAACTTAAACTAGACATTTTCCTCAATATCTTAAAATCTAAGTAAGAATATAAATGAGTGGGGAAGAAAATGAAGAAAACACTCCCGAATGTAGTCAGGGGTGGTGGCTGTAACGGCGTGAAATCCTATAGTTAGCGTGTCATCTTAATCTCTTTGTCCCGTTGGTCAATGTTGGTTTGATTGTTCTGCGACGTCATGTTCTTGCACAATGCGGTAAAATAAACATTAAGAATCAAATAACCTGAAACACATGCTACTTAACCTAAATATTTAACAAACCAACCAAAAACTCAAGGACCTAAGGGAAAACGAGATATGGATGGTGATACCTTAATTAAAACTATAAATTAAACTGAATTATCCTATATCTAGAAGGCATAATAAGTAAAAGGGAAGAAATTGGGTTGTCACCCAATAAGTGCTTTGTTTATAGCTTTTAGCTTGATTTTGTTGTTTTCAACTACTCAAGGTGGCTTGAAAAGAGAACTTCGAGCCTTGCATCGGATGCACTGATTGTTCTTCTGTTGTTTATCTTTGAGCCTCCAAACAACCAGATTTCCATTGTTGTCCTACCCAACAATTCCGCATTCATCTTTCTTGTTCTTGTGTCCTACCCAATGGTCCACTCTTTGGAAATCCTTAAAGTGCGACGACTACTTATACTCCACTCTCTAGACTATGTTATTTGTTTCAAAATCTAGCAAGGCAAGACTTGTTGCTAGAAATGGCCTTCTCAAGATAATTGGCATCTAATATGCCTCTTCTATGTCAAGAATAATAAAATCAGCTGGAAAGATGAATTCCCAAGCCTTGATGAGCATCTCTTCTACTATTCCATATAGGTGCTTTAGTGATCTGTCAACTAACTGTAGGATTATAGAGGCTGTCTTTGGATCTCCCAATCTTATGTTCCTTCAAAGAGGTAGAGGAATTGGATTAATACTTGCTCCCGAATCATTTAAAATATTAATATTACGTAAATTTTCTATAGAGTAAGGTAGAGTGAAACTCCCTGGATCTAAGGGTTTAAGCGGTCCGATTTTATCGATTTTTGACAAATTTTCACACCAAACCGTTTAAACTGGTTTGAGAAAAACCCAAACCTAAACCAAACCATTTTGAACGGTTTGAAAAAAAAATCAAACCTAAACTTAACGGTTTGGTCCGATTTTAAACCGTCGATTTCACCATATATTTTTTTGTCTGTCTATTTTTATGACATTAATTCATTGAATTCAATATATATTTATATCTTACTAGCAATAAATCTAAAACAAACTAAATATATCTACTACAAATTTAAATACAACATAAATCAAAGTGAAATCACAATAAACTAAAATATAGTTTTTTATTTACCATTTTAGGCTAAGATGTTACGATAACGTTACAATACAAGTCTACTAAACTAAATATAAAGCCCAAAAAACATAATGATGTTCAACAAAACCTCGTGATCATCATATTTGAAAAACAAAACTACTGATTAGACAGAGAGAATAACAAACCATAATAATAAATCAATGGTTTATAATATCTAAACATAACAATTACATAAGCTTACCGTTGTATATTGTTACAAATTCAGTTTCTCACATATACTCAAACATCAATTGTTTTCACACATGTTCATAGTCTCCATTGTCAAACAAATGCATTCGTTACATCATCATAATATTGGATACTAGATAGATAAGAGAATCTTTAAAAATATGGTAATAAAAAATAAAAACCACCTGCCACAACTTTCATTGAATCATCAAATGCTTCCACTTCATCTAAATATTGGCGCAGCACTATATGTTTATTCTTAATTTGCAACCAATTCTTTTCGTATATACAAGCTTCAACCATCTTTGCACCTGATAAACTCCTAAAGGAATCAAGTATCCGACCTCCAGTTGAGAATGTAGATTCAGAAGCAATCATAGAAATTTGAATTTTGAAGAGGAAAGGAGGTTTTGATAGATTAGGTTAGTCTTGAGATTATTATATATAAATTAAGATTATTTGGTAATAATAATATATATCTAATAAAAAATTATAAATTGACAAAAATACACACAAATGACAAAACTATTGAATTTTACATATTTGGATGAATTTAAAAAAAATCATTATTTTTATATATTTTTTCACCGGTCCGGTTTAGTTTTAAACCGTAATTAAAATTCTCAAACCTAAATCAAACCATTTTTGACCGGTTTGGTTTGGTTCAAAACCATTTCGTTGACGGGTCCACGTGGCACCAAACCGACGGTTTCTAAATTTAGTTTGGGAAGGATCCTGTGTTGTATAATTGCAATGCATTCTTCAGATAATGTCATTGTTTCATGTTCAGGCAGCTTCTTCTTCTCAGTCAACATCTCCTTAAAAAACTTGGAATAGTTTGGGATTTGAATGTCTGTCTCGTGCATTCCTTGTTAAACCTGTTTTCTAAAATCAACAACTCAAATACAAAGTGTAAAAGCACGTGAAACAGAAAATATAACAATTGAAATACACTATCACAAATATGCTAGCTAGATTGAGAGAGAATACTATTATTAATCAAAACACCAACTGAAACAACATTAATATCAAAAAACATAAAAAACTCAAAAAGCTAACTCTCCGTTCAATACTATCATGAAAAACTATCATCTATCTCCCCATTGTTGCAAAAACTCTCCCTAAAATGCAGTTAAATTAGACTATAATGCCATCATCTCTCCTTCTTTTGTCATGAATGAAGAAGGGATCCATAACGACAATATATAATAACTCAAAGATATAGTTGATATCATGTACAACAAATAATCAATCATCAATAAACTTTTACACATGCTCAGTTCAAGTCTAATGGAGTAAATTGTAAAAGTGACTCATATATGTAAAATGTTACTAATTCATGTGAGTAAGACTCCAAACTTTAAATTTATGAGAAAATACATCGTAAACATCATTGTTAAATAAATTTATTCCCCTAATAATGAAAGTCAAACCAATAATGTATATTAACCTATAAATAAAGCTCATTTTTCATGTATATTATTATTTTTTCCCTATGAATTTGAGCATATATACATTTTCACACAATTTTTATTTCTTTTTAAGCTCATCATTTTTCTTTGCAATTTTTACATCTTATGTACAGACTGTTCTCCATTAAGTGACTAAAATGACCCATGTAACAAGTTTTGAGTCGATGACTCCAAGTCAGTTGATCATAGGGTATTATGTTATGAGAAACCGCTCAAACTTAATTGTTTGAGTCAATTAAGCTTTGAAAAAGAGTACAAGATGAAACATTTTTAATGAGATATACTAGAGTTTAGGTCTACTAAATTAAGGTTAATTCATATTCAAGGTCACCTTACCAACAGATGACGGCCATCCAAACTCTCACACATGCGATCAAGACTCACTCATAAGATCATAGTGTGTGCAATACAGATAGTATATGAGGAAACTCATACTAAGTGCTCCACATAAAGCTAAACAAAATAATGGAAAATATGTTACAGCACATCAATTAAACTCATATTTGGTCACACGTTCAAGTAAATCATATATCATGTTGTAGTGTAAAAAAAATTTCATTTTTTTAAAAAAAAAATCAATTATATTTTTTTAAAATCAAACTACCCAAAAAGAAAAATAATAATGAGATGCATGCAATAATGAATTAATCACAATTAATAAGTATAAATGATGATCTCAATATAGGCATGACCTCGACCATCTTAACCCGAGGAGCAATGCTACCCATCCCACCGATTTCATGCTTAAATCCACGGGCACATAAGGGAACCTCCTCATCACATAGATATTATCAGTATATCTCCTTGGGAACATTATTCTCATTAGCTTGGGACCTCCTTGAGGTTGTCTTAATCTCAAACCTAGCAAACCTAGCAAACTCCAACCTAGTAGGACTCTTCTATATGATAAGGCTTATCCAATTTTAAGGAGTTTGAGCCCTCCTATAAATATGCTACCTCTTCCTGAAATGATTCTACCACTATAGTTTTATCTTCATCCAAACACATTGATGGTACAATACCAATCAAGCTCCAACTTCTAAGCATGGTAGAACACCTATGGATTTCAACAACATAATCCTATCATGAATGTACTACCTTCATCTATAAAGGCAGCAGTCCAATTCATTATCTAGATACATTTTCACATAATTTTTAGCATATATCTTACATAAATTTTATATCTGACTTAAACATCGAAGGGGCGGCAAAAACATACATTACGTTTATGTTTCAGGTACCAAAAGATCTTGTTCGTACTCATTCTCACTTATCAAGCTCGAAAATCAACATATACGATTTTTGGTAGCATCATTGGCACCGTATGTAGGAACCACTACAAAAGCCATGGTCAACACACGTTCGGATTTTCCTTCAGCAAACTCGTCCGTACAGGACCTACCTCCTTTTAGGAGCCCCCAGCTCATCAAGAAGAATTGTCATCAATACCAGCTCCCTAACCACAAGTAGTTACCAAAGAACTCAAATAAAAAAATTGCAACACTGACTTATTACTAAGCCAGAGACATCCTCATTCGGTACAGAGGCTGACATCAACCCCAACAACAGGACAACCATGGAAATTCATGGCCGATGCTCAAGCTCGGGATACCAGTAATGCCCACGACAATGGTGGATCTGCGACTTCGGGCATACCTTCAGTGGCCTCGGCCTCGAGGTTGGTTACTATAGACTCAAGCGATCTTGTCTAGCTTATAATGGATGGGATCCACTGGATAACAATACAGCACCTAGGGGACGATAGGATTTATCCTTAACACTCCTTTCAAACCAGACTCCCCGACATGAAAGAGTACGATGGGACCACTGACCCCATCAATCATCTCAATGTATGTATGGACGTCATGAATATGGAAATGGCACCAGATCCTATGATGTGTAAAGCGTTTCCACAAACTTTGACTAACGCTGCCAGGGATTGGTCTCCATCATATAGCCCAATTCCATTACTTCATTCTCTGATTTGGCCAACAATTTTTCCACATTCTTTGCCAGTAGCAAATGCATCAAGAAAACAATAGTTTCCCTCATGTAGCTTCGTCAATGACTGAACAAAACCCTGCGTAACTTTATGATAATGTTCAATAAGGAAATACTTCAAATACTCGACCTTTACATAACAACAACAATCTTCATCCTCACATATGCCATAATATGTGAGGCCTTCAAAATGTCTTTTTCAGAAATCATGTCGAAGTCGGTGATCACGCTTCTCACCCGAGCTGAAAAACATATTAATATGAAGGGAACATTGAACCCGAGGAGAAATCCTCATCATACCTAGAAAAACCCGAACATAAAAGACAATACGATTCTAATCCTCATCAAAAGCTCACGGGAGCAAGCAGAGACATGAGATACATCCATCTTCATTCACCCGATTGAACACTTCCAGGTCTAGCATTCTGATGGAGATCAAGGATATGAAGGAGCTTAAATGGCCTTCAAGGATGCAGTTTCCTATTAATACTTGAGCTATGAGCAAGTATTGTGATTATCATCGGGATAATGGGCACACAACGTAGAACTACAAAGGCCTACAGCGAGAAATTGATGCTCTAATAAAAAGGGGTTTCCTAAGTTCATTCGACAGTCATGATAAGCGTCCAAGGAACGATCTTGACAAGGGGAAAGGTCCTGAAAAAAAGGGGAATGACAAGCCCACAGCAAGAACCATTACCATTATTTTTAGAGGTATAGCATTAGGAAGAGACTAGAATAGTGGGTGTAAGCAGTATGCCAGGCAATACACCCCAACTTCAAGGCAAATTCATCATAACCTAGAAGACATCGCATCTTAGTCACATGATTTCGAAGGCTTGTCACATCCTCACGATGATGCCTTGGTCATATCATCCATCATAGCTAATTTTGAGGTGAAGAGGATTCTAGTTGACATTAGAAGCGCAACCAACATACTTTCTCATGAAGCATACTCTAGGATGGGGATTTCGGCTGAACAACTCAAAGTAGTTAAAACCCCACTTCAAGGATTTGGAGGCGGTACGATCATTCTGAAGGGAATCATCAATCGTCCACTTACCTTGGGATCGAATCAGAAGTAAGTGATGGAAATTACATCATTACATGTAGTTCGTACTTCGATAGCTTACATCCTGGAAAGGCCAATTGCTCAACAAGATCAAAACTATTATTTCCACCTTCCAAATTGCTATGAAGTGCCTTACAAATAATGATGTAGGGGGGTAGTGCGTGGAGACCAGTCAGTTGCTAGACAGTATAATATTACTAGTGTTCGGGAAATAAGCACCAACATGATGCAAATCTCGTCATCCGTACCCGAGCCCAAGCTCGACCTTAGAAGAAGACTTGCTCTTGTGGAAGAATTGGTAGAGGTTGAGCTAGATCACAATAAAAAAGTGATAATTGGTCGAAAGATATTGATGCCACACCCATAGCTGTACTTATAAGCTACCTATCCTGCAATATTGATGTGTTTACCTAGAATATAGAGGACATGCTCGAGATGGACCAAGCGTAGTGGTCTACAAACTTAATATCAACCCAGGAGTTAAGCCGATCAAGCAAATGAAGAGACAATTTGTACCAGAACGTCGCGAAGTTATATGAGAGGAGATTGATAAGTTGATCAATTCTCGATTTATTCGAGAAGTTCAGTATGACGACTAGCTCGCTAACATTGTCCTCATCAAGAAGGCCAATGGAAAATGAAGAGTATGTATTAGCTTTATAGATCTTAACAAGGCATGTCCAATGGATAGCTATCAACTACTTTAGATCGACAACCTCGTAGATAGCATGTTGCGTCACAAATTTTACAGTTTCCTCGATGTATTTTCTAGATATCATCATATCCTGAAGGGTGAGGAAGATCAAGAAAAAAATCCTTCGTGTCGACTCGGCCATATATTGTTATAGGGTCATGCCACTTGTGTTAAAGAATGCAGGGACCACCTATCATAGACTTGTTAACAAAATCATTCCTAAGTTGATTGGAAAAAATGTTGAGGCCTATGTGGATGAAATGGTAGTCAAGAGCGGTAGGCAGACCAACATATCACAAATCTTGAGGAAGTATTCTCTACTCTTCAGGAATATAACATGAAATTAAATCCAGGAAAGTGCGCTTTTGATGTAGCGTAAGGCAAGTTCTTAGTCTTCATGATCACGCACAGAGGAATTGAAGCCAATCTAGATAAAATACAAGCCTTGATGTCCATAGAGTCTACTAGGAGCAAGAGAGAGGTGTAAAAACTAATTGAACGGGTCGTTGCCTTGAATAGATTCATGTCTCGCACATCAATAGATGCTTCCCATTTTTAAAGATCTCAGGGAAAATCAAAGACTTTGAGTGGAATGAAGATTGTAAGAAGGCATTCCAAAAGCTCAAACAAACATCGGAAACCTCACAAAGTTAGAGCTTGGGGATACTTGTTTTTTTACTTGGTAGTTTTTTGAAATGTAGTAAGTGGTATATTGGTGAACGAGGTCAACAAGGCTCAACAACCAATTTACTACCTCATCAATGTATTAATTGATATGTAGACCAGGTATACATTGGCCGAAAAACTAGCTCTTGTCCCAGTGGTGGCAGCATGAAAACTACGACAATATCTTCAATCTCATCCAGTTGTGGTGCTCACGAATCAACAACTCAAGCATATACTCTAGAAGCTTGACGTATCCGATACACTATTGAAGTGGGCAATTGAACTTGGTAAATTTGATATCGAGTTCAAGCCCCGACCCTCGATCAAGACACGTGCCTTAGCTAACTCCATAGCAAAACTCACCCGAAGGCCTCGGGGGCTAGGAGAAAACCCTGCCATGAACACATGAGAGATACTTGTAGATGGAACATCAAACTCCTTTAACTTGAGTATATGTGTTATATTCACAAGCCTAGACAAACATGTAGAAATATAATGTGCACTCCAATTTGAATTTGATGCTACAAACAATGAGGTAGAGTACGAAGCAGTTGTTATTGCACTGAAGCTTGCCATAAATCTCAAGCTTGAACACATCAAATTTTTTGGTGATTTACAATTCGTAGTTGGCCAAAATGAGGGGACATTTGAAATAAAAGATGAGAATATGAGCCTATATTGCCTAAGAGTTCATGATCTTCAAAGGCAATTTAAAAGTTGTGAAATCATAAAAATATCCCGAACTGACAACTGTAAAGCCGACGCCTTGTCCAGATTTGTCTTCATGGAAATTGATGGTCTTGATAGGACAGTTCACATTAGATTTGTGACAGAATCAGACATAAATCAAATACCCTCTGTTATGGACAGTGATCATGAACCCTCATGGATGGACCCAATAGTTGATTATAGTTAAATGAGAACTTACCAAAGGATCCACGGATAGCAAAGAGCATCCTAACCCAAGTACCAATGTACTGCATGATTAGGGGAATCTTATTTCGTCGAAATTTCACTCTTCCATACCTTCGATGCCCTAAACCCTTAGAATCATCCCAAGCCCTAGCAAAAGTCCATGAAGGAGTTTATGGAAACCACCAAGAAGCTCGGGCTCTAGCCTATAAACTTATCAGATATGAGTATTACTGGCCTACCATGAAACAATATGCTGTAGACTGCGTCAAGTAGAGGTGGCAATCGAGCCGAGCGACTCATCGGCTCGTACCATTCCCACCCACGAGCCGTTCGGGCTCGGCGAGCTGCTCATAGGCTCATGGGCTCATTATTTTAACAAGCCACGAGCCGCTTAACTCGTGGCTCATTAAAAAAAATTAAAATGTAAATTCAGTGACTTGAACGGTCACCAAATTTAATTCAGTGACCGTTTGGTCCTTATTTTTTTTTCAATTTCATTATTTTTCGTCTATAAATACCCACCCTAATCAACATTTTCCCCCCACCAATATCAATATATCATTATTTACTATACTATACTATACTCTCTACAATTTACATTTTCCAATCTCCATTTATCAATTATCAACAATATCATTCATTCATTCTATAATCATCTTCTACATTATTTACATTATTTCTTGCTATTTTACTATTCATTTCATACACTACTACATAATCTTCATTCACTTCTCAATTCTACATTTCTACATTCAATTTCTATTATTAATAACAAATGGATTCACGATCATTTGTTCAAAACTTGTTCGGTATAGAGAACAAAACACAAACACCTGCCCAAAATCAATTTAGGAATGAATTCTCCAATCTCAATGAATTACCAATTCCCGAAAATATTGAAGATTTCGACGTTTGTGATAGTTATCCAATTGATTTAGATGACGTTGATATTGCAGCTAGTGTTCCAACTGATTTGGAACAAGATGAAGAACCTACATTAAATATTCCCGATGCAAGAGGGAAGAGAAATGGAAAGAAACAGGCAAAATGTTAGGATCGCTTCAAATTGGTTCCCACGGTCGTGTAGTCGATGGACTTCTAGAAACTAAAGCAGTATGTAAATACTGCCAACAACAACTAGCATGGTAAAAAGTCATTGGAACCACCCACCTCAAACGTCACTACAAATCATGTGCGGCCAAACATGGGCTTCTTCCAGCTTGTCAAACGCAACTACAATTTGGTACTCTAGAAGCTGGTACTGCTACTACTACTATGATACTTTCTACATGGATGTATTTGGATGAGGAAGCTCGAACGAGAATGGTGAAGTTCGTTGTTGTGACGGAGTTGCCACTGTCAATAGCGGACAACCAACATTTCATAAACTATATCAAAAGATATATTCAATAGAGGTACCAAGGGGTAAGTCGAAATACTCTTCGTTCTGATACAATTGCATATTTTCTTAATGCAAAGCAACTATTAATTTTGGATTTGAAAAAATATGGGAGTGTGATATCTTTAACTTCAGATATGTGGGAATGGATTAATAAGAGAGGTTATATAGCTGCAACTGTACACTATATAGACCCACTTTGGGTCATGCATAAAAAACTATTGCTTTTAAAATTGTTGAGTATCTGCATAACGCTCAAACTATATTTAATGCTATGATGTTAATAATTAGAGAATATAAATGCAAGAGTAAAATTCGTTCTTTTACGTTCGACAACACTACTGTAAATAAGGTTGTTATCGATAAATTTCATAGAGTACTTCAACCCGATTTCGATGGCTATTTATTTCATATTCGATGTGTATGCCATATTTTTAATTTAATAGTACAAGACGGTTTAAAATATGTTAATGATGAAATTAACATAAATTAGGAATGCACTTATGTATATCGCTGTTACATTTAGTAGAAAATAAGGATTTGAGGATTTTTGTGCAGGATTTGGGATGACGGATACGAAAACCTTTATTACTGACGTAGGCCATAGATGAAACTTAACGTACTTATTACTAAAATCATGTGAAGGTTATGAAGCATTAATTACTGAATTTTGTAATAATAGGCATGTTAGAGACGAAGACAATACTATCTTGAGTGAAGCCGATTGAAATATAGTTTTCAAAATAAAATTTTTTTGACAAGTTTTTATGAGTCTACATATATATTGTCTGGTGTTTATTACCCCACTAGTTGTATGGTTCTTGAACGTCTTTATATAACTACTAGAGCTTTTGCGAGATTTCAAAATGACCCGATTTTCATGCTGTTATATATTCCATGAAATTGAAATTTAAAAAATATTAGGAAGAACTACCTATGTTATTTCCTTTAACATGTATCATGGACCCCCAATATAATTTATCGGGTACTAAATTTATAATTGATCAAATTTCAAATGCTTTAATTTTTAATATACCTATTACTTATAAGAATTTGGAACGACGTTCCGTAAAATGTATGAATTATATGCTACATGAATGGGTACACATATAAATCGTGTACATATACATACTCCTTCCACTAATATAACAGATGACAATGCTGGAATTTTAAATTTATTTGAAAGCATAAATTCGTATAGATTTGATGCAACTGCATATGCATGTGGTTCCTCTAGTAGTAATAGTAGTTTGGCTTCCACTGCATGTACTCAAACTTCAAGTCGTAGTCCAAATCCACATGCATTGCCATATGAATTAATTGATTACTTTAGTCAAACTTTGCCTAGTAACAGAGCAGTTAGTAAAAGTTCAGAAGATGTCCTTTAATTCTGGCGAAATAACGAACGTCGATGGCCAGTAGTTTCTGCAATGGCAAAAGATCTACTAACACTTCCGATTAGCACTGTAACTTCGGAGTCTGCTTTTAGTGCATAGAATAGGGTTCTCTCTGAGGTCATGGGTCAACTAAGAGAAGATATTTTGGAATCTTTAATGTGCGCGAAGGACTAGAAAGACGTTAATTATCGAATTCAAAATAAATATGTCGAAATTGCATATAACTAAGTAAGTGATATTTAATTTCACCTCATTCATCACAATATTTTATTTTCATACTTTCATAATTTTTTAAAAAAAATTGTACACGAAACAAGTTATTCGTATACAATTTTTAACTCCACATACTCAAAATTGAAGTAGCTAGTCCCAAGCCCGGATAAAGGAAGAGGGTTTTTTTTTTTTATTGTAAAAAATCAAATATTTTGAAAAATGTATATTTAAGAAATTATTTAAGAAATGTGTTTATATATATTTTTCTTTAGGCTTTTATTTCTCAACAAATAAAATTTTGTTCTTATTATTTTAAAAATTAAAATTGTTTTGAAAAATGTATATTCAAAAAAATTTAGATAATGTTTGTGTGTGTGTGTGTGTGTGTATATATTTAAGTTTAGTAATTTAGTAGTTTATAAACTATAGTTATTATAAAAAAAATTTAAATTTGGACGAGCCGAGCTCGCCCAAAAACCTCGGCTCGTGGTTCACTAGCAGCGAGCTCGTGTTCGTGCGAGCACCAGCCGAGCCGACTCAACTCGGCTCATTTCCACCTCTAGCGTCAAGAGATGTGACAAGTGTTAAAGGTTCTACAACATCATCCATTCTCTTATCAACGACCTTACCTCCATTCACCGTGCAGCCCCATTCGAGCAATGGGACGTGGACATCCTCGACCTTTTTCCACTGGCCAAGGGACGATTGAAGTTTGTCGTCGTAGCTATGGATTACTTTACTAAGTGGGTAGAGGCCGAGCCCAACCTGAGGTTATTCATTTGGAAGTCCATTGTTTGTAGATTCAGGATACCCAAGGTCCTCGTAACTAACAACAAGAGACAATTTGACAACCTATAGTTCAGGAACTTTTGCACCAACATGGGATTGACCACTGTCTTACATTAGTTTCACATCTTCGGAGCAACGACCTAGCCGAGGTTACAAATCGGATTATCTTGCAGGACCTTATAACGATGCTCGCGGAAGCTAGGAGAGCTTGGTCTGATGAGCTACCCTCTATACTTTAGACATATAGAATGTCTCACAAAGCTATGACAAGTGAGACCCCTTTCATGTTGGCATTCAGTGTAGTACGAGCCTCAAGAGACTTGACCCCGAATCTGAGAAGCAAACGACAAATCACCTTGACCTTCTTGAAGAAGTAAGAGGACAACCTGCCATAAGGGTTCCATCTTAACAAAACACAATAGCTAAACACTTCAACAGTATGGTAAAGTCCAGGAGGTTCGGAGTTGGAGATCTCTTGTTAAGAAGAATCGAGACTGCATGACATGTTCTGGGTAAGTTAGGACCTGTATAGGAAGGACCCTTTGAAGTCATACGACAAATCCACAAATGAGCATATAGTCTATGAGACACCTCGAGAATATCACTCTTCAGGCTGCGAAATGTTGATAATTTGAAGATTTATTACAAACAAATTGTTTTACTTTTACTTATTGATTTTTATTTTTGCCTTTTCTTTAGTTTTTTTGGGCTTGCACACCCTGCACCATTTTACCTTTTAGTTGGTCGGGCCTGCATGCCTACAATCATTTTTTAGGTAAGAAAAGTTTGTTTTGATTAGTTAGAGTCGGTATTCTATCCCAGCAAAATATTTTTTTTATCTCAAATGAAGAGCAAGCACCTCAAAGTCTTGTCCTTGTGCAAGCACTTCAGGGCCTTGCCCTAGGCAAGTACCTCAAAGCTTTGCCCCATGTGCAAACACTTCAAAGCCTTACCCCGAGCTTGCCCTCAAAGCCTTACCCCATGCAAGCACATCAAAGTATTGTCTTGAGCAAGCACCTCATAGCTTTGCTACAAGCATTTCAAATCTTTGCCTCGAGCAAGCATCTCAAAGCCTTGTCCCTATGCAAGCACTTTAAGGCATTGCCCTGGGCAAGTACCTCAAAGCTTTGTCCCCGTGCAAGCACTTCAAAGCCTTACCCAGAGCATGAACTTCAAAGCCTTGTCCTGAGCAAACACCTCAAAGCTTTGCCCCCATGCATGCACTTCAAAGCTTTGCCACGAGCAAGCACCTCAAAGCCTTGCTCCCCGTGCAAACACGTCAAAGCCTTGCCCCAAGCATGCACCTCAAAGCCTTATCCTGTATAAGCATTACCTCGTGCAAGCACTTCAAAGTCTTGTCTTGAGCAAGAACTTCAAAACCTTATCCCGTGCAAGCGTTCAAAGTCTTACTGCATGCAAGCGTTCAAACCCTTGCCCATGAGCAAGCACATCAAAGCCTTGTCTTGACAAAGCACCTCAATGCCAAGCACTTCAAAGCCTTGTCTCATGCAAGCGTTCAAAGCATTGCCCCGTGCAAGCGTTCAAAGTTTTGCCCACCAATAAGCAAATCAAAGCCCGAACACTCGAGTGACCATTTCTTCCAGACTGTTGATCGAGATTACTTGGTATACAACATTGCACGGGGTACATACATCGAGTTTCTAACTTGGTTATTAAATTATTATCTTTAATGTTGCTCGAGCTTAGCAGCTTCGAGCTCCTCTAGTTTCTAAGTTGATTATCAAATCATCATCCTAAAGTTGCTCGAAATCGATACAAATACAAATGATTGGGCGTGTGTTGAATGAGTAATAAAACATCAATATCAGACTAACGATTTAATATTCTAGCCCTAATCGGGCATTGTACTTGACAAAAATAAAATATTCAAAACCCTGGTCAAGCAATGTAAAAAATCATGATCGGGAAGGGATGGATCCTAGTCAAGGTCGTTGTTCGAGGGTCTGTCGATGACGTCATCATCATATCCAACTTTGATGTCTTCCTCGATCATAGTCTCCTCATAAGCTGAAAGCTCGAGATCGTTAGTAACTTCAAGCACTGGTCGTAAACTGTTCGGAACATCAAGGAGTTTGGCCCTGAGGTACGCTCAAGCTTGCTTGAAGGCGTAGTTATAAGAGCCCAATGTATAATCACCTTTGATTGCAGCAAACTCCTTGGACTTTTTAAAATCGTCGATCGGCACAGTTCGAGCCTCAGCCAATTTGGATTCAAACTCCTTCATTTTTTGTTGTAGCTCTAGTTGGCGTCCTCAGCCTTGTCATTCATCACTCTATTCTCATCACGAGCTTTCCTCAACTCATCCTCAAGAACGGTCATCATCTGGTCCTTAGCTGGACGTTCATCCTCAAGCTCGACAATCATTATTTCTCGACGTACCATGACCTCGACCAGGTTTGCTGTCTTGTGAGCATCATTTATACCTTTCAGTGCTAATCTTCGAGCTGCGCTCAAAGTTTGACAAAATGAATAACTTGATGAGCTAACTATCTAGACAAATAGGTTGAGGATATTTTAAGCAAAACTCACCTTCATGATCATGGCCTCGAGCGTGCTCATCCCTTCGTCAACATCAACGTTCGTTATATAACGACCTATAATGTTCGGGATGAGCATGTACCTCCTATAATCCTCGAGCATTGAGCCAGTAGGTGGCACAGGTTCATCCTCGAGGTCAACAATCTCAGGCGTACTCTTCGAAATAGAAAGTATGTTCTCGGTCGATGGGGGTGTTGGTATTCGTGCTGGCGTCTGGGAATGATCGCTCGAAGACTCTCCATGATCCCTTACTGCTATGGTTGGATTCTGATCTTAGGCTCTCTTTTTGCCCTTCTTCACCCCAGGGCTCGAGCCTAGGGACCTTAGGGCTTTCTTGAGGCTGCGACATTAACAGTGACTAGGTCAAACTTCATTTAGACCTCTACAAAACACAAAATAAAATTAAGTCATTTACCCGATGTTATAATCGGTATAAACACAAGGGACAATGTGATAACATCCTACCATCGACTCTTTCACATTTGCTAAGTCGAGGATATCTTCATCGAAGAGGTGATCCAAGTCATAGGCGAGAAGCTCGAGGTACTCCAGGCTCCAACCTCTGCCTATCTCTCTCTAGCCCTTTAAAATATGTATGGCCCTCATTATATCTAGCAGTTTCAGGCACCATCCATCTAGGGTTGAAGGAATGGTCGAGATCCAGAGAAACTATGAAAAAGAACCTCCATTTGCACCCCTTAAGGGAGCTTGGCATTTTAGGAATTCTAAATCTACCCCAAGTTGATAAGTATATAAAAGATTTGAAGCTTGGAAGAAATTTAAGTTCAAACACCATTCTTAAAAGGTCAAGCCTCGGGATTATTGAGAGAGCCCGACACGTTATGAAAAAAAAAGTTATCATCCTCCACCCGTTTAGTACAAATTTCCCGGGGCACATATTGTGCTTGACTAGGAACTTGATGAAGAAAGGGTGAAGGGGCCACATCATCCCTCCCTTAAGACCGTCTTTAAAAATAGTAAACTCCCATTCTCACACACTTGTAACCATATCCTCGGGTCCTGGGACTCTAATACCGCACGCGGGCTTCAAGCTGTACTCTCTTGCGATCTTGAAGACCTCATGTTCTTTATACCTAGATGGATCGGCCTACTCTCTAAAGGGATGGCCATTGGTACTATAGAGTATCTTATATCGTCAGGTGTAGAACTCGACCCTGAGTAGTCCCCACTAGACATCTCTAAGGAATAAAAACTTATAAACTTAAATTATCTAGAAGTCACGAGCTCTTACCTTAATTCTAAACCTGAGGTGGTTCGAGGAGTGTTGTGGGAGTGTAAAGTGATAAATGGTATGGGGTATGGGGTATTTATAGGAGTTTGAAGAAGTCAAAAAGTGTTTTGATCCTGGTCGTCTATCTTATGACACGTGGCCACCATCCAACAAATGAAATCTTTGTCTCAAAGATTGAGTCCACGTAGCAATTGTCCATTCTTGAAGCTCCCACATAAGCCCAGCATTCTAATCCATAAGCTAATCATACTTGATCAAAGACTGATCATGCCCATCTCCAAAGGTTGATCATGCCTGATCATGCCTCACCAAAGGCTGATCATGCCTAATCAGAGGTTGATCATGCCCATCTCCAAAAGCTGATAATGCATGATCAAAGGCTTATCACGCCTCACTGAAGGCTGATCACGCCTAATCAAAAGTTGATTCTAATCAAAGGCTTATCAGGCCTCACCAAAGGCTGATCACGCCTAATCAAAGGCTAATCATGTCAATCAAAGGCTTATCATGCCTAACCAAAAGGTTGATCATGCCTTTTCAAAGGCTGGTCGTTCATATTCTCGAGGCTGATCATGTTTTCATCCAAACTCTCTCCAATATTGCTCGTTCCTAATGTTGCCATGTGCATCACATCCCAGAATCTTGACTGCAAACCTCCGGTATAGATGCACGTGGGCCACTAATGATCCCAATATAGACATGACTCCAACCATGTTAACCCAAGGAGAAATGCTGTCCATCCCACTAATTTTCGCACTTACATCCTCGGGCACATACTTAAACCTCTTCATCACATAGATTTCGTCGGGATATCTCCTTTGGAACATCATTCCCATTAGCTTAGGGCCTCCTCAAAGTCGTGTCTTAATCTTGAACCTAGCAAACTCTGACCCAGTAAGACTCTCATATATGATAAGGCTAATCCAATTCTAAGGAGTTTGAGTCATGCTATAAATATGCTACATCTTGCTGAAAGGATTATACCACTAGAGTTTTATCTTCATCTAAACACATTAATGGTACAATACCAATCAAGTTCCAACTTCTAAGTGTGGTAGAACACCTAGGGATTTCAACAACATAATCCTCTTACGAATGTACTACCTACATCTATAAATATAGTACTCCAATTCATTATCTAGATACGTTTTTACATAATTTTTAGCATGTATCTTTTTACATAAATCTTCTCTCTGACTTAAGTATCGGAGGGGCGACAAGAACACACATCGATGCATTTGTTTCAGGTATTGAAAGAAATAGCTCATCCTCATTCTCAGTCATCAAGCTCGAAAATCAACATGTATGATTTTTGGCACCATCAATAAGCATGCATAAAAAACACCTAATATGTTATGCATACAAATGTCCTTACCTTTAAGAGCGCTATGATCAATTTTAAAATTTTTCATATCATTCTTTTTAACCTAAACTTGTCAGTGAAAGATTTATTTTGAGTGAGCTGTGTCATTAGCTTGGTCAAATGACTCACTTGACTAGTAAGGAAGTCAATCTGGCCATCCAAAGCTTAATTTCTATCTCTAGTGAAATTTTGGTTTATACTTCTATTCAAGAATTTATGACACTTAAGTTTTATATGTCTCTAAATAACCACAATTGAAACAAGCAAAGTTATGTAGTCATTGATATCCATTCCTAGGCTAGTAGGTCTTACGCTTTCTATTACGCCAATGTTCTACAATACCCTCATTCTTAAGTTCAGGATTATGAATATACATACATAGGTTGGTTGGTGGTAGGGACAAACATGATTTTAGAAGTATTAGCTTTAATATGATATGCCTGCTTATATCCTAGACCTCTCCCATTCCAAGCAGGCTTGTTCAACCCCAAAAGATTGTCCAATTTATATGATCCATTCAAGAAGGAATGTAGTTGAGCATTGGATTTCTCAAAGTCGCTTGTCGGGGTTTTAACCTTGGTCTCTAAGTTCTCATTGACTAATCTTAACTCACTAGGGCTTTTGTTGACTCCTGAAGGTCATATATAAGTCTATCTTTTTCTATCTCAAGTGCATTAACCTTCTTAAGCACGGATTTATTCACCTTCTTAATATTAAGAATCTCCACAAATTCTCATGAATATTTTCCTCATTTTATGAATCTTCCTCAAAGTGCTCACCACTATCTTTATCAAAATTTTCATTGTCCTTATCATATTCACTCTTAATCCTAGTAGTGAACGCCTTATACTTCCCACTCTCATCATAAGTGGACCTCTTACTATGATTATCCAAGTTAGACTCATCATCTGTGAGAGTTGCATTCAAATCTTTACCTTGATTTCTCTTACCATTAGGGCACTCACTTCTATAATGATCAGAACATTGACACTTATGACATTTCATAGATTGAGATCTCTTTCTAGAATCACTAGGAGCACCTCTATGTCTCTTTTGAGACTTCTTCTTATTTCTAAACATTTTCGAAATTTATTGGCGAAATAAGATATCTCCTCATCATTAATGGTATCTGTATAAGTAGAGTCATACCCTTCTTCACTAACAGTATTCAAAGCTATACACTTGTTCTTTTTAGGTTGAGATATGGTAAGTTCATAAGTTTGGAGAGATCCAATCTTAATCGTATCCAAATCCTTGCTTTCTTCGATAGCCATAATTTTAGGCCTAAGTCTCTCAAATAAGGATGTACAGATTCTTCTGACAATCTTAGGCTCAAGATTTCTCTCATCTAGGTTAAAGCCAGAATTAACTATGTCTTTCAAGCTCACATAGGAGTCATCGAAGGTCTCATCATCATTCATCCTAATCTCTTCAAATATATTGGTCAACATCTGTAACTTAGATTTCTTAACAGCTCGAGCTCCCTCATGTGAAGTCTGTAAAATATCTCAAACCTCTTTAACAACCTCAAACATAGACACGCGCCTAAATTCTTCTGGTGACACAACAATAAATAAATCACGTAAAGCCTTACTATTCCAATTATACACATCTAAATTAGTCTTCAACCAATTAGATATAGGAGTGGGAGTGACAACATCCTTAATAGAAAAACTTTCATTCTAACTTTTCAATAGACATAGTTCTACCATCAAATCATGGCGAAACAGACAATGAACTACTCATCGAGAAAATTAAGGCCAGGAATCAAATTTGGACTCTAATACCACTTGAAAGTTATAAGTTCCACCCTAAAATCACATGGAGGGGACGAATAGGTGAATGACATGGAATTAAAATTATCAATTAAAAGTATAATGTCACATTTTAATTGTTCTAGATGTTTAGCCAATCAAGTCAATTTTGTCTATGTTGAATTATCACAATAGTAAATAAAGTAGTAAATCACACAAGATAATAATAACTTATATTATGATCTAGCCTAGAAAACCCACTAGACTCGCTGATCTAATTCTTGCAATCTCTAAGACCCGCTAGAACGTACTTCACTCCCAACTGCCCTGATCTTCTGGAATTGTCTATTTCTCATGGATCACCAAGAACACCTTGTTCTTGTCTTTTCTTGTGCTTCTAGTCAAATCTCCCTCAATTTTCAGCAATCTCTAAAAGTTATTGAGAAAGTACATTCATGGTTATCTTTAGGAAGTGAGTGTTTTGGATTATTTAATTTTCAAATTTTCCCTGACTTATGTTTGATTGAAGTCTAGATGTAAAATTGTTGGTTGATCTCCAAGGGATGTTATGAATGTAGAAAATAATGATCATCTTCCATTTTCATGGAGCAGAGGTTGGATATTTATAATATGAAGGTATTGGATAGTATAGGATAAATTGAACTCTTGAAAATCGTGAACTAGAGTTTAACGTATAACATCGTCGCTCGAGCGCTAAACTAGAGACATGTGAGCGATAGGTGTGTCACTTGAGCGACATGCGGGCAACCATAGTTCTATTTTGGACACTCGAACGTTTGAGCATTAGTTTGACGAGAAGCTAGCATAATTCCAACAACTCCTCCATATTTTATACTTGAACCCAAATACCCCTAGTTCATAGATTCATTGACTTTTACAACTCTTTTATAACTATCTTTTTGTTTAACAAATAGCCAATACAACTTAAAACATAACAATAAGTATAGTAAAAATGTTACTTTTTATGTTAATTAAATATAAAAGGTAGTTATATGGTGTATATCATTTATATATGATATCAGAAAAAAATAGAATACGATTATTGATATAAATAACATTTTTATATTTCGTAGATGACGCATCTAATCGACAAAAGTAAAAATACAAATTATGAGATGTCTGCAAATGAAATTTCATGCATCTTTGAATTGAAAAAATACTTGTGATATTGTATCGCTATTCTCTTCCTTTTTCTTTACTCAACATATCTTTTAAATTTTAAAAAAATAATAATAAATAAAAAAGAAAGGTATAAAAAGCAAAGAAAAAAACTTCATTTTCTCAAATCATGCACCCGTTGACATGATAATGCGGGACGGAGCTACGGGGAAACCAAAAAATAAAATAAAATAAAATTATATATATATATACACACACACATGGGATATATTGAAAAAACAAATTTCACTAAAAAAAACTAGATTTTCCATTAAAAAAAAAAATCTTTAGATAATTATTGGGATTAGCCCAGACACCACGGCCTTTTCCAACTTCAACAAATTTGAAATTTTTTAATTCAAATTGTGGAAAATATTGAAGCATGTAAAACCATAAGCCCCTATTTGGCGGAGCTTACTATCAAAATTAATAATTAATTTTAACCACATATTTCATGAACTTATAAATTTTCAACCACATATTTTATTAGTTTTTATTAAAATCTACTATAATTATGATTTTAATTCCATAAAGCAGTTAAAATTAGATATAGCAACTAACAAAAAAATTAAATAAACAGGCACACTAAATGATGAAACAAAATTAAAATGAATCTAAATACATAGAATAATCACAATAAAAAGAAACAAAATTCCAAAAATATGTGAACTATTTGTTTTTCCTTCTTTGTTTTCCCTTTGAAGAGGGATTAGCTATTTCCGCCTAGTGCCTCTCGAATGAGAAATGACAGGATGGTCTCGTATATAAGAAATAGACCATTTTTTGGGACCCATATCCATGGTCCATTTGACCTGACTTGGGGACAAAGTACACTCCAAATTTGACTTTCCTCCTATGCGCATGTTAGTGTTAGTTGAATTTTTCATTCACATGGATCTTGCTCACACGTGAGCGTTGATCAAGAAGTGTGACATTCTTTCTGATAAACGAACTTAATTCTAGTTGAAATTATCCCACAAAGATACGCATTGCTTCTGAGTGAACCAGAAACATCTCTTCTCGAAGTCATAAACCACTTAAAAGCTCGATGCCATTTGGATATTTTTCATATAAACTATAAATTTTAAATTGTTAAGGTTTGAAACTCAATAAATTCGGGCGATGATGTTAAACCGATTTTATAGTTTGGATTATACTTTATAGGCCTCGATCGATGACTGAAGTTGTATATCGACACCATAATTATTCAGACGGATCCTATAACCTATTCGAGTCATTTGAAGCAGCCTAATTAAATTAGTGTTAGTCATGGCTCGACCCAAACTCTTGGACGGCTTGTTGATTGATAACCCAATTATTTGGTACCTTTTGGGCCTCACTATTCTTTGACCTAAAAGCCCATAATTGCTATATATACATATACATACACATATATTGCTACACACACACATATATATATATATATATGCTGCCCCATTACTGTTAAGTTTAGAGTGTGAGAATTAGGTAGCCGTGTGTGAGAGAAAGCAACGCCTCCTGTGCTTCGTGCTTCTGATTTTGCTGGGTGCTTTACTGTGGTTGCTTTCATCTTCCACCTTGGCCTTTGAGGCTGTTTTGAGTTTCCATTATCTCTCTCTCTCTCTCTCTATGCCCTTTGTGGGCACCTTGATGAGCAACCGAGTTTGGGAGTAACCGGTTTGGATTTGGGTCTTAGTTGTGTTGTCGATTGGTTGTAGATTGAGTCCAGATTGCAGATTGAAGGCACAATATCCAACATATATTAAATAATTGAAAAGTCCAAAGCCCAGAGTGCTAATTGCTGATTGAAACTGCCAAGGATCCCATGTCCTTTTTTTTTTTTTTTGTTAGTCCATTCTCGAACCTTTCAAATTAGAATGCTTGAAGTTACTGATTTTTCTCCCGTTAGGCCTTCTATTTTTATCCAAAGCCATGGCACATCAAGCTCCCGTCTGACATAATTTTAAATCTAAATTTTAATTTAAGTCGAAGTAAACAATGAATTTTAGCCATATACTTTACGAAATTCACAACTCTTTAACAACACATTTTATTAACTTTTATCAAAATTTGATTTTAATTCCCAAGATAATTGTCTACCTCTACAATTCCATCGATACCCTTTCCCCAACCTGTCCATCTCAAGTGATGAAGCCACTAAGGCAGCCGCTTAATGGTGATACCAGATGGCTACCGACCTGAGTGTGAACTGCCTGCCTTAGTAGGCTGCCTCTGTTATACTTCTTTAAATTATTTCTCATTTACTCTTTTATTAAAACTAGTCGTTTACCCGTGCAATGCACAGACTGTTAGTTTTTAGGTAATTCTAGCCTCTCGAATGTTAAAGATCGATGGGAAATATGTGCATTGAACGAGATCAACAAAATTAACTTGATTTGTCAAGTTTCGTATGATTTCACCCATAAAATATTGTTATGAAGCATCACAAGAATATGAAGAAATCAAAAAAACTTCAAAACAAGATCCAAATTGAATTTATGTAAAAAATAAAACAAAGGAAAAAGATACGTTGAGAAAAGTTACATAGAATAATTCTTGATGCGTGCAATCATCAATTGTTGCATGTATTTGTTTGTGCAAGGCTTTCTAATCCTTTTTTCAACTGAAAGGAACAAATTATATTTATGCAAGTAAAATAAGGATTAAAATTATCTTTAAAGTGAATTTAAAGCTGTCATGCCAAAGCAGAAGTTACATGTAAGTGCAATAATACACCTTGAGGAAACGATGAGGTGATGAAACTTATGCAGCACAACATGAGAACAAGAATTACATGGTGGGAGGCAAGGAAACCATCTCACGGTTCATAACAAACTCAAGACATAAAAGTTTTAATGTAATCATCAAAAATGTAAATCATCATCTTTCAAAATTAGTGATTTAGTTATATATGATTTTGCAAAATCACATTAATGCCAAAATTAATGTTATCCAAAAATGGCCTATCCAAAGGTTACCACATTTTCGCATTGACTGACTGCACTCTAGTTCTCATCCTTAAAATCATAGAGTCCGTCGTTCCCTCCGTCAATAGCCTTGTATTGCTACAATAACTTACACTCTATGCTGACTTCTAAGATATCCAATGTGAAAACATGGAAGAAGGCAATGCAGGTGGTCATGTAAGAACTTTAGGTACAAATTTAACATTTCTTAGCTACTTAAGCAAAGCAGAAACAAGACTCGAAGCATAATTGTACTGTTAGCTTGTAGTATTATAATAGGAATTCATAACCAATTAGAAACAATAAATGAATTACATTTTCAATACAATATGATGAATTTAATGACACCTAAATTTAATTCAGAAAATTTAACTCACCAAACTACCCCCATCGTCATCATCAAAATCTGCAATTTTTGCTTCTAGATCTTGAACCGTTTGAATTATAACTAGTTGCAATACAGTAAAGTGCAGAAATAAAACTTATCGACTGATCGGGTCTCGTGACAGCACGATGTCCTAAAATGAAATTGTCCGTTGATAACTGTTACGACCTTTGTGAACAATCACCTCCAGGATACAACGATCAAATAAACCAATTATGCAGCAATCACAAATGGTTTTCAGAACTCTCAAATGTACTCCAAAAAATATGTAAAATTGAGAATAATATTTTTACTAAATATGAAGATATAAGTTCGTTTTTGTTGTGTTTTTTCTATTGCCCAAATGTGTGTTTATATAGGTAGAAATTGATATAACTCCCTCCACCATGATCCAGTATTAGTTGGAGATTTTATGGCCAGTTGTAATGGGTTGTTAATACTGGACAGTTAAAAACGGTCACATTTTATTGGCTAATTGACCCATTAAATAATTAAACAATATTATTAGAATCAATAAAGCCCAAGGCCTAATCAAAGACATTTTAATATAATGCGCGAGGTGTGGCTCGAAACCCCGACCTCCCTCACAAATTCCACATTTTTCACCAATTGGGCACTTCATCTGAATTAATTATTTCTTTCACATATTATATTTATTGTATAAATATCTATCATGAGCTCCAACATGTTTTGTAACAAAGGAAACCTGAGTTCAATTGAAAACAGAAAGAGGTGAGTCAGGAAACAAACAGTCAAAGTGAAATTTCCATAAGAGAGAGAAAGAAAAGAAGATGTTACAATATGAGAACATGTTAAGAATATGTAGATATTTACAGTATCACCATAAAAAAGTTAAAAGTGATATGAGCCTAATATCTTGATTGTCCATGAACTGGTTGCAGTTTATAATTTCCCTCAAATACTTGCATTGTTTAATAAGCCAGTTTATGTTGTGATTCTTATCAAGTGCAAATAGATTGCAGGAATAAGAAACCTAACCTTGAAAACTTTAATGTATGGAAGAATCACACAATAAAATGATGAGGAGATTAAAAAAAAGATTACATATATTGCTATCGTTATAATGGAGGAGTATAGCTAATTAGGCTTATCAATAGCAGATTAAGTACAATTTTTCTCTATGTTTTACCAGAATGTCTTATGCTTTTCTCTAGGATTTCTAACATTCCTTGCATCTTAACTCATATAGGGATAACGTAAAGAATCCTTCGTAAGTAGCTAAATTTTACCTTTTCTGGAAAGATCCTTGTGGATATATATATATAGTGTAATGCTTACACTTTTTATGGTAAAGTAGCATATATGCCCTGACTACACTTCATTTACAAGCGACAAAAGAAGAATTTGGAGGCCTACAGGTGATGAAGACAGCAATGCAACAATAGGTTATAGACATCGACAAAGCATTGTATTCTGTTTAGGGAATAGGGATATTATGGGAATAATAGAATAAATTGTTAGTTAGAATAAATATGGGAGGGAGAGCAGTTGCACGACATTTAGAAAATCGGAGAGTGTGGAAGAGAGCAAACCTCTCAAAAGTTGGCATTTTATGCAGCTCATTTTCATTTCTTGTTGTTCAATTCCTTTTGGTTTCAATCATTTCAAACAAAATAAGCACTATTAATATCAATAAATTCAGTAGAATTTTACAAATATCAAACTATAAATTTAGTTCTTCAACAATTGAATTTATTTTGGTTTCATGGGCTACTGAGATCCATCATGAAATACACCAACACATTTGAGAATCTATAAGTAGATTTTTGTGTATTTTGATGTTCCTCAGAAAGTTCATTGGTTGATGACCATGGGAGCTATTCCAGAATAGGATCATCATCTCTCTCTTTCCAACTGGTATTATGTGTCACATTAAATTTTTGGTCTATTTTCCCCCAAGTGAATTTTATGCAAGTTATTTTAGTATTATATGGGATGCAGAAATACCTATTCTTATGTGCAAACTTAAATTGAAGATGATAATTTATAGAAAATTTGAACTTTACTATTGCTACTCAAACAAGGCCTTCTAATTTCAAACCCACAAAGTGGAAATCGAGAAATTCTAGCACAATTGGGGAAAAAAAATACATCTATACAATATCAATATTTAAAATTGAAGTGTTTGAGATATGATTTCGCATACTGATTGCAAAAGTAGAGAAGCACTAACTTGTTGAATGGTATCAGTCCTCGTGAAATATAAATTGCATATCTACGATTGTCCACCACGCATTTAACTGATTTGGATCAAATGCATCTTCAGATTTCAAAGAAATAACTGCAGTACTGAACACTGCCTTTTATGCAGCCTGCACAAGTTACCAATCTCATTTCAGTTGCATAAAGTGGGCACAAACAAACACTCGTGTAAACCCATAAAAGTAGTATAGTTTTCCTATTTCATAATAATTCTTGTTAAATACCACTATCTTGCATGTAAAGTTTGTACTATTATCTTATAACAAGAGGAGAGATGTGAATAGTGCATCAGATATTTTGCTCCACCACATTTTCTTTCAAAACCTCAATACAGTCTCACGGATTATGAGAAGATAATGTTCAGAAAAGAAAATTATTTAGTTCTCATTCCAATTCAAAAATACCATGAGAACCCCATAAGCAAAGAAGCACCGACACAGACACGAGTGTCCGACATGCCGACACACGATTTTAAAAAAAAGTTCTGACACGATACGTTGCCGACATGTTGATTACAAATTTTTTTATTTTTAGGTTATTTTAATTTTATAGTCTAAATTAATCATTTTTATACTTATTAAATCATATATATAATGATAAATAGAAATCAAACTTAAAATTAAATTCATAAATGTTTCTTAATAACACAAGTTCAAAAAGTAAAAACGAAATTAATTACATCATTCATCTTGAATCTCTTCAACATCTTGATCTTCATCCGCAAATACTATCGCCTCCAATTCCGGTTCGTCTAGAGGTAAATTTGCGACTTCAAGCACACCAACATCTTCAAATGCATCTCCACCGATATCCCACATTTTAGTCTCTCCTTGTGAGTATTGCACACTCCTCCTTGACAAGAGACGAAGACTGCTATGGATAAAAACCAAATCTTCCGCACGTTTTGGAGTTAGCTTATTTCGTTTAAGAGAGTGCAAAAAGGAATAAGTACTCCAATTTCGCTCACAACACAATGAAGAAGATAGTTGCCCCAATAATTTCAAGGCATAACTTTGAAGCATAGGTGTGAAACACCATAAATAACCCACCAAGTCTTTGGGTCAAAGCGGTAACGATCATGAATAAATTCAAAATCACCAAAGTCATCTTTCATAGTTGAGAATTTAGCATACTCCTTGTTCACCATATTACGCTCTTCATTTGACAAGTACCTCTTAGAGCATTTTATTCTCTCTTGAAATCTCTACATCTCTATGTGGAGCAAGGCGAGTGGGATCCTCATTAAGTCATTCCTCGCTATAGTACCTAAAGGGGCAAAAAAAAAAAATGACAATTCATTCAATAACTAAAAAGATTAAATATTATGAAAATGTAAATAAATAATAATTGTATGAATGGATTTAAAAATTACCTTGGATTTAGAGAATGAGACAAGCAATGAAGTGGAGTATTATTTTTGTTCCAACGATCTATAAGTATCTGATGGACTACATTGTAGAATGATGATTCCTCTTCTTGAACTTTTTTCTCATGCCTATAGATTATTCCTCTCACTTTCTCAATCATTGTATCCCACATGTCGTAAACCAAGTAAAGGCAAGGTTTATCTGTATCACAAAATCTAAGCATGTCATAAATGGGAGAAGTGAAGGAAAGAACATAACTTATAGTGTCCTACCAAAGATCATCAAGCACTTTCAATTTTACAAAACTTGCCTTCGTCATGTCATCTTCTCGATAAAGTAACTATTTTTCACTAATAACCAATGCTTGAAGACCGCGTTGGATAAGCTTAAATCTTTTTAAAATGACAATAATAGAAGAAAATCGTGTCTCCACTACGGAAAGCAACTTCAAAGGAACAAATTCATTAAACATTGCTAGTCTCATGGAATTGATCATGATAAAAAAAAATTATAATCATTACATCATCATGAAGATTAGTAATCCAATTACATTCCTCATATGTGATCAAATTGTTTTCAACATTCTTTGTGGCACAAATGTTCTTCAAAGCAAGATTTAGTGTATGTACAACACATGGTGTCCAAAAAATATGAGGATGCTCCAATTCAATTATTTGCCCGGCACCTTTGCAATTTGGAGCATTATCAGTTATTACTTGAACCACCTTTTCATGACCAATTTCATTTATAACCTCCTTCATCAAGTTTGCAATAAAATATTTATCTTTTGTTTCACCAGAACAATCAACCGCTTTTAAAAACATTGGTCCACTCTCGATCACAGCCATAAAATTAATTAGTGGTCTTCTTTGTGGATCACTCCATCCATCACTTACAATGGTAACTCCTTTTCCGGCCCATGTGCCTTTAATTGGATTTAATAACATTTCCACATTTTTTTCTCTCTTTTTGAAGAAGAGTAGTTCTCAACTTGTTATAACCGGAAGGTAAATACCCCGAAATTCGACTATTAGAAGCAAGAGTATAAGAACTAATGTAATAAGGATTTCTTGCAAGATTAAAAGTCAAACCACTTGAATAAAACATTCTAACAATTTCAGAATCAAATTGGTCACATGTTGTCGTATTAAAAGCATTTTCTATTGCACTATTATTCTTTTCCTTTCCTCCAAAACATAACAATCCTTAGAACCCATATTATCCAACGGCAATGACACTCTTTTCCCCGCCTTAGTTTGCATTCTCAACTTAGCTTCATCTTCTATTTTTTGCATTTCACATATATCTTTCATGGTTACTTTTACACAAGCCCCAATTTCATATCCTTGTAATTTTAACAAATGTGTCCTCACTCGTGTATGAACTTGTCTTAGTTGCATTACAAAAATTGCATTGCCAAAGAATGTTACCACCCTTTTCATTAAATTTATCAAGCTTTGTAACATATTTCCAAAGAGGTTTAGACAAATCATCATCCATAGCATTACCACTCATAACTTCAAAAGAAAAATAATTTCAAATACTTAAATATGATAGGAGTGGTATTACTCGAAACTTGAAAAAATATCTTCTTCTTGATCTTGCAAATGATTCTTCAAATGTAGCTTGATGAAATGTTTGAAAAAGATGAAATAAGTTTCTGAATTTTTTTCCCAAATTTCGGTCATTAACAATAAGGAAGAAGTGTGAGACTCTTATACAAGTTTGATTTTTAGTTTAAGGCTAAAATGGTACAAATTATTTCAAATAAAATATTACATATTGTTTTATTAATAAAATATAGCAACAAAAAACGTATACAACACAATAAAATCTTGACTTTACAGTGGTGGGCCCCTCTTTTGAAATTTTTACTTCTAAACTAATGAATTTTTATTTTAGCCGTCTCTTCTGTGCATGCTCTTTTCTTTCTTTTCCCCCAAACAAATCTTTTCCTAGACGTGACAATGGAACCAAAGCTACCAGAGTCTCTTCCTCTTCTCTACTAGATTTTCTTCCTCTTCCAGGTGGACCATGTCTCTTCTTCTTCTTCTCTATTCTCTTTTTCTTTCCTTTTCTTTTTCCTTCTTCATTCTTTCTTTCCATATACCAGAAGCTGCCTTCTCTTTTTCCTTCTTTTTTTTTTCCCTTTTTTTGCCTTTTCAGTTCTGCCAGCTGCCCATCCAAGCCACCGACACGCTACAAGCGACTCCGATACGCGTCGACGACGTGTCGGAGGCGTATCGGTGTTTGATACTATCGGACACTGATACGCTGTCGCCGGCAAGGTGTCGGTGCTTTTGAGCCCATAAAAATAGCCTAAATGGTGATAGACCAACAATCCCAAGGCTTGATACTCATGGCACCCTGAGGGTGCTCTGACAAAGATTATATGACCAATGATTAGTTCACACTGGGGACTGTATTATTGGTTCATGCCCACCAATCAGACTTCCTTAACACCCAAGTACATATGGAACATTAACCTTTGGAATTTAATGAAAATAAATCAGGGAACTTGCTCGTCTACTATAAAATAATTATCCTTTCAACTAATGTGCAGTTGACCGCTATAAACTCTTAAGTGGTATCTACATGCTTTTGTATAGCCTTGAGGCATGAGCACCACGAGTTGTAGATTGGTTTGGAGTGGGCCTAAATGACATACTAAATAGATACTGACAGTGCGCTCACTACTTATTGCAAGAACTGGGTATCGCATTTTGGATATGCTATTGACTACTATCTTATCGGAGAGAAAAGATAATAAAATACAAGCTCGACCTTTACTGCCCCTATCTTTTCCATTTTTTGTTATTTCCCATACTAATGAATTCATTAGCTAGGAAGTACATATGACAAAAGCACTACCTGAAGAGCCTTTACTATGCCATCTATTATTCGAGGTTCAATAAGAGGTTCATCCCTCTGAATATTGACAACAATATCGTACTTGTTCCAAGCTTTCGATGTGCTTCATTACAATGCTCTATGCCTAGAAAATATATAAAAGAAAAAAATTAGCAATATATCCAACCAACATAAGTTTCAATGATTCATGACAGCTTGAAGGGCTTATTTTACCATTTCGACATGATTATGATGTCTCTATAACATTCGCGCCAAATCCTCTACAACATTCTACAATCTTATCATCATCCATCGACACAACTACATTAATAAATCATAATCCAATTAGAAACCACAAAACCCAACAACTTTAACATAATTCTATTAATATCTTTCGATTTATAAATAAGCATATATAGAACAAAATGGAGTGAAGTGGAGCTCTACCAACTTCATCCCACGATTACGTTATTTTTACCCTTTCCCATGTTCTTTGTAATTAAGAATTGAAAGGTGAATAATCATATATCCATAACATTGTAGTCTCCACTAACTAAATATCCATTTCATTTTTCTAATTATCCTTTTAGGGGACACGTAAAATAAATAGCTTGATAAACCAACAAGGACAATAAATTCTATGTATTACAACAAAAATGCAAATGAATAAAATTCATGTGCACATGTGATCCAAAAGCTTAAGCCTTTGTAAAGTAGCCACATTTATTTATATAAATTTGATCTTCAAAAGCCCCATGAATTCATTTTATCGTCAACATATCACGTGCACGAGTTTCATAAGTTGGTGGTGGAAAATATGAACCCAAGTCTTCGGCCTATCTCTATTACCATTTTAATTATCAAACTCTAAAATAAAACATTCTTGCCAAGTCACGATATATTTTGAAATTTAACTAACTAAAATGATGGTACCTTCAAAGCCTCTCTGCAAATATATGCTATTTGATACTCCTTTAGAGGCTCCTCAATAACATTCATCAAGTGAGCAACACTCTCACCCCCTACAATACTCCATTACAATCTGCTGACAAATACAAAATTCTCATACATTTAAATTCAAGTGGAAAACTAACAGTTGTTATCTGATTTAGAAACCAAGAGGGGGCACACATCATCATGGTCTTGGTACCGTCCAAAAAGATAAAAAATTATCATATACTCAAAGGTCGATGATCTTCTTCATTATCGAAGATATTCTTCTCCTTGGTAGCTACCTAGATAGTGAACAACATTAGGATGACTACACTGCTGCAACATCTCAATTTCGCCATGAATTTCTTCTGACCATCCTCATGTAAATTTATGAGATTTCAAACTTCATATTCCATCCACTAAACCTATGTATTATTATATGCAATTAAAAGGAATAATATAATAAGCACCCCTTTAGCTAATGATATCACCGTGATAGCAACCAATTCTAAAGTCCTTATATCTCAAGCGTCGTAGATTGCCCCATATGAATCCTTCCCTGTTCATTGCCAAAAACAAAAATAAAAGAAGCTTAAGCAAAATGCTTCTTAAAAGAGTAGACGTTGAACTAACAAAGAGAATTCTATTACATGGAAAAAAGAATCCCTAAATTTGAATATACTAAAAACTAAAATATGCTACAAATCATCACCTCTACTAATCTCCCTGACACTAAAAAAAATTCAAAAACAAACAGGCCAACAAACAAACCAAAAATTTTAATCTTCCACACAACATCATTCACAAAAATATCCTGCGTATTTGCGGAACCCAATTAATACCAACATCCAGGAATCAACAAATTTAAGTAAAAGAAGAAACCCATTTACCTAAGAGGCCGAAATAGTAAAGTAACGGTGACATTTTCTTTAGCTTTACTCAGAGTAGTAGTAGTGGATGCCGTGTTGCGGTTGTTAGATGACGTCGTAGAAGAATTGGTAGATGGATGAGTGGTGGGCCGATGGTGGTATTTAGGTGGCATAGCCAACGAAGACGGTGGCAGTGGAGGTGTTTGTCGAGAACGGAAAGGGGAGATTGCAAACTGGAAGTTCAAGAGTGATTTTTTTTTTTTTTTTGGGTGTGCTAGAGAAGAAAGATAAATAAAGCCGATGGTGGTGTTTAGGTGGCACAACCGACGAAGGCAGTGATGGTTAAGGTGTTTTTCGAGAACGAAAAGGGGAAGATTGTAGATTGGAAGTTCAAGGGTTTTTTTTTCGTCTATTGTAGAGAAGAAAGAGAAATAGAGGAGATCGATTGCAAGAAAGCAAAAGCAAGAATTTAGAAGATATTTTGTGAACAGTAATTAAACATGTTTTTGAACAGTGGGAACCAATAGTAGTGTGAAATGGGGGTGCAAAAATGAATAACTTGGTTATTTTAAGAGAGTAGGGATAGTGAATAAGAAATTAAATAAACAAATAAAATTAGTTGTCTTTTTCAGAACCTAAGAGAAGCCCGTAAAGTTATTTGGTTATTTAAATATATTCAAAGAACACAAATCGAAAATTTTCAACCTCGTCTTGTATTCTTCAATTGTACTATTGAACATCAAGAGAGATCAAATATTCGAAACTGGTTTAGAAAAATATAGATCTATCTTTTTAATTGTGATGTGTTTCATTTAAATTGGATTGACTAGAATTTAAATTAATTTATTCTCATTTTTTTTTTAAAACGATTTAACGATTTATAAAGATAGAAATTTAAACTAAACTACTTTAAAGCGATTTGATTTGGTTTAAGGTCAAAAAGTTAATGGATTTATTTGATTTCGAATTGATTTCACGGTTTGTCGATTTCGTTGTTAAGTCCGAATGATAAAATTCTCCACCCTAAATTGTAGGGACAACATGGTCAATTTACTCTCGTGATAGAATAAGGGGCCACTAAACCAAGCAAAATATCAGTCAACACATCCAATAATTTCAAAGATCTCATGAACCGCGTGCCAAATTGCATAAACCTTTTTATAAACCCCACTCTCCCATCTCTCGTATGCACATTCAATTCTGTTCATCACTGAAAACTTCTGTTGCAGATCAACAATGGCTAAAATGAAGTCGGGTCAAGCAGCCGAAGCTCTAATTTCTCCATACAAGATGGGCAAATTCGATCTTTCTTTTCGGTTACTTTTTTCTTTTCTCCAATTGGGGGAGCGTTTCGCAGAATACAAACTCGCGCCTAGCTTTCGATCGGTTGATTGGTGTAATCGCTGCTGTTTTGATGAATTTATACTCCATTCAACAGAAGTAGAGGCTATTAGTTTTTCCTTCCTTGATAGCTTTTGAGTCAATTAATATAATGTAAAAGTTCAGTTGAAATTACTAATTTTTTCGTTGCTCCTCGGTGATTCTCCAGATTTGTTTGTGAAGTAACTGCTGAACTTTTAATTGTTAACCTTTTTTTATTATTAAATTTATCCGAATATAATTGTTATCTTTTTTCTTCAAGTTAATAAATTTAATAATTTTGTAGATCCAAAAACTTACATAGGATCTGAAGATTGCAAAAAATGAGAATACAAAGTTGGGTAATATAGAGTGAAAGGTGGGATCATATAATTGTTTTCAAGAAGAGAAGCAAGTTGAGTTATGAGATTTCTTATTTCCCTTTCTTGATCTGCTATGGGCAAACGGTCTTGCAAAAGATTCATGATTTCAGCATGAAGTGTTTCAATTTTGGATCATACTACACTTACAGACTACTGGTTCACAGATGTCTTACAGATACTCACAAAGATTTTTAATAATATAAAATTGATTCTATAAAAATACTATTTTACCCGTCTTCTCTATATTTGCAAGATATATCCTATATCTTTTAGTTGTTGAATTTTTTAGGATTATTTCTTTTCTTCTTGGTCCGTAAATCTAATCAGGATTATGTAACATTTTCTTAAATTTCTCAATTTGTCCTAAATATTCTCTGTATTTTGTTAATTTTTCAAAGGCTTTTGGTTGATCCTCTTTAGTTATATATCCTAAAACAATTCCTTCTGAAACTTCTTCCTCGATATCTTTATATTCAGTTAATATATCATTTATATTTTTTATTCTTCTACTAGTTTCTACATGATCAAATCTTATATTATGTTTGCAAGCATAATCTATATCAAGATATATTTCCTTAAGATTTTCTTGGCCAGCAGGAAATACTTTTTCAGATTTTTTAACTAATCTTAATAAAAACGAAATATCTACATTATTTAAGTAAAGGTTAATGCTATCATTATTAGATGTGGATGCTTGTGAAGTGTTCATAACAATCAGAGAATAATTATGTAAAGATAAGCACATAAAAGCATGTAAATGACTTACAGTAATCAATGGAAATAATCAGGCTTTCCCTCCAGTATGTCTTTATAGTTGTTTTGCATGTACTTAATCAATCTTCTGAATCAGATGAATGCTTAAAATGTTTTGAAATCGTTTGGGTCCACAACTGCTTCCGCAAAAGGCTTTTCAATTAAGGTTGCATTTCTCACTCTAAAGAACTAGCCGTGTTTCCACAGATGCTATCTCACAGTATTCAGAGTCTTTGTTTTCACCTCCATCCAAACTCTTTTCAGAAACGAGTTCTTACTTGGAACGAAATTTTAAAAGATAAACTCACACACAAGGTGCTACAATTTTGTTAGAAATCTGCCTTTTTCCCCCAAAACATTAATTCAAGACGGGTACTTTGGCATGGCTAACATCCATTCAAAAACAATGTTTTGAAAATCTTTTAAAATCTCTATCTGTACTGCCGAGGAATCATGAGAAACTTAACGAAATCCTTTTATGAAAGATTTGTTGAACATAACAAACTTCATCTTTATATTCATAAAGTGAAACAGTACATGCTTACACACTATATTTACATACCTTTGGTACTCACCTTATGAAGTTTAGAACTCCATAAGTGATTACCTTATTACAAGCTTTGCTATCTTCAAGCTATCTAACAATATTTCTGAATACAAGTGGTGTATACAGATTAAAGAAGAGAATTTGAGATGTGTTTTTTCTTCAAGATATTTCGAGATATCTTCTTTGGATCTTGATTCCTCCTTTTATAGAGGTTTTGAGTCATTCCTTAAGTGATAAGGGGTCTTATCTTTACAGCTATCATCCCACTATCCTTTGTAAGGTAGTGAAAATAACATTTGTCTGCCACTATCTTCTGGCCTTTTGTGTCTTTAGTCTTTGGGAAATCTTATCTTCACGGATCTCTTTTATTATTTCTTGCTAGCTGGCTTCATGGATTGTGACATATGACCAAATGGTGGGTGAATGATCATTTATCACAAAGACTTCTTCGTATTATCTTCCGTCTTCTAGTGACCACATTTTTTCTTTAATAATTTGCTTTATTAAAGTAGTGATAAATGGTCACTATCTTGTCTTCATTATTTTTCCATCCTTGATTCAAAGAATTCAGCAGGGAATTCTTTACTATTGAGGGATGCTCATTGGCTCATATCTTCTACAACACAATGCTCGTAATGATGATCACTGTAATCCCAGAGTATTTTGCACAGTTCTTTGGACATATCTTCTGATCCATTAACTTGGTTTGAAATTATGGTGGAGAGTAAATTGTCAAGGAGATATAAGTCTTCGTCTTTTGTAGGAATCCTTGCATTGGAATAAATTATATATTCTTCAGATGGATAGATCCATATCTTTTCTTTCTCAGTAATTAACTGAGTCACATGTTCGAATATTTCTTTACACCCTTTTGCTCTTCTGTAGAGCATCATATTAATGATATCTTGATATCCATTTTTCACAACCTTTTGACTGGTTGGTAAAAAATGTTGGTTTGTGAGTCCCAATTTTATAACATGGAACGATGGATGCATATATTCAAGAATAGGATCCCATTCCATTGGCGCCGAGTGGAACCTGATATATATATTTGTACTTTTAACAACCTCTGTATATCTCTTAATTGCTTTCCTGACATCTGTCGGGAGTTGAGCTATCTCTCTGAGGTCCTTGCTAGGATATATACAGAGTATATTTCCTATTTCAAAGCAATTTCTTACCCAGTTGGCTGGTGTTTCTGGATAAAAGTTTATCTTGTTGTATTTTCCATAGTGGAGAGTTCTCATCCACTTTCCTATTTCAAGATACCAATCAGATAAAATATTAAAAATAACAAGAAAGAATATTACTTCTTCATAGTTATCCTTTTTGAGTATCTTCATTCCATGGCATATCTTGACAACATCTTTTGGATCAATAGTTTCAATAGTTAGCTTTGATAATTTCTGGCTTGATGAAGAGCTACCATCGCTAATTTTGATATCTTGTAAATCCCTGATAGGGGTTTTAATATCTTCTTTACCAACAATAGGTTTGAGTATTCCCTGTGAAGGGGTTCCTATTGTTTTCTTGTCTTTCCCTTTATCCTCGGGAAGAGCGCTAGTATTCACAAGTCCCGGTGAAGGGATACTAGACTTGGTACAAGTTACTTCTGCCTCAAGGGCTATATTTTTGCCTCGAAGGCTATCTTGGATATTTTGCATTTGTGCTTCCAAGTAGGAAACTTTTATTTCAAGAATTTGGACTTTCGTCCTTAGTTGTTCTAGCTCCATCCCTTGTTTCGACTTCTTTGAATGTTCCTGATATATATCCTGCAAGTATCTCGGGACAAGAACAATTCTTTTCACAGTTATATTCTTTATGATTCTTTTTAACCTTTAATACTGCACCCCAGTAATTATCTGAAGCGTCAGTTTCAAGGATAAATAAATCTTCTTCTTGTGGAATTACAAGTTTAGGCAAAACTTTCAATTCCTCTTTTACTTTCCTTATATTTTTGCAATCTTGTTCTTCCCAAGACCACATTACATTTTTCCTTAATTTTGGAAGAAAATAATTTTTTAGTTTAACACATTTTCAATGAATCCTTCAGCATAATTCAATATACCAAAGAAACTTTGTAACTATTTTTTATCTTTGATTTCTTCAGGAAATTCTTGAAGTTTTTCACCAATATGAGATTGCAGTTGCAATTCTCCTTCTTTTATGTGTAATCCAAGAAATTCTATTTCTGTTTTAGCTATTTCAGCCTTCTTTTGAGAAAGTGTAATACCATGCTTTTTCATAATATAACAAAATTTCTCAAGATGTTCAATATGTTCATTTATATCATTTGAATGAATAAGTAAATCATCAACATAAGCAATACAAAAATGAGTGATTGGCTTGATTACCTCATCCATTCTTCTTTGAAATATTTGTGGTGCATTTTTCAACCCAAATGACATTACATTCCATTCATATTGTCCTAAAGGATTAGGGGTGCAAAATACAGTTAGTGGTTTACTTTCTTCTGTAAGTACGATTTGCCAAAACCCGGACTTACAATCAAATTTTGAAAATATCTTCTTATTTTGTACTTGTTTGATAAGAGTGTCTTTATTAGGCAAGTAATATCCATCAAATTTAGTAACTTCATTTAGTTTCTTATAATTAATCACCATTTTGGCTTTTCCTCTTTTTATTTCGCTATGTTTTCTAACCATAAAGGCTGGGCTGTTATGTGGGCTTTTACTAGGCCTGATTAGTTTGGCTTCTAGCAATTCTTTTATCCGGACCTTAAATTCATTTTGGTCTTCTACACTATATTTCATTGGTTTAACTCTTACTATAGTGTCTGGATTAATTAATTCTATCTTTGCTTTTACCTTATCTGTGTTCCATTTTTCTAATGGATTTTCAGAATAGGTTTCAGAGATTTCTTTTTTCAATTTTTCTAACTTATTTTCTGTTGTCATTTTCAAAACTGTAATTGGTTTGAATTTTTCTGTATTCCAACATCCACCACGCTGGGTTGAGGAGCTCTGATGTTTAATTTCTTTATATGCTATGCTAATAGCTTTAGTGATTTTTGGTGTAAATATCTTATGTGCACAAGGGATTGTGAACATATATTTATCAATATATTGTGTAAATGGTGCATATTTTAGTAGGAAATTTTGTCCTAATAAAATATCACATCCAATTGTGGTTGACATATATATTGTATCAACAAACACTTCTCTAAAGGATATAAGAAAAGGTACTTGTGTAGCATATTTGCTGTATATTATCTTATTTCCACCTGCTGTTGTAGCGGTGACAACCTTTTTTGAATCATATTTACAATACTCAGATGGTAGTACATTTGGTAAGCACAAACTTATTGTACTTCCTGTATCTAAGTATGCATGCAATTTAACTCTGCAGTAACTTCTTATATTGAGTGTTATTTCAATATATGGACTCATGGGATTAGTACTTATTATTCTTTCCATGACAACAATGATTTCATATTTTCATCTATTCTTGATATGATAATTGGATTATCATCAATTGTTATTTTTAAGTATCCTTGGCAAATTTTGTAAGGACTAAATTTTCCAAGGAAGTTCATTCCTAGTATTATAGGTGAACGATTGACTCCATATAATTCATCTTTATATAGAATTATTTCTTTAGTAAATTCTTTTTGATCCTCTCCCACAAATATAAGAGGGAATTTTACATATTTTCTTATTTCAAGATTATTTCCCAAATAATCCTTAAACATATATGGTTCGGGTAATTCAAAGTCTACTAAATGGCTAACAAATTTAGCATTTACATGACTTTTATCTGCTCCAGTATCTATAAGAACAAGAAGATTTTTCTTGTATCCTTCTTGATTGACATATCTAGTTTTGATATAGTATTGTGAGTTTGTTGGTTCAGAAATACTTAATTTTCTAAGTTGACTTATCTTATAGTTTTGTCTGGAGGGGAATCTTACAATAAGATTTTCTCCTTCTAGACTAATATTATTTCTTCTTATCAATTTTCCTTCAGAATTGATTTCTCTTGCTTGTTTATGAAAATCAAGCATTATTTGTTCTGGTATGGTTACTTCATGTTCTTGGTATTTCCTAGGAGGTATGTATTTAGCTAATTCTTTAAAGTCTTTATGTATGATAATATTATCAGTTATTTTCCTTAAATTATTATGATGGCTAGTACTAAAAGCAAAAATTGATTTTATGCTTATACTAATAGCTTTACTTTTTTGTGGCATTTTTAAATTTCCAGTTCTATAGTATAGATTGAAACTTTGATCTATATTTTCATCAATTAATGATACTGCATAATTTGGTCTTACTGTGAACATTATTTTTTTGTAAACTAGATTTCCTACAATAGTTTCTAATAGAGTATCTACAGGATCTTGTAAGATTCTATTGTCCATACAATATATTTCTATTGGTGTATTCATACCTTCTCTAAAGTATCCTTTTACCATAACTTGTATTCCTCCTATTTCAATACATTTCAATTTGCTTCTTACATTCTCTGGTATTTTAGATAACTTTTGTTTTACCCATTCTTTTGTAATTATATGGATTCTTGTTTTTCCCATTATATCTTCTATGTAAATAGGTATTTCTCTATAATTCATACTTACAATTGTTTTATTTACCCTTGGTAATATTCCTAAGAACCCTTGATGGAATACATCTTTTTCTTGTAAATCTAGTATTTGCTTAGTTATTTCTTTGTATTTTTTAATATCAAAGGTAATTTCTTGCTTTATACCTTCTACTGAATCTTCAACTTCCTCAGTTGTTTCCATTTCTATTTCTTGGTCTATTTCTTGTATTTCTTGATTCATATACAATCTCTTCAGAATCTTCTTCTGATGAGGATGTATCTAATTCATAAATACTACTACATTCACTACTCAAATCTTCAAAATATTCAATTGGTTCTATATCACTATCATCTTTGAATTCTTCATAAATTCTAAGAGTTTTTATATTCTGTTTATCTTTCTTTTTAGGACATTGAGGGGCAATATGTCCTTCTTCATTACATATGAAACATCTACATTTTTTGATATATTTTGGCTTGGGCTTTACAGTCCAATTTCTTTTCTTAAAATATTTTTTATTTGATTTAAAACTTCTTTTCTTAAACTTTTTATAATTTTTGAATTTCTTTTATATTTCTTATAAGGTTTATATTTCTTTTTGTAACATCCAAATTGTTCTATTTGGCCTAAATCTTTGTAACAACACAAAGAATTTTTCCTAATCTTATATGCTTTCTTATTTTCTAGAGTTTCTCTACACCAAGTACTTATCATTCGTTTTGTAAATTCAATCCTAGTTCCAAGACTATCTAATTTTATACCTTCTTCTTCTCCAGCTGGTAATATTTTTTCATATTCTTTTAATAACTTCATTCCCCAGGGGTATGGTAACTTCGTAAAATAGGATCTTAACATTGGTTTATTTTCTTGGTAATCTCCTTGGTTCAATACATAATATATTTCTTCAAACTTACACGTGTACCTATCTAATTCACACATATCACATATTTTTGAATTTTCCATTGCTATTGTTCCTAAATTATATTCTTCTTGTTTTCTAAATTCTTCATCAGAACTGAATCTATGTCCTAAGAATTCTGTTCTTAAGGCTCTTTCAAGTCTTTTTAATATTTCTTGTATATTTTGATCATTTAAGGCTTTTCTATTATCTAATACTTCAGTTGTATCTTCTCCATACTTTATTCTTCTTTTAATATTTTCTGGTAATTTTCTCCACCATTCAGATGCAATTCCTCTGAATGTATGTTCTATAAATCCTAATGCTGTATATGTTTCCCATTTGTTAAATTGTATCACTAAATCTGTACTCTTTATCCATATATCTATAACTTTATCTTTATCTACACAATCAAGATCTAACCATATTCCTGTTGTGTGAATTGGTTCATTATAAGATTTCATATGACTTATTTCTTTTACAGATTGTTTTCTTACATTTCCAGTATATCTTTTTTGTGTCTTCCTATATTGATTAAGACCATCTTTATTAGGTATTGGATGATGAGGAAGCCATTTCTCATATTCTTCATCACTGCTAAAGTCTTCTGGTTTTATATTATAACTAGATGTTGGATTAGTATTCATTTTTATATTTTCCATTTTTTCAGTTAATTTTTCTAACTGTTTTTTATATTCATTATATTCTTCTCCAGTAGATTCTAAGAATTTTTGTTCTAATTCTTCAACTTCTGTAATCATATATTGATTTATCTCTTGATTTTTTCCTTTATTTTCATTTTTTTGTGTTATCCTAAAATCTAAAGGTGGATTAATTATAATCTTATCTTTTCCTTTAAGGTTATTATTTAAAAGAGCATTTCCTACCTGTAGATTATATTTTAAATTTTCTAATCTTTTGTGTATATTTTCAAAACTTTCATTTGTACTGTTTTTAGGTAAATAATGATAACTTGGTTTTTTATGTTTTCCTATTTTATTCAAAAATTCTTCAATTATACTTTCTTCATCTATTATGTTCATCTTTATTTTAGGTTCGTAACATGGCTCTGATACCATTTTTACCAAAGTGCGCGAAATTTTAATTTTAATTTTAGATAGTTGTATATTCTATGTAATTTCTTAACTCAGAATATTTTAATCTATTGTTTATTATGGATATATAAAATCTCAAAGTTAATTTATATCTTAATTCTTTATTAATTTTACTAATTTTACGAGTTTTAGGGCTTCTCATAAAATACAATATTTTTAAGGCTAAAATTTATGTTTATAAATATTTAGGGACTTATTTGAAGTTTCCTATATTCTTGTAATGGTTTTAGTTGCAAGTTTTGTATAGGAGGGTATTTTTGGAAATAATGTATTTCTGTAAAGTTTCTGTAATGAATTTTCTGTAGGTTTAGTTTTTCTCTTCAATTTTTTGTTTACAGGCTTGAATGGGGTCAACATGCTTTGATTTTGTTGCTATTGAACTAACTAATTTGTATAGGGTTATTTTAGTCTTTTACCTCACTCTATTTCTGTATATATATTTACACTCCACATCCTGTAACACTACACTTTCCAACTGAATAAATAGAGAGCATTGATTCACGCCACTTTCCCTCTTTCTCTCCCAGTTCATTGCTGTTATTTTCTCATGGTATCAGAGCGGTGAAGTTTTCCAGCAATGGCGAGAGAATTCAACGAGCAAGTGCAGGCAGATCACACTGTTTTACCAGCTGATTCTTCTACCGAATGTGCAGTTGATGTTGATACAGCTGCTCTCATTAATCGGTTGATAACCGATTCTAACAGTCCTTATTATCTTCACTATGGAGATAACACAGGGATGCAACTCATATCTATTACGTTGTCCGAAGACAATTATGCCACATGGGGTCGTGCAGTTACCATGGCTCTCAGTGTCAAAAACAAGGAAGGATTCATTGATGGTTCAATCCTCAAACCTGCTATTGATGATCCACTCTATGCTGCTTGGAGGCAATGCAATCACGTAGTTTCCTCTTGGATCATCAATTCCATTCCAAAGGAACTTTACCCAAGCGTGATGCACAAAGATTCCGCACGGCAGATCTGGATTGAACTTAAGGATCGATACAGTTAAGGTAATGGAGCTCGGATTTATGAGATCAAAAAGCAAATTGCATCGATTTCTCAAGACAATAACTCTGTCAATTCATACTTCAATCGATTTAAAGGTTTATGGGAGGAATTGGACAATTATAGACCGGACGTAAGTAGTGCAGATTATAGATCTGAAGACCAAGTTATGCAATTTCTAATGGGGTTGGATGATCATTTTTCCAATGTGAGAAGATAAATTTTATTGATGGATCCATTACCCTCACTGAACAAGGTTTTTGCCTTAATTCTACAAGATGAGAGACAAAAAGGAGTAGTTGCTAAAAGACAGCAAAATTTTGATGTTGCAGCTCTTGCTAACAAAGTTGTCTCGAGTTCATATGGAAATCAGAGACACAACATACCTAATCAAACTTACAGGAAAGATAAGCCTATGTGTAGTTATTGTGGAATGCTAGGTCATCTCAGAGGAAAATGGTACGAGCTGGTTGGTTTGGTCATAGACTTGCTAAAGGGAAAGTCTCAGTTGCAAATGTCGTAGATCGAGTTTCCCAAGCTAACAGTTCGGATGTGATAAATTCTTTGTCTAACCTCACTATCATACCAAATCAATGCCAGCAGATTATAGCTATGCTTGCTCCACAGCTGCAGGGACAATTTACCATTAAAAATCAACAATCTCAGGAGGTTATACCTTCACCTACTCAAGTGCCTAATGCTTTTGCATTATCAGGTAATCGTGTATGTTCCACAGTTTCAGGTAAATGGATCATTGATACAGGGGCCTCAGAACACATGGTTTGTTCTATTAATCAATTGACTACTGTGATCAAGGAAGTTAAGGCTTCTGTGAGGTTACCTAATGGTGATACTGCACAAGTTACATACATTGGCACTGTGAAATTATCTGATGTGTTAACTTTGACAGATGTATTAGTTGTGCCATGCTTCCAGTTCAATTTGATTTCTGCCAGTAATCTTGCTCTCAAGCACAATTGTTTGCTACTGTTCTTACATCACTTCTGTTTTATTCAGGATCTTTTAACATGGAAGACGATTGGGGTGGGCAAGCTTGAAGGTGGTTTATACCATTTCCAATTTTCTGATCATCAACTCAATGAGCAATCTCCTGTTATTTCTGAGAAAACTCCTACTAAGTCTATCTTTTCTAGCAATGTAATTCCTTCAAATAAAACTAGTGTTCCCAGTTTACACTCAAATTGTAATACTCTAAAATTCTGCTATCTGTAATTCTATCAGCAAGACTGATGTTCACACTAATATAGATATATGGCATTGTCGATTGGGACATATTCCCACTTCCAAATTATCATTGTTAAATAAAGTTGTGACTACTATTACCTTTGATCAGCACCTACATTGTACCATTTGTCCTATAGCAAAACAACACAGGTTATCCTTTCCTAACAGTGAAACCAAAAGTTCAAAAATATTCGATCTCATTCATTGCGATATCTGGGGCCCATACTCTGTTCCTGCGTTAGATGGTTCAAAATACTTCTTAACCATTGTTGACGATCATAGTCGGATGACTTGGACATACCTAATGAAAGATAAATCTCAAACAAGGCCTATCATTCGATCATTTTATAACTTGATTCAAACACATTTCTTATGCAATTTGAAGACCTTGAGATCAGACAATGGGTTGGAATTCCATATGGATGATTTCTACCATTCCAAGGGAATTTTGCATCAATTAAGTTGCGTTGAAACACCCCAACAAAACGGGGTTGTTGAACGCAAGCATCAACACATTCTTAATGTAGCTCGAGCCATCAAATTCCAAGCCAACCTACCTGATCATTTCTGGGGGGATTGCATATTGACTGCTACACATCTCATTAATCGAACTCCTACCTTTACTCTTGGAAATAAATCCCCTTTTGAGATGTTATACCAGGAAAAACCATCTTACAATCACCTAAGAGTCTTTGGATGCCTCTGTTATGCATCTACTCTGAAAAGGAACAGGACAAAATTCGAACCAAGAGCCAATCCTTGTATATTTCTTGGCTATCCCCATGGCATGAAGGCTTATAAACTGTATAACCTTCAATCTCATTCCATTCTCACTTCAAGAGATGTTATATTCCATGATAATATATTCCCCTTTCATCATTCTAATCTTCTTCACTCCTTATCCAACTCTAATCATTCATCTCAGGTTGATCATTTTCTTTTCCAACAACAGTCTTCTCCTCTAGATGACATCCCATTTTCCACATCTATTCCTGATATTTCCTCTTCTGATGATGACCATTCTTCAGAAATTATTCTCTCTCCAGGATTCTCTTCCAATCTAGATATTCATTCTGACTCTTCTTCTCCTGTAATGCCTCCTTCCCCACTTATTTCAGCACCTTGAAAATCTAACAGGTCTAGGCAACTTCCTTCATATCTTCATGATTACCATTGCAGTTTGGTGACTCATAAGCCTTCTCCCCAATCTGATTCCTTGGTAAAAGGTCATATTTCTGGAAGGTAGTATCCCATTTCAGACTACCTGGGCTATGCTATGTTATCCACCTCTCATAGAAATTTTGCACTGGCTCTTTCCACCATATATGAACCACAATCTTATGCTGAAGCCTCTCAACATCAGGACTGGTGTATTGCTATGGACACTGAATATCAGGCACTTGTTTCAAATAATACTTGGACTGTTACCAAACTTCCTACTCACAAGAAACCAGTAGCTTGTAAATGGGTGTTCAAAGTGAAGCTTCGTGCAGATGGTTCAGTGGAAAGAAAGAAGGCTCGCCTTGTAGCCAAAGGATTCACACAACAAGCTGGATTGGATTATGAGGAAACCTTTTCTCATGTTGCAAAATTGGTCACAGTGAAGACCTTATTGGCTGTTGCAGCACAGAAGCATTGGCACCTCCATCAGTTAGATATTAATAACGCTTTTTTGCATGGTGAGTTGGATGAGGAGGTCTACATGTTAATGCCTCCGGGTTATGAGCAGCAGGGGGTGAATGGAGAACATCTAGCTTGCAAACTGAACAAGTCGATCTATGGACTTAAACGAGCTTCGAGACAGTGGAATGCTAAGTTGACAGCATACATCTTATCACAGGGATTTAGGCAATCAAAATCAGATTACTCATTGTTCAGTAGACAGGAAGGCTGCTCATTTACAGTTCTTCTCATTTATGTGGATGACATAATTATAGGAGGCAATGATCTAGATCGCATAGAACAATTTAAAAGGGAATTGAATGATCAATTCAAGTTGAAGGACTTGGGAATTCTAAAATATTTCCTTGGACTTGAAGTTGCCAGAACTTCAAAAGGGATATTGGTCTGTCAAAGAAAATATGCATTGGAGATATTGATGGATGCTGGCTACCTTGGAGCTAAACCGGTGAACAGCCCTTTACCATACAAATTGAAGCTAAGTATGAATGAAGTGGAGTCACTTGCAGATGCCAGTGTATATAGAAGACTGGTAGGGAGACTCTTGTATTTGACGATTACGAGACCTGATTTATCATATACGGTGCACCTCCTTAGTCAATTTCTTCAGACTCCAAAACAGCTACATTTGGAAGCAGCTTATCACGTACTTAGATATCTAAAGGGTACTCCAGGCCAAGGTTTATTCTTTGAAGGGAAATCTGTTTTACATCTAAAAGGTTTTTGTGATGCGGATTGGGCAGCATGCTCAGATACTAGGAGGTCCATAACCGGCTATTGTATATTTTTGGGGAGTTCACTTGTCTCTTGGAGATCCAAGAAGCAACATACTGTTTCAAGGTCCTCAGCTGATGCTGAATATCGATCCATGGCAGCTGCAGTTTGTGAGTTAAGCTGGTTGAAGAACATTCTTCATGATTTGGGTGTTACTCATACTCAATCATCATTGCTGTTTTGTGATAACCAATCGGCCATACACATAGCTAACAATCCCGTGTTTCATGAGCGCACAAAACACATAGAGATTGATTGTCAGTTGGTAAGAGATAAAGTCCAAGCGGGAGAAGTAAAGATGATCCATACTGCATCACATGATCAGATAGCTGATTTGCTAACCAAATCTTTAGGAGGAACACGACTTCAGTTGCTGCTAAACAAGATGGGAGTATTGAATATTCATACTCCATCTTGAGGGGGTGTATTGAACTAACTAATTTGTATAGGGTTATTTTAGTCTTTTACCTCACTCTATTTCTGTATATATATTTACACTCCACATCCTGTAACACTACACTTTCCAACTGAATAAACAGAGAGCATTGATTCACGCCACTTTCCCTCTTTCTCTCCCAGTTCATTGCTATTATTTTCTCAGTTGCCGTAGAATCCTTTCATTTCAATCCTTTGTTGACTTTGATCAATTTTTCTTAACAGAGAATTTTAATGAGCTGCATTTTTTGCCCGTTCAAAACTGCTTCTGTCGCTGAAAGTTGGTCAACTGAACCATCTGATTTCCTGGACGGAGGATTCATAATTTTCCAGGCATGAGTAGACTGCTCTTTATCAAAAGAGGTTAATGGAGGAAATTCTTCTTGTTGAGGTGGATAAAACATATATATAGGCATAACTGTTTGTGGAGATGGAGGTGGATTATTATCCCAGTCCCATTTTTTATGCATTTGACTACAATCATCATCTCATCCAGTAGGAATGATGGGTTCATCATTTGTAGGGGGGTGTAGTATATTTGTCATAATAGTCAAATTTTCTAGACGATTCTCCACTTCTCCTAACAAATCAATTCATGTAGCTTTGTTTTCATTGGCCTCATGTAACTTTTCTGGCTCTTCTTCTTCTTCTTCTTTTTCTTCTTAAAAGATTTATCTTCAAATAAATCTTCTTCATCACTGATACACCTTGCACAAAAACATACATCCCAAAAATGTGTCCTGAATTGTCAAATCTGAAGTAAGCAGGTCTACCATTTTCATCAAATCCATAGATAGGAATTTCTCCATTTGAGAATGCAAACTGTGGGGCAAAATAGGGAGGTTTTTTGGCTGAAGACTCCTGAAACATGATTTCAACTTCACAATTTGACTTTCTTCTAAAATGATGAGTTGATGATTGGATTGGCAAAGAATCCTTTTGACGCCTGGTGATGCTGCTCATAACTAGTAATCCATGTTTGTGGGATTTACTTAATGAGCACCGATTTGAGAACTTATCTAGGAACATATGTGCAACTTGGCTGGTCTATTTACATTTGGATAAATAAAACATAATCTGTGCCATGAGGAGTATCAAAATCAAGAGAGTGGTTTTGAATCCTGTAAGCCATTTGGTAGTGACGGGTTGCTCCATATGTGACTGTTGTTAGAACTGCAACAACAATCTGGACCTGGATCTTCAAGGCAGATAATAGCAGTGGATCTGCTATGGCATGTTGATCAAATTTTGATGCTTGAACATATTCTTTGATTTGAAATTTTGATGGTGGTATAAGGATTTATACAGTTTTAGTGAAGGAGTGGCGTGGTTTAGTATAAGGGAGATAAGGGTTTACAAGTGGTAGATTTGTAACTCGAACCTTTACAGAATCAGGAAGATATGATATTTCATAAAAGGGACTCAATTTATAGGAATTAGTTTTCCTAATGGGAGTGATTATGGATTACCTAGAAGATTCAAAAGACACAATTAACAAATGTTCTTCCTAGTTTCTTTCAAACTGGATAATCCAAATCTGAGTTAGTAAGAACAAGATGGCAATCAGGCTCTGATACCAATAGAGTGGGGGGTGTGACAACTTATGTAATACACGGTATTCTAGTCCAAAATAAACCCTCTTGGGCAACAATGCAGGGCCTAACTTTTGGTATTACAAATATTATCATATAGAGTGGGGGTGTGACAACCTATGTAATATACAGTATTCTAGCCCAAAATAAACTCTCTTGGGCAACAACATAGGGCGTGACTTTTGGTATTATAAAGATTATCAAACCTCCATAACGTATCTTATTGTCTGTAATACCTTTTTCTGATGCAGAGGATCCTCAAAGAGGCAACTGCAGAGCATACTTTTGATACTACAGAAATCTTGCTCTTACTATTCTTCATAATGTTATCACAGTTGTCAAGACTATGGAAGAACGAATGAAATATTTTTGAAACTCATAGGGATAGGAAACAAACTATTTATTTCGTAGAGAGCTGGGCTCAAGATGTTCCACAACGGAGGAAGAAAGCCCCTTATGTAGATGAGGGAATCTTACATGTACAATAATACAACCGACACACTTGTATAGTAATATTACAAGTGGATAACTGACTTATCACTACTTTATCAAAGTAGGGTAAGATATCTGACACAAAAAACTATAATTATACAAAATGACAAGAGTCTTATCATTACTTTTGGTAAAGTAGGATAAGATAACTACAATAATTTTACAACATGATAAACTTTTTTTTTTTAAAAAAAGCAAGGACTTTGCTTTTTAAAAGTTATATATTACAAACGACAAAAACTTTATATAAAATTTTCTCATGTGTGCTGAGTCATCAGGGCATTCGAAGGTTTTCTTTTCGTCTATGTACGTTTGAATCAGAGGGAGTCCATGTTCTTTCCACCAAGGCCCAGTTTTAGTATCAACTTTTTCTTCAAAAATTCTTTCTTCCAATTTTTCAAGATTATCTGGATCTGTTGGATTAAAATCGTACAACTATGTTTCATATTCATATGGATTTTGAGAGTTCTGGAAAACACTCTCATTATAGTTTATTTTCGTGTCCAAATAATTTGAATTTTGTTCTTTTGGATTGCTTGGTCCAAATATCCATATCCATTTTCAGTTTTTCATTAAATTCATTCCGAAGGTTTTTTCAAAGTTGCTGTCCTTCTGGTGTTGTTTATGGATGCCTAGATGTTTCTGCAAGACATTGGCGTGGCCTTCCTAAGAAAAGTTGGTTCCAATTGGTCATGTATTTTTCCTAGCAAGCGGATTGATAGTGCCCAAATATTTGTCCAAAAAGTTGACATTGTGATTCTCTATATTTTTGGATGTATTGTTGGATCTTGGATGCATAGTTTAGAGACAAATTTTCCCATAGAGCATCATCTTTTATGTGTGGCCAAATTTGAGAAGGAGTTGTTTAGTTGATTTATGTCATTCTTCTTTGGAACTTATGAAACTCCTTTGGATATCATTTCCCAATCTTAGTGTAGATTGAAAGGTTGAACATCATACTCCTCGACATAAGAGAAATGTCCATAAGAACCTCCATCTATGAAATAACCCTGTCGTTGGAAAACCAAGATGACAAAAACATATTTTTTTTTAGAAGTTCTCAAGTCTTAGAATTTTAAAGAAAAAGCTTCAAACATTTTTATCCAATGAAAAACAGGATAAAACCATTGAAGGATCTTTTTTGCTTCAGCACGTGTTTCTTGAAATGGATCATTTTTGTTAAAACTTTGAAAACCAATTTCTTTAAACCATTCAAGCGACTCACTGACATTAAAAGAGATTCTAATTTGGTAAAGTTCCAACAAATACCAAAGAAAATAAAGCAATTCTTTTGAAAATTTTGAAACTGCTTGGTGTGAAATCATATGGATCAATGTAAAAAATGGATAGTCTAGATGAAATCCAAGACCACCAATTGTTTCAATTCCATTTGTCTAATAACAATGGACAGATATTTCAACATTAGTTATTTGGATCTGGAGTGGAAAGTTTTTTCTCGGATAAGGTTGTTGAGTACCGATTAGATTGGATCATTTTAGGAAAGAAAAGAATAAGAAGGGCTCATCATGCAAATTATGGAAATTGGCTGAATACGAGAGAATTTTGGTCTAGTAAGTAAATCTGGAAGAAGGTTGGGTTTTCCTTTTATGTTTTTGACATCAAAGTCAAAGTTTGAGAACTATTATGCCAATCTGAGCAGCTGAGAAATTGGAATTTTATTTTGTTTGAATGAGAGCATTTTCGGAGACGCTGACATGTCCATTTCAACCAGAGACTTGTGTCCAATGAGATGAAACTGAAACTTTTCAATGCCGCGTTTTAACGCCAAAATTTCTTCTAAAAGTGGAATGGTAATGTGTTTCTGCTTTTGAGAATGATCCACATATGTTCCTTTTTCCATCTTTCTCTTCCAAGTCCAGTATAGTTCACTTGCATTAGACTGTAAAATTCTCTTTCCATCAGTAGGAATAGACAAAGCTGGCAGTTCTTGCACCTTTTGTTTAATCTTTTGAACTGCCTCTATTTGTTATGAAGACCATGGTGGTGCATTTTTCTTTTACATGTTTTGCAATGGTCTGATAATAGGAGATAGATGATCAACAAAGTCTGTCATGTAGTTTACAATTCTAAAGAATTGTTGAACTTCTTTTTTGGAGAGATATGTATCTGTAAACTTTAACAATTCTTGACCAACATGTGGCTGTAAAGAATAATGACCATCTTTAATATGCATTCCTAAGAAATCAATTTAAAAAACTCCAATGACCATTTTCTTTCGGGAAAGCATAACTCCAAATTGCTTTGTCAAATTAGCAAACTGAGATAACAATTGATAATGTGCATTTGCATCCTTTGAGAACAATAGAATATCATCAAACACTCCTGCAACTGTTATTAGCCTTTCATATTTCCCTAGAAATATTTTAACATCAATCATTGGAACTAGTAGACTAAGATTAATGACCAGAACTCCATAGCATTCTTCTATGCTGTCATAATCATTTTCATCATCAGAATCAAATTCTAGCAAAAAAAAAATTCATGGAACTGTTCATCTTCTTCAAAAAATATTGATTCAAGATCTACTTCATCATCAGTTTTTGTTGCTGCATAAATCTGATGAGTATTTTCCTCTTCTTTTGGTGTGTACAATTTTTTTTTGCAAAGTGACCCTTCTTGCCACAAATAAAGCATCTGTCTCTCTTCTTCTTTGTGAACTTTTTCATGAAATACCTTTTTTCCCGAAGAAAAGTTTTGGAAAATTTTTTGTTGAACTTGAATTTTCGCTTGTGGTATTTCTTCTTTCCTGAGCAATCACAACTCCTATTGTCATGTCGATATTTGATTTTCAAATCTAGTTGATCGCAAGCTTTTTCAAGCTTTTGACCTATTGTACTAATATCATTTAAAAGCTCTCTTTAGTTATAGAGTTTTTTCAAAGTTCTCTTTACCCAATTATGAGTTCTCCAAACGAAGTGGTTCCCAATGATTGACCTTTTATTTCAATCATTTTGAGTGTCTCCTGGCCAAGAGGTGGTGGTATAGATTCTAGGTAGGCTTGCTTTATGTTGGTATCATCCATTCAACCAATAATATAATACCTCCTGGAAGCATTGTGAAAGTGTTTGTCCAAATCTTTAAAATTGTAAGAACAACACTTTAACTTGAAGAATTCTTCTCTTGCAGCATCTTTCAAATGATTTGTTTTTCCACAAAATTCCCAATACAATGATTTTATAAAAATATCAATTGTTGGGGAATTTGAGTACTGGATCTCGCGATATTTACCAAGAGCATCTACCAATCTTTAAGGAAATCGATAATTCTTGCCAAAAAGGATTTTATGACTGCTGAATGAGTCATATTTGGCCTCTGCAATTCTGCTGAACAATATGCTTTCATTTTTTGAAATTTTACTTTTCACATACTTGGAGGAATATCATCAAAAGTGAATTTGGTTGTGGAAGTATTGTTTTGTGAATAGTAATTATTCACAACGTGAGTGTCAACAATTTCTTCATCAATTATTTCTGGCTCATCAACAACATGTTGGCTTGATTGTGGTCTGTTAGCCATATATAGAGGAGGATGATATTCATCTGAGGACTCTTCAGGTTCAGAACTGGTTTCATTTGTGATGGTTTAGACATGAGGCATGCAAGGGAAATGATTTTGGACTTTTTGTAAAAAGGTGGTGATGGAGTTTTTTTAATCATCAATTGTGGTCTTTTTTCTGGATTTGGTACAGGTAGGGCTTGTGAATGTTATGATGGTAACTATGTGGTTTTTTTTGTAGTAGGAGGAAAAAGAGGGTTTAACTTCTTTTCCCATTCTTTCCTTTCCCAAAATGATCCAATCCCACCAGAACTCAACAACCTTATCCAAGAAAAAAAAACTATCCATTCCAAGTCTAAAGAACTAATGTTGAAATATCATTCCATTGTTATTTCACTTGGTGGTCTTGTATTTCATTCAGACTATCCCTTTTTTTACATTTTTCCATATGATTCCACACTAAGCATTTTCAAAATTTTCAAAAGAATTGCTTTATTTTCTGTGGTATTCGTTGGAACTTTACCAAATTGGAATCTCTTTTAATATCGGTGAGTCTCTTGAATGGTTCAAAGAAATGATTTTCAAAGTTTTAACAAAAATGATCCATTTCAAGAAGCACATGCTGAAGCAAAAAGGTTCATTCAATTGTTTTATATAGGGGTATCAACAAGTCAGCCGAGCCACGAGCTGAAACTTGAAGCTCGAGCAAAAATGGTTCAAGCTTTTTTGGCCCGAGTCAAGCCGAAAAAAACTCCACCCAAAAATTGAGGCTCGACTCGATCTTTCGGCTCAAATCTTAACGGGCTGAGCCGGCTCGATTTTATTTTTTCGTGACAAATCTAAATTATTTTTTAAAGAATTTAAAATTTGTTCAATTTATACTACTATAAAAAAATAAAAGTTAAAACCCTTCTCCTTTATCCGGGTTTAGGGTCGGCTACAATCTTTGTAGCCGGAGTTAAAATTGTACGCGAATAAAATATTTTGTGTAAAATCTTTCTTGAAACGAAGATATTTAAAACCACCTGCATAAAAGACCAAAATCTCTCCTTTTTGTTCAAAAGAACTAGGTGTCCTTATATGGGCAATTGTGGCTAACCTTAAATCAGAATTCATGATGCACCAAGTTTTGAAATTAAATCATGTAAAAACCAATATGCTATTTTGAAGTTAATATTTATGCAATTGAAAAAAGAAATGTAGATGAAATTATTTACATCAAAGCTTGAGATTAGTTGTATCCACTCATTTAATCTACATTGTTTTCTGTTTGAAAGTATGCTGAATTTATTCCTAGTTTTGGTTGCCTTTTACTCATTCAACGTTGGATAAGTTGATGCTTGTCTTTGTTGAAATACAAATTTCTTTTATTTTTCTTGTCACGTTAAGTTGTATTGTTCTTCATCTTTCCCTCTTTTTCTGAGCAAATGTGGAGCCTCTTGTTGAAGTCATTTGCTAATTTATTTGTGCTGCTACCTCCTATATATAAATTTTTCTTTTATTTATCACTTTGAAAGCTGCTGCAAGGCAGCGACTATTTTTCAATTTTTTTAGACAAGCTCGGCTCGTCTAGGCCTAAAATGGCCCGTGACACGAGCCTGTCCATGGGGCTCGACGAACAACACGAGATGGCTCGAGCCGAGGCTCGGAATTTTCCTAGGCTGAGCTACGAGCAGCCTTAGTCGGTGATCCATTATGACATCCCTAGTTTTATCCTATTTCTCATTGGATAAAAATGTTTGAAGCTTTTTCTTTAAAATTCCAAGACTTGAGAACTTCTCAAAAAAATATTTTTGTCATCTTGGTTTTCCAACGACAAGACAAATGCAAGTTCTTATGAACATTTCTCTTATGTCAAGGAGTATGTTGTTCAACCTTTCAATCTTCACCAAGATTAGGAAATGTATCCAAAGGAGTTTCATGAATTCTAAAGAAGAATGACAGAAACCAACCAAACAATTCCTCCTCAAATTTGGACAGACATAGAAGATGATGCTCTACGAAAATTTTTACCTATAGACTATGCAGCCAAAATCCAACATGACATCCAAAAATATAGAGAATCACAATGTCAACTTTTTGGACAGATATTTAGGAACTATCCATCCGCTTGCTAGGGAAAAGACCTAACCCGTTGAAACCAGCTTTTCTTAGTAAGGCCACATCAATGTCTTGGAGAAACATCTAGGTATCCAGAAACAACACTAGAAGGACAGTAACTTTGAGAAAACTTTGGATAAATTTAATGAAAAACTAAAAATGGACATGGATAAATCAGGATCAAGCAATCCAGAATAACAAAATTCAAATTATTTGGACATGAAAATAAACTATAATGACAGTGTTTTCCAGGACTCTCAAAATCCATATGAATATGAAACACAACTGTTTGATTTTGATCCAACGGATCTAGATAATCTTGAAAATTTAGAAGAAAAAATTGATACTAAAACTTGGCCTTAGTGGAAACAACATGGACTCCCCTCTGTTTCAGACTATTCAGATGTACCTGGACGAAAAATAAACATTGGAATGTCTTGATGACTCAGCACGTATGAAAAATTTCATCTAAACTTTTTGTCATTTGTATTAAATAAAAAGTATATTCCTTGCTTTTTTTATAAAAAAAAAGATGTTGTCATGTTGTAAACTTATTATAATTATCTTATCCTACTTTACCAAAAGTAGTGATAAGACTCTTGTCGTCTTGTATAATTATTAATTTTATGTCACATATTTTATCATACTTTGATAAAGTAGTGATAAGTCAGTTGTCCACTTGTAATAATATTATTATAGTATGTCGGTTATATTATTGTACATGTAGGATTCCCTCATCTATATAAGGGGCTTTTCTCATCTGTTGTTGAACATCTTGAGCCCAACTCTCTATGAAATAAATTGTTTGTTTTCTATCCTTATGAGTTTTAAAATCTTTCCTTCTTTCTTCCATAGTCTTGACAACTGTGAAAACATCATGGAGAATAGTTAGACTAAGATCTCTGTAGTATCAAAAGTATGCTCTGCAGTTGCCTCTCTCAGGGTTCTCTACATCAGAAAGAGGTACTACAGACAAGATACGTGATGGAGGTTTGATAATCTTTGTAATACCAAAAGTCAGGCCATGTGTGGTTGCCCAAGAGGATTTATTTTAGGCTAGAATATTGTGTATTACATAGGTTGTCACACTCCCCACTCTATATGATAATACTTGTAATACCAAAAGTCAGGCCCTGTGTTGTTGTCCAAGACGGTTTATTTTAGGCTATAATATTGTGTATTACGTAGGTTGTCACACCCCTACTCTATTGGTATCAGAGCCATATTGTTATCTTGTTCTTACTATCTCTGTTTGGGATTGTCCAGTTTGAAAGAAACTATGAAGAACATTTTGTTAATCATGTCTTCTAAATCTTCTAGTTCCTTCATAACCATTCCCATTAGGAAAACTAATTCCTCTAAAATTGATTCCGTTTATGAAATATATAGTCTTCATAATTCTGAAAAGGTTTTAGTTACATATCTACCTCTTGTAAACCCTTGTCTCCCTTATACTAAACTACGCCATAAAACTGTCCAAAGCCTTATATCACCATCAGAATCTCAAATCAAAAAATATGTTCAAGCATCAAAATTTGATCAACATATTTTACTTGCTATCGAAAAGGAACAATTTGTCACTTTGGATCTACCGTCTCATCTTCCAAAAGTATGGTTGTCTGAAGGATTTAACCATCTTCAATTTGGAGATGTGAGAATTGCACTCACTCTTCATGGAAGAAAGGGACTCCTAGTGGTTTCTAGGATTTCTCTTCTAAATACATGTTTTGCTGATTATCAACATGCATATATTGGCGCTGTTGAAACCACATTAAATGCGGGAACAATAGTTATTACTAGGTTTCCAAATTTTAACATGCTAATAGCAGATCCATTGCTATTATCTGCTTTGAAGATCTAGGTCCAGATCGTTGGTGCAACCCTTCACTACCAGATGAGCTACATGATTCAAGATCACTTTCTTGATTTTGCTACTTCTCATGGCACAAATGATTCTTTATTCATCCAAATGGGAACAGACCGGTGAAGTTGTACATATATTCATAGACAAATTCCCAGATAGGAGCTCATTAAGTTAATTCCACAAACATCACTAGGCGTCAAAGGATTCTTTGCACATAATTCCACAAACAGACCGGTGAAGTTGCACATATAATGAGTAGCATCACTAGGCGCTAAAGGATTCTTTGCCAATCAAATCATCAACTCATCATTTTAGAAGAAAGTCAAATGGTGAAGTTGAAATCATGTTTCATAAGGAGTCTCTAGCCATAAAACCTTTCCGTTTTCCCACACAGTTTGCATTCTCAAATAGAGAAATTCCTATCTATAGTTTTGATGCAAATGTCAGACTTATTTAGTGGAGATCTAACGATTTAGGACACATTTCTTAGTATGTATGTTTTTGTGCAAGGTGCACCACTAATGAAGAATATTTAATTGAAGATTAATCTTTTAAAAAGAAAAAGAGCTAGCAGAGGCTGCATGAGGCCTATGAAAACAAAGCTACAGGAGTAGGAGAACCTTCTGGGAAATTTGACTATTATGTCAAATAATACTCCACTCCTACAAATGATGAACCCAACATTCCTACTTGATGGGATGATGATGATGATTGTAGTCAAATGCATAAAAAATGGGACTAGGATAATAATTCACCCCCATGTCCACAAACAGCTATGCATATAGCTATGTTTCATCCACCTAACAAGGGGAATTTCTGTAGCGCCCCAAGTTCCGTTGACCCGGATTGCCACGTCATCATCTTTTGCCGCAATTTTAATAATCAAAATTTGCGAAAATAACCTAATTTTTTTAAAATCACATCACATTCATAACGGTAATTCTCGTCGGCAACAAACTCATTTAAATAACTTAGAATAATCGTTTTAAAATTTAAATCTCAAGTTTTTGAAATAAACGAAATTACAAAGTACATAATAGTTTTCGAAATGCGAAAATTGCGTAAGTAAATAACTACGACTTTCAATTCATGCAACCACTGCCCATCACATCCGACCATCTCCGAAATCAGCAAAAATTGGTAAAATAACGGAATGAGTATTTCGAAGAAATACTCAGTAGACTCATCGCCGATAATTAATTTACAGAATAATTAAACACATACTTATGCAATATATAAAATGACATCATCATCATCATCATATGCTCATTTTCTTGAAAATCATAGGGTGTGGGTAGTCTCGTTTCATGCATTTAAGCACATAAGTTATGCATAACATTCTCATCTTATCTCATAAGAGATTCTCATCTCTTCTCATGCATTAAAGCATATAAATTATGGCAAGCATAACAACATCATATATCTCATATCACATATTTTCATCTCATGCATTAAAGCGTATAAATCACGTAAATTCACATAAGACATGTAATTATAATTTAAACTAATTAATGGAGGCGAGTCTACCTCAATAATCTCGAGTTACGTGCAAAATGAAGCGGAAAGTGATCTCAAGCTCTTAATCGTTCGTACGTTTCGTCTAGCCAAAATAGAAAATAAGTTTTGAATTAGTATTTCAAAACTTTAAAGTTTTAACGTGATAAAATAAAGTTTAAGGACTTAATTGAAAATTTGTGAAACTGAAATAAATAACTTATAATAATAAAATAAAGTTCATGGGCTTAATTGAAAATTTATTAAAACTGAAAATAAAAGTCTAAGGGCTGAAATAGTAATTTTTAGAAGTTTAGGGACTAAATTGTAAATCTATTAAAGCTGAAAATAAAACTTAAAAGCTGAAATAATAACTTTTATAAGTTTAGGACTAAACTGCAAATCTATTAAAGTTGAAAATAATAACTTTTTATAAATTAGGAACTTAATTTAACATTTATTAAAACTGAAAATGAGAATTTAGGGACTGAAATAAAAACACTTAAAACTTTGGGACTGAAAATGATAACTTTTAAACTTGGGGGGTTAAAAGACAAATTTCAAAAAAGTTAAATAATTAAAAACAAAATCTCACTCACTCACTCTCTCTCTCATTTTCAAACCAGATAGAGAGAGAGAGAGAGAAGTCTACCGACGAGAAAGGGGGAAAGGATTTGCCCCTTCCCTGATTCCACCATCGCCGACGGCGGTCGGTGGCACCGACAAGTAGTTAGGGGGAGTTTCTCTTTCTTGTTTTTTGTGGTTTTGGGGGTTGATTCCTGGGTGAGGAAGTGGCAGGTTGAATATTGATTTTGGGGCATGCGCGGTAGTTTCAGGTGGTGGCTGTGGTGGTTTGAGGTGGTTGTTGTGTATGGTATTGGTTGTTCTTAATTTTGAATAGGGTGTTGAGGCGGTGGTGCGTTGTTGCTTGGGCAGTTGGTTTGGGCGTTTCGGTTTTGAGCTTGTTTGGTGGTTGAGGTCTCGGTTAGGATGTTGCTATTTGGGGTAGTGAGTAGATGGTGGTGTTGATGTAAGGAGCTTGGGTAGTGGAGGTGGTGGTTGAGTTGGTGATGGAAACTGAGGAGAGTTGGTCTCGGTTTGGTGAGGTTGATGAATGGTGGTTTGATGTTTTGAGGTTGTAGCTCGTGTGTGTGCTGTTGGTGGTGGTTTGGGGTGAAATGGCATGGTGGCTCGACTGGTGGCTGGACCGTGGGAATGATTTGCTGCAGTGTGTTTGCAGCCAGTGTGTTTGTAGTTGGTGATGGTGCTGTAGAATTTTTGTTGAATCAACAAGTTGTTGATGCTAGAAATTGTTGTTCTAGCATCATCAAGAGTTTCCAAAATTTGAGGGATTGTTGTTGGTGCTTAAAATTGATTTTAGCATCAACTTGAGTCTCCGAGTGAACTGAAATCGAGAGGAAATGAGGGAGATGAAGTCTCCTTACCCAAGGGCTATTTGGCTGCATGAGAATGTGTGGGAGGGAAAAATGATGGTGCTATTTGACTAGTGAAATATTAGGGCACAAACTTCTAGGTGGGTAATTGGGCCAAGCAGTTGGGCTTTTGGAAAAAAAATTCTAATTGAAACTTAATTGTATTGGACTCAAATAAATTGGACCCAAAGAATATAATTTCGATTTGGACCTAAAGAATTTGAGCTTAAAGAATATAATTTAAATTTTGGGCTTATGTAATTGGGCCTATATAGTTGGACTTTAAATAATATATATATATATATATATATATATATATATATATATATATATATATATATTACTTAATTTACCTAAAATTGGATTTAAAACAAAATAATAAGAAATCATTATCTTAAAATTATTCGGAAATGAATTCGATTCGAAATAATTTAAATTCGTTTATAACGGCTAGACGAATACATTTTCACTTTAACGTTAGGGTTTAAATTTTAGCGACACATTATCTGGATACTTAGCCAGAATCTCTTCATCTTTCTCCTAGGTAGCTTCATCACTATCCTGTCTACCCCATTGGACTTTGACTAAATGAATCTCTTTGTTTCTTAAGCATGAATTTTTCTATCAATAATGCACATAGGTGTCTCCTCATAGGACAGATTCATCTAAATCCAAATAATCTGAAAATTTACCACGTGACTTGGGCCGTGGATATATTTTCTCAGTAAAGAAATGTGAAAAACGTTGTGTACGGCCGATAGCTCGGGTGGCAACGCCAAACGATAAGCCATGTTCCCTACTTTTTCTAATATCTCGAATGGTCCGATAAAACGAGGTTTTAACTTCCTTCTCTTATCGAAACGGATAGTACCTTTCATAGGAGCTACCTTCAAAAACACTTTTTCTCCAATCTCAAACTCTAAGTCTTTTCTCCTTTTATCCACATAGCTTTTCTATCTATCTTGTGCGGCTTTGATCCGTAATCTGATTTTCTCAATAGCCTCAACGGTCTTCTCAATCAATTCTGGACCCAAAATTCTTCTCTCGCCTACTTCATCTCAATAGACTAGTGATCGACATCGTCGTCCATAAAGTGCCTCATATGGTGTCATACCAATAGTAGCCTGAAAACTATTATTGTAGGCAAATTCCACTAATGGGAGATGAGTCTCCCAATTACCACTCAAGTCTAATACACAGGCTCTAAGCATATCTTCCAGCATTTGAATAGTGCGTTCTGACTGTCCATCGATCTAGGGATGGTAAGCAGTACTAAAATTTAATTTAGTACCCATAGCAACATGTAAACTCTTCCAAAATCTCAAAGTGAATCTCGGGGTCTCTATCCGAGACAATGGAAGTTGGTACTCCATGAAGTCGAACGATCTCTCTTACATACAATTGGGCTAACTGGTCCACATTGAGAGTCATTCTGATCGGTAGGAAATGAGTTGACTTCGTAAGTCAGTCTACAATAACCCAAATAGCGTCATGTCCTCTCACCGATTTTGGCAACCCTGTTACAAAATCCATGGAAATCTTCTCCCATTTCCATTCTGGTATATCCAAGGGATTTAATAATCTTGACGGTCTCTGGTGTTCAGCTTTAACTTGCTGACACGTCGTGTATTGAGAGACAAACCTTGCAATGCAACCCTTCATGTTTCTCCACTAAAAAGTATTGCGCAAATCACGATACATCTTTGTCCCTCCTTGGTGGCATGTATATGGTGCTGAATGAGCTTCTGTCAAAATCTCATTTTTGATATGCTCATCCTTCGGCACACAGAGACGCCCTCTGAACATAAGTGCTTTATCAAAGGAAATCCCAAAACCTATTCTCTTGCCAGTCCCAACTGCAGATCTGATCTTTTCTAAGAATTTATCTCCGGCTTGAGCCGTCACAATCCGACCTCTCAAATCTGGTTTAATGGTAAGATTTGCCAATCTAATAGGTCATTGGATTGATGGGGCTTTCACTTCAATTCTTAAATTCTGAAAGTCTCGAATCGATTGATCTTGCGTTGTTCCCAAAGCTGATAACTGTCCGGTGTTCTTTCTGCTCAAAGCGTCTGCAACCTTATTTGCTTTACCCGGGTGGTAAAGAATGGTGCAGTCATAATATTTTACCAGCTCTAGCCATCGACGTTGTCTCATGTTCAGTTCCTTTTGAGTGAAGAAATACTTGAAACTCTTGTGATCGGTGTAAATCTCACATTTACTACCATATAGATAATGTCGCCAAATCTTTAGAGCGTGCACAACCGCTGCGAGCTCTAGGTCATGTGTCGAGTAATTCTTCTCATGTGGCTTCAACTGTCTTGAAGCATAGGCTATCACTTTGCCATTCTGCATTGGATGCATCGCTGTAAATAACGAAACCATCAGACCCGTTTGGTATAGTCAGCACTGGTGCCGAAACAAGTTTTTTCTTAAGTTCCTAGAAGCTTTGCTCACACTGTTCGGTCCACAGAAACTTAATTCCTTTCCGGTCAACTGAGTCATAGGACCTGCTATTTTAAAGAACCCTCTATGAATCGACGATAGTATCCGGCTAATCCAAGAAAACTTCTCACATCTCCAACATTTGCAGGTATCGGCCAATTCGTTATAGTTTCTACTTTAGAAGGATCAACTTCGATGCCTTTAGCTGTAACAATGTGACCCAAGAAACCTACTCTCTCAAGCCAAAATTCACATTTCTTGAATTTGGCGTATAACTTTTCTGCTCTCAGCGTTTCCAATAAAATCCTCAAATGTTCTTCATGTTGTGCCGAATCTCTGGAGTAGATCAATATGTCATCGATAAAAACAATAACGAATTTATCAAAATACTGATGGAAGACTCTATTCATCAAGTCCATAAATATCGCAGGTACATTCGTGAGTCCGAAAGGCATTATTACGAACTCATAATGTCCATATCGTGTCCTGAACGCTGTCTTTGGTACGTCAGCTGGTGAAACCTTTAGCTGATGGTAACCAGATCTCAAGTTAATCTTGGAGAAAATAGCTGTACCTTTCAACTGATTGAATAAGTCCTCGATCCTGGAGAGATGATACTTATTCTTTATCGTCAACTTGTTAAGTTCTCGATAGTCGATGCACATCATCATGCTTTCATCCTTCTTCTTTACAAACAAAGCATGTGCTCCCCATGGAAATACACTTGGTCTGATGAAACCCTTCTCTAGTAATTCCTCCAATTGCACCTTCAGTTCTTGCAACTCTTTCGGCGCCATACGGTATGGAGCTTTAGAAATGGGGGCAGCTCCTGGTACTAAGTCAATGGAAAATTCCACCTGTCTATCCAGCGGAGTACTGGGTAGATCATCTGGAAAAACATCCACGTACTTGCATACTACTGGCACTGATTCCAGAGTAATCTCCTCTACGGGTTTGTCTTGCAAACTAACCAAAAAGCCCTGACAATTGTCTTTGGCTAAAAACTTCTCGGCTTGTAAAGCTGAGATAAGGCAAGGAAGTGACTTAATCCTCGTCTCATAAAACCTAAATACTTCTTCACCATTCTTGCGAAAAATAACATCTTTCTCGTGGCACATGATTGCAGCACGATTGGTGCTGAGCCAATCCGTACCCAGAATAATATCGAAATCTTTCATTTGAATTATATTCAAGTCTGCCTCTAAAACTTGACCATCAAATCTATTTGTACTGCTTTGACTATCTTATAAGTATCGATAGTTCCTCCTGACGACAAACTAACCTCAAGGGTACTACCAGTCTCTTCTACTATTAAGCTCAGTCTTTCTAAACATGCATCAGATATAAATGAATGTGTGGCTCTCGAGTCTATCAGAACATATATAGGAATACCAGAAATAGATAGTATACTTGATATCATAATAGCATGCTCAAGATGGGAAAGAAAATACAGTAAGGAAGCAGTTAAAACATGTACAAGAATACCGGAGTAACTAGTATACCTGCAATCACGTTAGAATCCTCGGCTGCATCCATAGCAAACACTCTTGCTTTCCCTTTTCTGTTCTGGTCGAGGTTCGCTTTCTGATTGGAACCCTAGGCGGACAGAGTACGGCAGTCTAATGCAAAGTGACCCGACTGGCCACACTTGTAGCAGACACCCTTTCCAAAAAGGCATTCTCCTTTATGCATCCTCTGGTACTTAGGACGGGGTGGGATGAAATTGGTCATCTGTCTCCCAGCTGGCCCTGGATTCGGCCTCTTAATGAATGGTTGGTTCCGGTTCTGATTTTGGCTACGACTCAGACCTTGCTACTTTCTCTTTCCTAGATTTCTCTGCTCATAATGATTTCCTTGAGTTCCCGTTCTCCCACCGGCATAGGTTACTGCTTGAGCCTTTTTTACTACCTCCCGGTAAGTCGGTAGCTCATGTGAACTGACAATTTGTCTAACATCAGAGCGTAGACCCCTCTTAAATCGTCGAGCCTTTTTGAACTCCATCTTCACCAGATGTGGAGCATAACATGACAGTTCTTCAAATTTCCTCTCATATTCGGTTATGTCCATTTCACCCCGTACCAATCGTAGAAACTCAGCCTCCTTGTGATCTCTGAGGGCTTGTGGAAAGAACTTGTCCCTGATCTCCTCCTTAAACTCGTCCCAAGTCAGGGTTGGTTATTGTTCTTCGCTCCTTGTGCGGGATGCAGATTCCCACCAAAATCCAGCCCTTCCGACCAACATGAACTCTGCACAGCCTACTTTCTTGTATTCAGGGCAGGATATGTGCCTGTAAATCTTTTCGATGGCCTGGAGCCATTCTTCCACTGCTAGTGGCCCATCTCCGCCATCAAACGTAGGTAGGCTGTATCTTCTGAATTGTTCTATTACTGGTACTATGGGGTTAACTGGCGGTGGGATTTGTTTTATTTCCTGCACAACCATGAGTAATTCCCTAATGATATCAACTTAAGTAGGTGGTGCCATGACCTTCATAAAATTAAAGGTAGTTTGTAATAGTTGACTAGGCGTACTAACAACGTAAACAATAAAAGATAACTCGAAAGACGAAAAATAGGATTCAAACATCATTTCATTCATAACTCAACTTCTTTTGGTACGGGTATATGAGTAGGAAGGCATGAATGCCGAACATTTCCATTTTTTTAATACAAAGATGTCAAACCTACTCTAGATCCTATCTCTCTATTCTCCTTCGATTATACATGATTCGGCATCTGAGAATTCTCCGAGCGCTGGATCAGCGTCTTCATCTGGTTCTTCCTCTGGGTCTTCTTCGGGTTCCTCCTCGAGGTCTTTCTCGGGTTCTTCTTCTGGATCATCCTCGGGTACTAACCCATCTTCTTGCCCAACTTCAAGCTCGAGCATTGGCTCATGTTCTGGCTCCCCTTCAGGTGTAACCCCAAAGCTGTAGTCAAAGTACATGGGCCAATATGCTACGAATCTCGCGCAGAAGGTGTCGTACTCTATCTCCACATTAGGTGATACAAGGACATCAATGTATATGGTACGAGCTACTTCCGCATGGTCGCCCCGAAAAGTTGAGAGTAAGTGATGGATCGATCGGTGATTATTGGTCACATAGCTATGCTGTAAGGCCCGATCACGTACAATGTTTAGCTGTTCTACGTGTTGGACAATTGTCCAATCGAGTGCCTAAAACGGTCGTAGTCTCTAATAGCTTGTTCTGCGTCACTAGGTTCATTTCTACGGATGGTGTCATGTCCTAAACCAATTATGCAAAGTCCAATTATGTGGGGTTATTCATCTCTCTTAGTTAAAATTACGAGGACATAAAGAAAATAATTTAAAAACTCTTCAAATTATGTTCAAACTCGTCTTTCTTTCTTTCTTTCTTTCTAATTCGGATACACTTTCTTTCTCTTTTTCTAAGTCTCGTAAATTGTAAAACAAGTATCCGAAATAAAATAACGTTAAACTTCATAAACTTCTATTACCTTTGGAGTCAGTGGATCGAATGATGGTAGTGGCAACTCTCAGTAATAATAATTAAATAATAATAAAAAATCACTTTGAAAATTTTCTCGTTTTGAAAATTTGCCAGTCTACAAAAACGCAGACCGGCTCTGATACCAAGCTGCAGAGTTCCGTTAACCCGGATTGTCACGTCATCGTCTTTTGCTCTAATTTTAATAATCAAAATTTGCGGAAATAACCTATTTTTTTTTAAATCACATCACATTCATAACGGTAATTATCGTCGGCAACAAACTCATTAAAATAACTTAGAATAATCGTTTTAAAATTTAAATCTCAAGTTTTTGAAATAAACGAAATTACAAAGTACATAATAGTTTTCGAAATGCGAAAATTGCGTAAGTAAATAACTACGACTTTCAATTCATGCAACCACTGCCCATCACATCCGACCATCTCCGAAATCAGCAAAAATTGGTAAAATAACGGAATGAGTATTTCGAAGAAATACTCAGTAGACTCATCGCCGATAATTAATTTACAGAATAATTAAACACATACTTATGCAATATATAAAATGACATCATCATCATCATCATATGCTCATTTTCTTGAAAATCATAGGGTGTGGGTAGTCTCGTTTCATGCATTTAAGCACATAAGTTATGCATAACATTCTCATCTTATCTCATAAGAGATTCTCATCTCTTCTCATGCATTAAAGCATATAAATTATGGCAAGCATAACAACATCATATATCTCATATCACATATTTTCATCTCATGCATTAAAGCGTATAAATCACGTAAATTCACATAAGACATGTAATTATAATTTAAACTAATTAATGGAGGCGAGTCTACCTCAATAATCTCGAGTTACGTGCAAAATGAAGCGGAAAGTGATCTCAAGCTCTTAATCGTTCTTACGTTTCGCCTAGCCAAAATAGAAAATAAGTTTTGAATCATTATTTCAAAATTTTAAAGTTTTAACGTGATAAAATAAAGTTTAAGGACTTAATTGAAAATTTGTGAAACTGAAATAAATAACTTAAAATAATAAAATAAAGTTCATGGGCTTAATTGCAAATTTATTAAAACAGAAAATAAAAGTTTAAGGGCTGAAATAGTAACTTTTAGAAGTTTAGGGACTAAAATGTAAATCGATTAAAGCTGAAAATAAAACTTAAAAGCTGAAATAATAACTTTTAGAAGTTTAGGACTAAACTGTAAATCTTTAAAGCTGAAGATAAAAACTAAAAACTGAAATAATAACTTTTTATAAATTATGGACTTAATTTAACATTTACTAAAACTGAAAATGAGAATTTAGGGACTGAAATAAAAACACTTAAAACTTTGGGACTGAAAATGATAACTTTTAAACTTGGGGGGTTAAAAGACAAATTTCAAAAAAGTTAAATAATTAAAAACAAAATCTCACTCACTCACTCAATCACTCACTCTCGCATTTTCGAACCAGAGAGATAGAGAGAAGTCTACTAACGAGGAAGGGGGAAGGGCTTCGCCCCTTCCCTGATTCCACCACCGCCAACAGCGGTCGGTGGCACCGGCGAGTAGGTAAGGGGTGGAGTTTCTCTTTCTTGTTTTTTATGGTTTTGGGGATTGATTCTTGGGGTGAGGAAGTGACGGGTTGAATGTTAATTTTGGGGTGTGTGCGGTGGTTTTAGGTGGTTGCTGTGGTGGTTTGAGGTGGTTGTTGTGGGTGGTATTGGTTGGGCTCGATTTTGAGTAGGGTGTTGAGGCGGTGGTGTGTTGTTGCTTGGGCAGTCGGTTTAGGTGTTTCGATTTTGAGCTTGTTTGGTGGTTGAGGTCTCAGTTTGGATGTTGCTATTTGGGGCAGTGAGTAGATGGTGGTGGTTGAGTTGGTGATGGAAACTGAGGGGAGTTGTTCTCGGTTTGGTGAGGTTGGTGAATGGATGTTTGATGTTCTTGAGGTTGCAGCTCGTGTGTGTGTGTGCTGTTGGTAGTGGTTTGGGGTGAAATGGCATGGTGGCTCGACTGGTGGCTGGACCGTGGGAATGATTTGCTGCAGTTTGTTTGCAGCTAGTATGTTTGTAGTTGGTGTTGGTGTTGTAGAATTTTTGTGGAATCAACAAGTTGTTGATGCTAGAAATTGTTGGTCTAGCATCATCAAGAGTTTCCAAAATTTGAGGGATTGTTGTTGGTGCTAAAAATTGATTTTAGCATCAACTTGAGTCTCCGAGTGAACTGAAATCGAGAGGAAATGAGGGAGATGAAGTCTCCTTACCCAAGGGCTGTTTGGCTGCGTGAGAATGTGTGGGAGGGAGAAATGAGGGTGCTATTTGAATAGTGAAATATTAGGGCACAAACTTCTAGATGGGTAATTGGGCCAAGCAATTGGGCTTTTGGAAAAAAAATTTCTAATTGAAACTTAATTGTATTGGACTCAAATGAATTGGACCTAAAGAATATAATTTAAATTTTGGGCTTATGTAATTAGGTCTATATATATATATATATATATATATATATATATATATATATATATATATTACTTAATTTACCTAAAATTGGATTTAAAACAAAATAATAAGAAATCGTTACCTTAAAATTATTTGGAAATGAATTCGATTCGATATAATTTAAATTCGTTTATAACGGCTAGACGAATATGTTTTCACTTTAACGTTAGGGTTTAAATTTTAGCGACACGTTTTTTGAGAAAAATAATTTAATATAAATTTAAAATTCTTTGTCGCTACAATTTCCTCCGTTAACCTCTTTTGATAAAGAGTAGTGTACTCATGCCTAGAAAATTATGAATCCTACATCCAGGAAATCAAATGGTTCAGTTGACCAGCTTTCAGCGACAGAAGCAATTTTGAACTGGCAGTCAGAAAATGCAGTTCAAAGTTAGCAAATGATTTAAAGGACTCTACTTAACAAAATTAAAGCATGTTGACCTATCTCCAAGCCTTTAAATAAACATTGAAACACTTCATGTTGAAATCATGAATCTTTTGTAACATTTTTTGCCCATAGCAGATGAAGAAAGAGAAATAAGAAATCTCAAAACTCAACTTGCTTTACTTAAAAACAATTATGTGATCCCACCTTCCACTCCATATTACCTAACTTCGTATTCTCATTTTTCACAATCTTTAGGTCTTATGTATTCAACGTGAGCTTTTGGTTCTACAGCTTCACCGTTCACTCCTGAAGAATGGGAAAAGAAGTTAAAACATCTTCTTTCCCCTACTACAAAGAAAACCATATAGTTACCATCAAAAAATCCACAAGCCCTATCTCTACCAAATCTAGAAAAAAAAAACAAAAAATGATGATAAAAAAAACCCCCATCACTACCTTCTTACAAAAAGACCAAAATCATTCTCCTTGCATGCCTCATGTCTTAACCATCACAAATGAAACCAGTTCTAAACCTGAAGAGTCCTCCGATGAAGATCATCCTCGTCTATATATGGCTGACAGACCATACTCAAGCCAACCTGATGTTGATGAGCCAAAAATAATTGATGAAGAAATTGCTGACACTCATGTTGTGAATAATTACTATTCACAAAGCAATACTTCCACAATCAAATTCACTTTTGATGATATTCCTCCAAGTATGTGAAAAGCAAGATTTCAAAAAATGAAAGCATGGTGCTCCATAGAATTGCATAGGCCAAATATGACTCATTATGTAGTCATAAAATCCTCTTTGGCAAGAATTATCGATTTCCTTAAAGATTGGTATGATGCTCTTGGTGAATATCGCCAGATCCAGTACTCAAATTCCCTAACAATCGATACTTTTATAGACTCATTGTATTGGGAATTTTGTGGAAAAACAAATCATTTGAAAGATGTTGTAAGAGAAGAATTCTTCAAGTTAAAGTGTTGTTCTTACAATCCTAAAGATTTGGACAAACACTTTCACAATGCTGCAAGGAGGTATTATCTTAATGGTGGAATGAATGATACCAACATAAAACAAGCTTACATGCACTAAACGCATAATTTGAAACTACATTGCTAACCGGGGGAGTTAGTAGGTTTTTTGCAATCGCAGAAATCATTGGATATCGTCGCTTTTGCCAGAATTCAATTACTTTTTCTAAACTATTTTTAATAGTTTTGTTATTAGACATATTAAACTTAAAGTAATCAATTAATACAGCAGGCAATGCATTTGGACACGTTGTAAACAAACTACTGTTAAAGGAACCTATTGCATTTGCATTTGCATTATATATATATACGTGTTAAAATGAAAGCATGGTGTTCAACAGAATTGCATAGGCTAAATATGACTCATTATGTAGTCATAAAATCCTCTTTGGCAAGAATTATCGATTTCCTTAAAGATTGGTATGATGCTCTTGGTGAATATCGCCAGATCCAGTACTCAAATTCCCTAACAATCGATACTTTTATAGACTCATTGTATTGGGAATTTTGTGGAAAAACAAATCATTTGAAAGATGTTGTAAGAGAAGAATTCTTCAAGTTAAAGTGTTGTTCTTACAATCCTAAAGATTTGGACAAACACTTTCACAATGCTGCAAGGAGGTATTATCTTAATGGTGGAATGAATGATACCAACATAAAACAAGCTTACATGCACTAAACGCATAATTTGAAACTACATTGCTAACCGGGGGAGTTAGTAGGTTTTTTGCAATCGCAGAAATCATTGGATATCGTCGCTTTTGCCAGAATTCAATTACTTTTTCTAAACTATTTTTAATAGTTTTGTTATTAGACATATTAAACTTAAAGTAATCAATTAATACAGCAGGCAATGCATTTGGACACGTTGTAAACAAACTACTGTTAAAGGAACCTATTGATGCATTTGCATTATATATATATATATATATATATATATATATATATATATATATATATATATATATATATATATATATATATATATATATACGTGTTAATGCTTACGTATAAAGTTAATATTTCAACGTCGTCTTCTTCAATATCAGCGGGAGGTAGGTGAAGAGGATACCCAATTAATATTTTCATACATTCGTTCTACATATAATTCATACATTAATTTCTATAAGTGATAGGTGTATTAAAAGTTAAAATTCTTGAAATCTGGTCAATTACATATTTAATACCTGATAAATTTTATCGGAGGTCCATGATGTATATTAAAGGAAATAACATAGGCAAGCCTTCACAATATTTTCTAAACTTTTATTCCATAGAATATATAATTACATTAAAATCGGGGTCATTTTTACATTTATTAAAAGCCCTAGTAATTATATAAAGGCATTCAAGCACCATACAGCTAGTTGGATTGTAAACTCCAGATAAAATATTTGTAGAGTAAAAAATTTGTCAATTTTTTTTTTAATTTTAAAAGCGAAAAGCCAATCGGATTTATTCAAAATAGTTTTATCATCGTTTCTAATATGCTTCTTGTTATAAAATTCAGTAATTAAATGTTCAAAACATTCACATAGTTTTAATAATAAGTAAGTGGAACTTCATCTATGTCCTACGTCACTAACAAATATTTTCGTATTTGTCACCCAAATTCGGCATAAAATTCTTCAAAGTGAAATCGTGATATATACTAGTACATCCTTAATTCTTTGAATTTTAATTCTTTGAATTTCATTCTTAATATGTTTCAAACCAACATTCACAATCAAATTAAAAATATGACACACACAACGAATATGAAACAAATAATCAACGAAACCATGCTGCATTATCCTACATAATTTATTGATAACTGTCTTATTAATGCTAACATTTTCAAATGTAAAAGAATGGATTTTACTCTCTCAATGATATTCTCTATTAAAGCTCATAATAGTATCATATAGTGTTGAGAGAGAACTCAATAATTATAAAAGCAATAACTTTTTTATGCATACACCAAAGTGAGTCTATGTAGTGTGCAATTGTAGCTATATAATCTCTTTTATTAATCACTTCACATATATCCAAAGTTAAAGATATAACACCTCCATACTTTTACAAATCGGTAATCAATTATTTCTTTATATGAAGGAAATATTCTATTGTATATGAACGAAGTGTGTTTCGACTTATCTTAACGTACCTCAGTCGAAGATATTCTTTCACGCACGAGACGAATTGTTGGTTATCTACTATTGCTAGAGGCAACTCAACAGTAATAACAAATTTCACCATTCCCGTTTGAGCTTTCTTTTCCAAATATATTCACGTGAAAAGTGGTGAAGAAGTAAAATCGACACATAGACTACCAAATTACAATTGCATTTGACCGGCAGCCAGAAGCCCATGTTTGGCTGCACATGCTTTGTAGTGAAGTTGTTGCGAGTGGTACCAATGCCTTTTTGTCATATCAATTGTTATTGACAATAATAACATACTACTTTAGACTATGCGACTCCATCGATCACACGACTCGTTGGAATCAATTTAAAGTGATCCCAACATTTTGCTTGTTTTTCCCCTTTCGCTTCTCTCTTGCATAGGAAATATCTAATCGATGTTCATCCTCTTGTTCCGCTTCGGGAACATCTACATCATCCAAATCAATTGGATTACTACTTCCACAAGCATCCAAATCTGAAATATTTTAGAAAATGGGTACTTTTCTTGTTCAGTATTAGAGGCGAATCACTTATGACGCTGTAAGGTCAATTTCAGAATGAATTTTCAGTCTGAACGACGTATCCATTTCTGAAAATATTCCAAATTTGGATGCTAATAGAAGTAGTAATCCAATTGATTTGGATAACGTTGATGTTTTCAAAGCGGAACAGAAATTAGATATTCCCGATGCAAGAGGGAAACGAAAGGGGAAAAACAAACGAAATATTGGAATCAATTTAAATTGATTCCAACGGGTCATGTGGTCGATGGAGTTGTAGAATAGAATATTTCCTATCATGCAAAGAAACAATTGATTACTGATTTGCAAAAATATGGAAGTGTTATATCTTTAACTTTAAATATATGTGAAGAGATTAATAAAAGAGTTTATAATTATTGCTTTTAAATTATTGAATTCCCTCACAACGCTAACAATATATATATATATATATATATATATATATATATATATATATATATACACACACACACATAACACTATTATGAATATTATTAGAGAATATCATTACGAGAGTAAAATTCGTTCTTTTACATTCGATAACAATAGTGTTAATAAATCGGTTATCGATAAATTGTGGAGGGTACTGCAGCCTGATTTAGGTAGTTATTTGTTTCATATTCATGTTAGCCCAAGAATAACTAACCAAGAGGGGGGTAAATTAGTATTTGAAACTTTTTTGACAATTAGTCTCAAAACTATTCAATACACAAGAAACAAATTCAAAATTTAATAAGAGAGATAAATATGCAAACCCGATAACTTAATTCAAGTTCGATACACAATGTGTTCTACGTCCCCATTACCAAACTCTCCGTCACGAGTAAGGCCAAATGTACTATAATGGTAACTTACAACATGGAGTATCAATCCTTAAGCAACTTACAACAAGGAGCATTTATCTTTAGGTGACTTATAACAAGGAGCGCCTACCCTTAAGTGACGTACAACAAGGAGCACTTATCCTTAAGTGACTTACAACAAGGAGTGATTATCCTTAGGTGACTTACAACAAGGAAATCGAGTTTTCACAAGGCTCTCGAAACTGTCAAAATGTAAGTGATAATTTTACAATTGAAAAAACTCTCTTAACCAATGATATAATCAAATTAAGTATTAGAGAGTTAAGTAAACACTTCAATAAATAGCAAATAATAAAGTTCAAGTGTTTATGTTGTAAATTTGATGAATAGTGTATAATGAAATAGTTTGTATCTTTGTATCAAAGTTTTCAACCTATGATCTCTCTTAACAAATAATACAATTTAAGTAGGAAGAGAGATTTACATTTCAATATAAGTGTTGGCAAAGAAAACTTCTATTAAGAATGAAAAATAGATGAGATTGAGAAAGTTTCTTTGCAAAAAGAATTCTTGATGAGATAGATGAAATTTTGTTTGATCAATCAAGAAATTATTTGTAATAAATGAAATAGAATTTAAAATCAAGTAAGCTCAATGATTTTCAATAAATATACTCTCTTAATTGCTCTTATGAAGTCTTAGGATTGAATGCAAAGAAGATGGATATTTATAGAGCAAAAGAGGAGACTACAGGAACTTTCGGTTAAGCACTTTCGATCGACCGAAGTATGAATATAGCCGTGTAAAATCAAACCGTTGAAGTTTCGGCTGACACTTCGATCGAGCGGTCGGTCTACCGGTGATACTTCGGTAGACTGGTCGGTTGACCGAAATGACTAGATTTTGGAGTTAATTTGCTATATAAAAAATTTTCATTTTCCAAAATCATCTTCATTTCTAAAACGTTTTTATGCAAGTGGTGAATTATGAAATATAGTTTGAGCTTTATGCACTTGCTAAGAATCGATGAGTTAATACATTTATATTTAAGTTCCGATAAACAACTTCTAAGCTTTAATCTTCAAAATTCTTGTTCTTGTTCTCTTCTAGTTGTATCTTGATTTGAATCTTTTGCAAATCTTTAAGTTCCAATTAGATCGTCGCATGTAAATCATTATCACCTCGAATGATTTGACTTGAATGCTTAACTTTCACTTTGTTCTTCATTTCGAGTCCGATTTATAATCTTGATAGATTTGAAAACTTAATCACTCAAATTAAAATGTTAGTAAATAAAATGACATGTTTGTTATAATCAAAGCATTAAGGTTATAATCAACCATGGGTCAACAATTCATTGTGTATGCCATATTTTTAATTTAATTGTGTAGGATGATTTGAAACGTATTGAGAATGAAATTCAAAGAATTAAAGATGTATTAGTGTATATCACAATTTCACCTAATAGAAAGCAAGTTTTGAGGAATTTTGTGTCGATTTTGGGGTAATGGATAACAAAAACATTTGTTAGTGATGTGGAGTATAGATCATGCGAAAATTTTGAACATTTAACAACTGAATTTTATAACAATAGATATATTAGAAACGATGAAACTATTTTAAATGAATCCGATTGGCTTTTAACTTTTAAAATTAAAAGTTTTTGACAAATTTTATGACTCTACAAATATTTTATCTGAAGTTCACTATTCCACTAGCTATATAGTGCTTGAATGTTTTTATATAATTGTAAAGGTTTTTCATAAATACAAAAATAACACTGATTTTAGAGCAATTATATATTCTACAGAATTAAAGTTTATAAAATAATGAGAAGACTTATCTATATTATTTCCTTTAGCATACATCATGGACCTCCGATACAATTTATTAGGTACTAAATATGTAATTGATCATATTTCAATAACTTTAACTTTTAATACACCTATCACTTATAAAAAATTAAAACAAACTTTATGTAAAATATATAAACTATATGCAGAACGAATGTGTGCAAATATTAGTCGGGTACCCTCTGCGTCTAGTTCTCCTGCGGATATTGAAGATGACGCTGAAATATTAACTTTATTTGAAAGTATTAACACGTATAGATATGATACCAATGCAATAGGTTCCTCTAGTATTCGCTTATCTACTGCATGTAATCAAACATCAGATACAAGTGCAAATGCATTGTTTGCTGAATTAACTGATTACTTTAATCATAATATGTCTAATAATAAAACAATTATAAAAAGTTCATAAGAAGTAATTGAATTCTAATGAAAGTACGAAAGACGATGGTTAGTGGTTTCTACGATTGCAAAAGACCTATTAACACCTTCGGTTATCACTATAGTTTCGGAGTTTGCTTTTAGTGAAGGTAAGAAGTTTTGTCCGAAGTCAAGAGCCAAATGAAAGAAGATATTTTGGAAGCTTTAATGTACGTGAGTGATTGGCAAGACGTTCATTTTTTACTGTAAGATAAATATGCCGAAATTGCATGTCGTCGGATAAGTGATATTTAATTTAACCATATTAATAAAAAATTATTATTTTATAATACTGTTTTTAAATTTTTTTAAAAAAAAATTGTATATGTAATAAGTTGTTCGTGTACAATTTTTAGCTCCGCCTACTTAAAATTTAAGTAATCGGTCCCAAACCCAAATAAATGAGGGTGGTTTATCTCGTTAAAAAAATTAATAATAAAATTAAACGAGCTCGCGAGCCGAAAATCAGCGTGGCTTGTGGGCCGAACCGAACTCACCCTCGAGTAACAAGCAAAGTATAAGTTCGGTTCGTGCCGTGGGCTCGGCCCATTGCCACCAACTACACTAACTACATCCAAAGATGAACCAATGGTGAATTTCTCGTCATAGAGGGCACCGTGATATCCCCAACCGTCGTTGAGTAATTCTATAATTTTACTATGTTTGGCAGTGTTGAAAGATATGTAGAAAGGACAAACGGCTTGGAAAAATTTTAGGTGCTTTTCAGCACGGTAAAAAAAATAGTCTACTTCTAGTCCCCACAAGATTAGCTAAAGTTGAGTAAATGAATTTTTTTGGTAGTATGCTCGATTGAGTAAGATTTATTCCTTGATTGATCTTCATTATTTTGAAAATATATTTTTCTGTATCTCTTCTTATAATCACACATTTTCTCCGTTCCTAAAACGAAGAGGCCATAATATAACAATCAAGCTCAGTTGGACCATTTCTCAAGTTTAGACTTTCACGAGATTTTTATAATATTTCCTAAACTTATTTGAGTACAACATAAAATGGCATAACTTATCATACTGGCCTTTAAATGACTTGATTCCAAAATCAACGGACAGAGGACTCATAAAACATTCAAACCGCGCTGGTCTCATCCAAAAATTTGTAGAATCCAATTTAAGGAGACAATTTGAAAATCAAACTGAAAACTGAAATCTTTATTTTACATATTCACATATCTAGCTCCACACATCCATTCACATTTCCATACCAAAACTTATGCTAACATATCTACTAACATTATTTAATAAATTTCAATTCATAAAATTATAAGAAAATCTAATTCATGTCCAAATGAAGCACAAGCTCAAAAGGTAAACAATCTTGTAAATCAATTGTCTTAGTCTTAACTTTAAAACTCATTAAAGTAAATCTTGCACATGAGAACCTTGGACTTTGATTTGATTTTTATCCCATTAGTTTCTCCACAATCTATGCAATCTTCATCCGTCTTCTTAATCTGAAAATTTTTACAAGAGTATGGGTGAGCATAAAGGTAAAAAAAAATTAGGTTCATTCCCCTTTGAATAAACATGCATATTCATTTATAAAATATATAATCTTCATTCCGTAGACATTTTCACGTAGTTGGATTACAAATAAAAATCGGTTATGCACATAAAACTTTAACATTTACGGTTCATAGATTCTAGTTACATTTATGCACATAAAATATACATAGACATTCATAGGAAAAATCTACTTGCACTACCTACATTGATTCTTGATATGAAAATGAAAAATTAAATTGAATGATCGAACTCACAGTTAAAAATATCCTGATTTTTCCTTATTGCAAATAAGCTAAAACAACACGATTTGGGAGAAGTGAAAAGTGATAATAAGCTAAAGCTTGTCAAATGAGCCTTATAGTGTGTTCGATTGACTATATTTTTTTCCACCCAAATTTCTATTTTTGAGATGTTTGATTGACAATTTTTTTCATGAAATTTTTTTTTTTTTCAACTTTTGATCGTGAGACCATATTTTCCTTAAAAAAAAAAAACATTTTCTTTAGAGAGGTAGTTTTTGTTTTTCAGGTAATTTGCATTCTCTCTCTCTCTCTCTCTCTCTCTCTCTCTCTCATCTACTTATCAATAAAAGATGGACGAGTATAATATTTTCTATATTGAAAACTAAATCAATCAAACACATTTAATTAATAATTTTGACAATAGAACTTATTTTCTTTCCATACAAATTTTATACTCGCAATCAAACACACCCTTAAAGTTGGATTTTGAAGAATTCTAATACAAAAATTGATTTTTAAAAAATATCTACATGGTGACTCGAAGCTAGATTATAATCTTTGAGGATTATGTAAATGACCATTAGGCTGCAATCCAATTACTCCAAGGCTCCTTTATTAAATGGTCAAACCAACTAAAAGAAGCAAAATAAATTATGGAACCTTACAATAATACTATTATAGGACTGCCAACATAACACATGGTATCAAATGCTAAGGAAATATTATCTCATTAGTTTATAAAGAATAATTTTAATTTTTTTTAATCTTAAGAAACGCCTTAATTTTCAAATCTGTAAAATTTTGACTAGAAATAAAATAAATTATTTTCATTCTAAGAAGGTGATGATCAACTGGCCATTCTGTAAATTATGTATAATAGAACAATAGAAGCATATAAGCAATTAGATAGTGAAAGCTATTTACGAACTGATTGTATAATATTAACACCGAATAAATTATGAAATTAGAAAGTAAAAAAGATTCAATCAACGAATTAGAAGAGTGATAGTTGCAAAATTAAATTGCTAAAGAGACGAGAGTAGTATATTTGTGAGATTGTAAAGAAAGCTAAAAGTGAAATGTGATGAAATATGTTTACACATCCGTCCTTATTTATAGACTCTGAATTCAACACCAAAAATTGGCAGCCACGTGTGACGCGTTTTCTATAACGTAAATATATTGAAAGTGTACGATGTCAAGTTTGTAATATAAAGATCAAGCACAAATGTTTAATTCACAGGGATTGAAATTCAATTTATTACTAAGTACTATAATTGTGTAGCTTTTATTTTATTTAGATGATCAATTTTTGAAATCAATGTTTTTTTAACCAGTCTAACAATGAATGTGGTGACAAATCCTACGATTTCAATGCAAGTTTGAAGAGTTAATCAATATTAGAAAATCTAGGATTTTGATTTCACCTAACTATCAATTACATTCCTTAATCATGTAGTTATCTCTAATCAATTTTTCCAAGTTTATAAATAAAAACCCTAATATAATTTTACTCCATCTCTCGAGTGTTGATTAAAAGTTATTCCTATAATTCAATTCAAATATCTCTATTTCGAATTAAAAGTTCAGGAATTATCAAATTATTGGTTCGTATGTAAAACGTGTTTTAAAGGAATTATACTTTATCTCGAAACCTATAATTTTCTAAGTTGTGTTATTCTAAGATCAAGTTTAAGTTTCCTTCTCTCAAGCGTCGAAACTTAAACGCTCAATCCATTCTATTAGTAGTCAAGTAATTGAAAGCATTAAAATGAATAACACAAATAAACGGAATAGAAAATATCAAAGAAATAACTATTTAATAATCAAAATATAATCTCAAGTTAGTTCAATCAAGCTTTGGATATAGAGTTTAGTACATGATAGATGAAAGAGAAACTATCAAATTCATAATAAAAAAACATATAGAGAAGAAAAAGATAAAATTGTTTTGGAGTTGAATCGGTCTTCTTCTTAATGTTCTTGATATTCTTCTTGATCTTTTGATTGATTTATTGCTTTTGCCTTGGTGAATTGTAGTTTAGAAATCTCTTTCCAGGTTGTATTTATGCTTTTCCCCAAGTGTTAGACGAGTTTTAGTCTAATTGAGCTTTTAAAAATGGATAAAATTCTCTAAACCCTAGCTGGGCTGTGACGTGGCACTAGGGCGCCATCTTGCTTATGTTTCTTCGAGATTGGATGCTATGGCACCTTGTTTGTGGAGCCTATGGGCCAACTTTCGGGAAAAAATCAACACTACACATGTTTCAGTATTTTTATCATAACTTTATCTCTCATATATCCGATTAAGTTGAATCAAAGTGTTGTGAAAAGATAGGTCAAAGGGCTATAACTTTACTAGAAATAGTTCTTTTCCAAATCGAATGTTCACTATGTTAAAAATGGATCTCAATCTTCATCTAAAAATCTTGAACATATTTGTGCGGTTTAAAATTTATTTGTGAAAATATTTTGTTCATGTTTCACTCCTTGACTTCTAATTGCATCAGATTGACTCCTAGCAATCTTCAATTATCATTTTGTAGTCCGAATCAACTATTGAAAAGTTGCAATTGAGTTGTCATCAAACTTTGTATTTCACCATTTTTCATTATTATTCACTTCTTTTCTTTAAATTTAGCTTCCATTCATCGAGATTCCCCAAATTAACATTAAGTTCTCCTAGATTTATGCCAATATCACTATTTTTCTCCAAATTTTGCACAATTTACACTAATTCACCTAACCTATAAAACAACATGTAAACACAAATCAGAACATTCTAAAACTCTAAGAATTAAACGAAATATCAAGATTAAGTAGTATAAATATGACGAGTGAAACACACTCATCGAACATCCCCAAACTTAATGCTTTTGCTAGCTAGTCTCGAGCAAACACCTAAGAAAAGGAAAACAAACTAACGAAAACACAAACAAAACTAAACCAAAGAACTCACATAAAACAAGTTTAGTTAGATATTTTTCTTTTATGGCTCAACATTGAAAATATTATATTAAAGTTATGAATTGCTTCAAAATCATAATGTCAAAGCCAAATTCTCACTTATCCAATGCAAAATGTGTGTGTGTGTGTGTGTGTGTGTGAAGAATCAAGTACAACACTGTACATTCACAAATTGGTTTAATTCCCAGCCTTAAAAGTCAAATATATCCTTTCTTCGCTCCCATGGGATTCACATCCTAAACTTATTTTCTTTTTATTCTCTTCCCAAAGGTGAATTCAAAGGTTGATTTCAATTTACTACTTTCATTCTCCACTCAAAATTGGTTGAATCTAACCAATAACGTCAACAATCTATCCATGTTATGATTCTCCCCAACTTTGAATAATTCGGCATTCAAGCTTATACTAAGCAATTCAAATCCACTAGTTATCTAAACCCCACAATTGCACAATTACTCGCTTTTATTGATATGTATATCTCATGATCAGCATCACTCCTTTAAGCGTTTATTCTTAACCCATGCAACAAGCTTTTAGTCGATATCTTCCCAGTTTTAAGGCTAAATAGCTCGAGATACCCTATTGGACTTAATAACTTGAGTAAAAAACACTACGAAGTGAGGCTAAGAATTTAATAAGTGAAATGCCCTTTTTATCTTTTTTTCAAAGCATATTTAAATGGGCTTAGATCCCAAACATAGTGTTATTATTTATTTCATACTTGATAGTTAATGATACTCCAAGCATTTTCTTCCAAATCAGGCACAAAATCACCACAAGTCTAGATTATCTCTGTTAATGGCTTGACCATTCCAAATTATACTATAAATAGTTCAAGGTTGTAATATGTAATAAAGGATTGAGAATCTAAGTATTCTAATTCAACCCAAGTCACATGAATCAACATATTCATGTACAATACTAAACTCAATTCATGTGCACAAGCATTGTCACATTTTACAAGGCTAAGCAAAAATCTTACTTGAACATATAACTCCATTATAATTCATAAACTAACATACATTTTCAAGTATATGCATCATGGCCAGCAAAATTATCTAACTCACAAAAGTATGCAACACAAAAAAAAATTTAGACACAAATCACATAAAGGCAAGTAAACAATTAATGTTTCACCCCCCAAACTTAAACTAAATATTGCATCCAATGTGAAATTAAAGTTAAAGGATGAGGACTTTCCTGAGTGAAATATTAGTTGTCTTCATTGCTATCGGCTTCATGGTGAGACGGTAGTGGATTGATGGATGTTGATTCTAATTTCTCTCCCAAACTTGAGACTTGACCTACAAGAAGAACAAAAGCATTAAGAAACTATTAATTAAAATATAAATTAATATCTAAATAATTGAGATAGTGGGAACAGTTTGGGTTGCCTCCCAATGAGAGCTTCTTTAACGTCATTAACTTGACGATGTCAGAAGGCCCTAGGTTGGATCTTCAAGAGGCACTTCTTCCATGTTTTGAAATGTGATTTCATTATTGCCCTTCAACTTCACTACACCAAAAGGAAGCATGTTGTGCATAGTTAATGGTTCTCACCATCGTGGATTGAGTCTATTAGGGAGCAACTTCCAACAAGAATTAAAGAGAGTTATTGATGCAACTCGGAACCCCGAGATCACGTGGAAATCACGAGATTAACATTTGAAATGTCTGGAAAGTCCAGATTCAAGTTTTAGACATTAGAATCTTGACCCGAGTCTCACAAATCTAAGGTATATTAAACCTCATACCTGTTGATATGCGGAAACAAGAACCTCGATTTGTGAATGCCACAAAGGGCACTTAATCCTTTGATAAGTTCGAAAGTTCAATCAAGAACCAATGGAGAGGAAAACCTCAATTATGATATTAATCACTAAAAAATGAAAATAAATTGTCATCTACAATGCGTCATATGGGAACTATTTATAAGAAACTATAAAAATCCTAGTCTACGAAATTTGATGCTAAAAGATCAAATAAGATCTCCATCCAAACTAAACCTCTAGTGAAATAAGGAAACTCGCAAAAAATGAGAATTTCTCCAACCGAATGTACTATGCGGTCGCATAGTACAAATCTATGCGGTTCCTTAGATCAAGTTGAATGCCTGCCTTTTGGTCTTGCATATAGGCATGCGACTGCATGCCTTTTTCCCTATGCGGTCACATAGGCTTTTTCCTCAACTCCAAGACAATTGCTCGAATTACTGTAAACCACTTCGTCTTAGCTCGCGAGCCCAACATGTAACTTGGTATTTGACATATTAACTTCCTCGTTTTGGACTCCGTGACCCAATTAAGTGATTGCCTATCTCGGATCATATCAGATACTTGTTCTCCTAGAACTAACTTTTTCATTGGCTTCTCATGTCAATTCTTGGTTCGTTCTTTGTAGACTTTTGTCCTTTTCCAAATGTCACTTCGAAACTCCATTTTATCACGTTATGCCAATGATTTTGCACTTGCTACTTTCGAATGGAAACTCATCTTTTTGTATTAGAATTTTCATCTAAAAGAGCATAGAAATAAGGATTAGGAAGTAACTTCAACTCCGGTATAGTACTCAAAACCTCCTTTGATTCTACAATGTTGAGAGGTTTTAGAGGATAAGTTTCATAAACCAAGATAAATGCAACCACTTCCTTGCTCCCTGTGTAGCTTCCAGTAGCAAGTATATTAGTTCTTGGGGCACTTGTTGCAATATATTGCTCTAGAGGGTTATCGGAAATTCTTTTTTACGTTTTCCTCCCACTATTGCATCACCTAATTCAATTATATGGCAAGTATTGGTGTTTCCATGGAATTTCTTAGCTTGGTATATACTGAATATGACTTTATCTTCATTAACTCGAAGTGTGAGTTGTATTCTCTGTACATCAGTTAGAGCTCTCCCAGTTGCCAAGAATGCTCAACCAAAGATTGATGGTATTTCTTAATCTCCCTCCATGTCTAACACAACAAAGTGATGGTAGCCGATTTTACTTTTGCAAGACCCAATGTATTGAATGCAGATAGGGACATCAAATTTATGCTAGCTCCAAGATCACAAAGTGCTCTATCAAAGGAACCACCTATTGTGCAAAAAATAATGAAGCTATCCGGATCTTTCAATTTCTGAGGTAGCTTCTTTTGTAGAATCGCACTGCTTTCCTCTATCAATCTCACTGTCTCATACTCGTCCAGCTTTTGCTTCATTAACATCTTTCAAGAATTTGGCATAATTCGGCATTTGTACCAAAGAATCTGCAAACGGGATGTTTATATAGATCTTTTTGAAAACCTCCAAAAAAATTTCGAACTATTCATCAAACTTCTTTGTCGAGAATCTCTAGGAATATGGTTGTGGTGTCTTCAAGATTGGTGGATTATTTGGGAATGAAATTCAATTAGGCTTAGGATCATTCTTTGTTTTCCTTGCTTGGATTTTCTGTTCTGCAAACTGCTTTTTTGCCTCTTGTTTGGAATTTGATCTAGACACTACAATCTCTGTGTCACCGAGAAATTTTCCTCTGGTTTGAGAGTTTATTGTAGTAGCTAGCTTTCCAATCTGCACCTCAAGATTTTTCATTGTGGCCTCCATGTTGGTCATATGAGTTTCAATGTTGTCTAGTCTTGACTCATCCTTTTTGAGCCTCGCCCTGGTCTCTGAAATGCTTCCGAAATATCCTCCAATGATGGCTTTCTTCAAAAGCCTGATTACTGAACCTTGGAGGGGGTTGTAGCACATTCCTAGTATTACTATAAGACATATTCCTATGGTTTCTCAACCCTAGATGGTAGTAGCTTGATGACAATTCCCTCTTTGTTTGAAATTTCGGCCGTTTACATACTGGGTCTTCTTATTCTCCATCTCAGTCTCCTAATATGATGTAGAAGCAGTCATAGTTGAATATACTTTTTTATTGATTTCCATGTGCAGTAAATGTAGCTATTTGGCTTGTAGGCGATGACATTTTAGCTGAAAGAGCTGTAATGGAAACCACCTCATAGGGACCAGTAACTTTCTTTGCACTTGAACGCTCACTTGGTCATTGATAATTGTTGGTGGCTATTTCATTCAATAAAGAGTAAGCATCATTTGCAGTTCTAAACAGCAAAGTACCACCTGAAGCAGCATCAACTATTGTATGTATTTGACCATTCAACACGTTATAGAATATCTCAACCTACATCCAATTTTGATAACCATGTTGACGACATCTTCTAATTAACTCTTTGAATTTCTCCCATGCCTTATAAAATTGTTGAAAGTTGCTTGTTTAAATTGCCCAATCTCACTCCGGAATTGAGCTGATTTAGAAGTGGAAAAGAATTTGATAAGGAATTTCCAAGTGGTAATAGAACTAGCCGGCAACGAATTGAAACCATCTCTTTGCTTTCTCCTCCAAAGAGAAAGGAAACAACTGTAGTCTGATAGTGTTTTCAATAACACCATTCATCTTTATAGTATCACAAATCTCCAAAAAAAAAAGTAGCAAGATAAAGAATTGGATCTTCTAATGGAGATTCTTCCTCGCCAAACTGATTCTTCAACACCAAGCTAATCAATGTGGGCTTCGGTTCAAAGTTGTTTGTACCAATAGTTTTGTGTGCAATACCATAAGAGTTGTCATTGACAACTTGTCAGACATAATCTCGAATAGCTCATTGTTGATTTTTTTTTTTTTTTTTTTTTGTTGCCTGCCATTGCTTCAAATTCTTTTTTTCTTATAGCCCTTAATCTCCGGAATGTTCTTCGGTCTTAGGATCAAAGGGTCGTAATGAAAAACTCATTGATCTTCACATAAATAGCTTAACCAAAACAAGCTAACTATTAAAAGTAAAGAAGTCTAAATCAAAATCAAGGCTAATTTGTAATAGTATTAGTAAAAAATCAAATATTTCAATCCCTAGAAATGACGACAAAAGCTTGTTACACGTTTCCTATAACGTAAATATATTGCAAGTGTATTGTGTCAAGTTTTGTTATATAAGCCCTTGTTTGAGGTCCATTATTTGAAAAAAAATTATTTTGGAATAGTGTTTTTGGAGAATATGTGGTTACAAAGTAAGGAGAATTTTTGAATTTATGTATAATATTTTTTTTATTGATAGAATGCGTGGTCGGTAAAAGGAGAGAGAGAAAAATTAATTAAAATTTAATGGGGGCCAAACATGGGCTAAAGATCAAGTACAGATGTGAAACCCAGAGGGATTGAAATTCAATTTATTATTAAGTACTATAATTGTGTAGCTCTTATTTCATCTAGATGATCAATTTTTGGAATCAATGTTTTTAACTAATATGACAATGAATGTGATGATGAATCCAACGATTTCAATGCAAGTTTGAAGAGTTAATCAATATTAGAAAGCTTAGGGTTTTGATTTAAAATCAATAACACAAATAACAAGGATGAAAAATATTTTAAAAAATAACTATTTAATAATAAAAACATAATCTCGAGTGGCTACATCAAATCTTGGACATGGAATTTAGTTCATGATAGAAAGAAAAACTATCAAATTTTGAATAAAAAAACATATACGGAATTAAAAGATAAAAACGTTTTGAAGTTGAATCAATATTCTTCTTGATGTTCTTCTTGATCTCTTGATTGATTTTATGCTCTTGCTTCGCTGAATTGTAGTTTAGAAGCCCCTTTTTAGGTTGTATTTATGTTTTTCCCAAGTGCTAGACGAGTTTTAGTTTAATTGGGCTTTTAAAATAAGATAAAACTATCGAAACCTTAGTTGGGCGATGACACGAAGCTGGGTACCACCTTCTTCTGTTTTCCCAAGATTGGGCACTGGGGCTCCCAGTTTGTGGCTCTTGGGTGCCAACTTTCGGGAAAAATTCAACGCATCACATCTTTAAGTATTTTTATTATAATTTTCTCTTATATTATTCAATTAAAGCGATTCAAAATGCGTTGTAAAGATAACTCAAAGGACTCCAACTTTACTAGAATTAGCTCTTTCCAATTCGAATGTTCACCATGTCAAAAATGGGTCTCAATTTTTAACTAAAAAGATGAAACATACTTTTGCAGTTAAAAATTGTTTTGTAAAAATATTTTTATAATATTTTACTCCTTTTTGACTTCTAGTTACATCCGATTGACTTTTAGAAGTTTTCAATTATCAATCTTTTGTCCGAAGCAACTATTAAAAAGTTACAGTTGAGTCCTCAAACTTTGAATTTCCTAATTTGTTTTGTCGTTGTTTACTTCTTTATTTCAATTTAGCTTCCAATTATCGAGTTTCACCAAATCAGCATCAACTTCTTGATTTTTGCCAACTTTATTATTTTCTCTAGATTTTGCACCATTCACACCAATTCACATAACGTATAAAACAATACAAAACACAATTCTAAATATTCTAAAACTAGAATTAAACAAAATATCAAGATTAACTAGCGTTAACATCATGAGTGAAACACGCTCATCACCACACATATTGCTCAACTACTGGCTTACATAGTTCGGATTATGAGTTGAGCATGAGCCGATTCTTGAGTTGATCGCAAGCTACCAGGCAAAAAAACCATGCAGACTGATCAGCTACTAGCTTGCCTAGATCAGCTCAAGATCCAGGAGCTGATTCGTGAATTGTTCACAAGCCAACGAGTTCGTGAGCAAAGGGAGATAGCTCGCTTGGCTCATGAGCCAACTTGCGTGAGCCACTCTTTTTTTTTTTTTTTTTGCTTTCTTTTTAATTTTTTTTATTGAAATCTTCCTTCTTGGAAAAAAAAAAAAAAAAAAAAAAGACATAATTTCGTTTTATATTTTGCTTCTTATATTATGCTTCATTTGAACAATCTTTTTTGTTCTAATTTCTCTTCTTTCTTACCTTTTAAAAACTGTCTTTAGCTTGACGAAAATGTGTTTTTTTTTTTTTTTCCTTCTCTTTTTCCACGAACAATTATACTTTAATAATTGTCAAAACTCACTGTTGTAAATTTTCAAAGAGATGAATAATTAAAAAAAATGTAAATTAATAGCATCTTATTATTTGATTGTAAATTAACTGAATAGATCAACGTTAAAAATTAATAAACATTTATTTGTACAAACAAGTTATTCCAAATCATATTTGAAAAACAAAATAATTTTTATTAAGAAAATAAAATATATTTCATATATTTATTTAAACATTAATACAAAAATCTGATAACATTATAACTAAAAGCAAAACCACTATACAAAATTTTGATGACATTTTCTGACTAAAAGCAAAATTTGCATTTAAATAAAAAGTCCTAAGAAGTAAGGAGAAACAAAGACAGACAGATTTTATTTAATAATAGTGTTGGCTTCGATTTTTGTAGGGGTGGTGGGTCAATAGATTCCGATTCCTCTCACGTCTACGTTAGTCTCTTTCAGCACACTTTGACAAACTGTTAGAGCCTACAATCTTCTCCGTGGTTAGGGAGGAGGTCGTAAGCATTCCGACGATCAACTCAATCTATTTTAAAATAAGTATTTAGGTATAGGACATACTAAAAACGAGAGCCACAATAGGATAAAAAGGGGGGGGGGGTTTGAATTCGGGATTAATTAGAGAACAATGAGAATGCAAAGTGAAAATTGAGTGCATAAAATTGCATCTCTCAAATAATACTAAGCCTGAGCTTTTAAAGTAGAAGAAAAGAAAGTATCACCGTTGGATAAAGAGACATGAGGCATCATTCTGATGGTCGAGGTGTCTCTCCATCAATCATAGGCTGATGGCATTTAATACCCACTGAAAAACGGCTACCGTAAAGTCTAGGTTTGACATCTAAAATATAAATAGACATTTGACCTTTCAGATGTATATTGTAAATATGTCACATCATTCAATTGTAAAAGAACTTGTACAAAAAATCTCTTAGAAGTGATGTGGGAGATACTTCCCGTCAATGAGGAGGCTAATTGCCTTGTATTTCCTTTCTATAGCAGGAGTAACACTTCACTTAGGCAATGGAGGGTTGGCCTTTACATGGAACCTCGACAGAAGTAGTACATAACCTTGATTACCTAATGTATGGCCTCAAATTGACCTATAAATTGTACACTTTGTATGTACAAGTAGTTTAATCCATTATCTTACTCGTAAAAGAGATTTTTCATACAAGCTCAAGTCTGAACCTATATATACAAGAAACTTAAAAGACGTTAACATTTATATATATGTTTATGATATATTTTGAAAAACAAAACTCTATGAACAATCTTTAAAAACATTTTGAAAATTTTAAAAAAAAAAATTCCTAAGATTTTTTATTTTTTATAAAGTTTGAAAACATTGAGGAAACTTCACAAAAATCTTCGATCAAACTATTTGAAAAACTTGAATTAAGAATTACAGGTTATTATGGACATTTAGTGAACTTCGTACCTATTTGAGTTATTGAAAAATCAGATTTTAGTAGATTTTGATAAAATTGATAAAATATATAGTTGAAAAGATGATAAAAATTATGAATCCTAAAAATCCGTTGTTGACACTAATCTGAAGAAAAATAGATTTTAGAAAAGGGGCCAAATAGGGACTTCATCTAAGAAGTAACTTAATTCCAAGTTTTAACTTTTAACACATAATTTACATAATTTTAGACTTTAGTTTTTATTCTACAATATGATTAAGCCCCTATTTGATGTCTTTAAAACCCAAAACAAAGTTTTGAATAGTAGATTTTTTGTAGAATGTATAGTAAAAAAATAAAAAAATTGGGTTTAAATGTAAAATATTTTATTATTTGGTTGAAAATGAATATGCAGAGAAAAGAGTTTTTGAGTAATGATTGTCAAACAAAGGCTAACAAATGATAGAATCCAAATAATTGTTAAATAAATACCTTATAATAAATTGAAAAATACTTGTTGTACATAACTATTTACATATTATTGTTAAAATGTACGTGGGAAAGTTATTCGATTGATGAGATTTTGATCCAATTAAATCTTGCAATATTACTTGTTGGTAAACCAATATATAAATTATTTGTACACATAGTACAATCGAAATAAATTATAGTCTATGTTTGATAAAAATTCAAATTTTAGTTAAGTTAAAAACTAATTTTAATCATAAAATTTCTATGAGATTCACAACATTTTTATTACAAATTTTATTAAATTTTAATTTTAATTCCTACATGTGCATGATTTTTCTTACTACGTTTCCACAATATTTTCAAGTTTCCTATCTTTACGTATCACGCATGGGCGGACCCAAGGTAGGGCCTAGTGGGGCACGTGCCCCACTTACTTTTGAGATTTTTTTTTTTGTTTTGTTTTGTTTTAAATAAAGTCATGTTTGGTATTGATTGAAATATAAATTTTAATCTAAATCAAAGTTAACAATTAATTTTATTAACATATATCATGGAATCTTTAAATATATAACTTTGATCAAAATTTACTAAAAATTTGACTTTAATCTCCACCAAACAGGGGCAAAATCACAATAAATTTGAAAACTAATTTTAAAAATCTTCCGACGATCGTACGCTAATCGATTTTACAAATTGTTTATATCATCTCAAAACTTATTTCAAGAACTATATTATGGACATATCGAATAGTCTAAACAGATATCGAAAATAGTTAAAAATACGTTAAACGTGAGTTTTGAAGAAAGACGTCCAACTCGAATATTTTTTTAAAAAAATTCAATTATTTCATTAATATTTATTATTTTTATGATACAAATTTTTTAATGTAATTTTCATCATTTTATTAGGAAATTTTATATGGAATATGACAAAAAAAATTGAATTTTTTACCTTCGAAAAAGTCATATTCTATGTAAATGGTCAGATGCAAAATTACATAAGTATGAGTTTTTTGAACGTAAATTTTCGATTATATAATTTCCCCCAACTTTTTTCCAAATTTAATTGTGCCCCCTAAGTTTGAAGTCCTGCATCCGCCCCTGGTATCACATGACATGGCCTCTCATTAGAGAGTGCGACAGTCGACAGAGGTTTAAACTTCGTGCCCAGTTAGGGAAGGAACTGGCCGATTTAAGAAAGGTCAAATTGTGTAGGGTAGGGTGTGGCAGGGTACTGGTAAAAGAAAAACAGTAAAAGTTATAAAACCGTACAATCTTCTGATGATCCAGGCACTGGGAATTCAGTCACCAACTCTTGTAAATCTTTTGGTTTAAATAATATTTATCAAATACAGAGGGACCCTTTAGTTTATGGATTTCCGTATTTCTGTCAGAGACAAGGAGCTGCCATGAAAGCAGCATAGTTGCAGCAGATGCCCACAGAGTTGCAGTAGTCATAATTTTGCACAGTGACACTGCGGCAGCAGATGAGAGAGAAACAAATTAAACTCGATAAATACATGGACGGTTCATATATTTACTAAAATTATTTACTATGAGGGTGCAACCCCCCCTCGCCCCCCCCAATCAATAGAGGGGGCTCACTACCATTAAATATATCGTCGATCTATATCGTGAGGTTATTGTACATAGAAGTGTCACGCATGGTAAAATTCTTACTCAAATTATGACATATTGGACTCCCATTAAATGTTGTAATTTGATCGATTTCAAATTATAAGTATCGTGATTTTTAAGTGTAGAATTTGTCTCATGTATATGACTTTTCAAATAAAGTATTTTTGCGTAAGAGAAAAAATATTCATTCAAATTTTGAGATCGTTATTTTAATAGACGGTCCAAAACTGTGCATGAAAGAGAGGGGGTGGCAGCAATATGATCAGAACCATTAGTTTTTTGAACGTACAGAAGATTCTGCAGCAACACTAATGGTCCTAAAATAAATATACCACCACAACTCCTCTTTAATGAGTACATGAACTAAACCCTTTTCTCTCTCGATCTGCTCATTTCATCTTACTTGAAGTCTAAAATTTTGAGAAAATAATTAGTGGAAGAAGTATGTATCCTTTCACAGCAACCCAATGGCAAGAACTTGAACACCAAACACTTGTTTTCAAGTACATGGTCTGTGGGATGCCTATTCCACAAGATCTTCTTTTCACTATCAGAAGAAGCCTAGATTCTTCTTCCAAGTTTCTTCTCCAACAAGTACCCCAACATGGTAATGACCAAAAAAAAAATTTGAATCTCTTTCATGTTTTATGATGTGTGTAATTAGAAAGGGTTTTTTTTTTTTTTTTGGCAGTTGGATGGAACAGTTTTCACATGGGTTTTGGGAGAAAAATAGACCCTGAGCCAGGGAGGTGCAGAAGAACAGATGGAAAGAAGTGGAGGTGCTCAAAAGAGGCTTATTCAGATTCCAAGTACTGTGAAAGACACATGCACAGAGGGAGAAACCGTTCAAGAAAGCCTGTGGAAACACCCCCAAATATCTTATCAATCACTAAAAACACTACAAATTCTTCTTCTTCTTCAGCTAGACAAGAAAATTACTTTTTCTTGGGATCCAATGCTTGCGCTTCTACTGCAGGCAAAGATTACAGGTTCTTAAAGCCACCACTATTTTATGTGATTGTGTCACTGTTTTTGATTGATAAATGGCTTGTTGTTGTACATGTTGAAGAACAGCTATGGGCACTCTGGGACCTCAAGAAATGTCTCTACTTTGAATGATTCTTGGCAAATGGCACAACTGACACTGGGTGATGTGAAGCAAAATCCTTGTTACACCTCTGATATCAACAATAGAGAGATTTTGGAGGGTCGGCAACCCAACAAAATTATGCATCATTTTCTTGATGAATGGCCATCAAAGGACAACGAAGATTCTGAGGACAAATTGTTAAGCCACAGAACACAACTCTCAATTTCAGTACCCAATCCCTTGCATGATTTCTTCACGACCCAAAATGGTAACACTCTTGTATTTTTTAAAAGAAAATATTTGCATTTTAATGTGGGTTATTTTACTAATTTTTTTTGGTTCGTCCGTCCGTCCGTCTTTTTTTTTTTTTTTGCAGATAAATGAAAATCCGAAAAGTTAAGACAGTGGTATTCTGTTTGTGGTATCGGTATAACATGTGTAATCTGTTCTGCAAACAGTTCCTTTCTTGTGTTTATGTTTAGAAGGATGTGATGAGTAGGAATTATGTCTGTATGGTAAACTGTGGGAATCACTTGGATGTTACTTATTTCCTCTTTACTAGTATTTATTTTGGTTGGAAGGGCATCTACCAATTTTGCCACATGTATGTACTTTTTAGTTGGCAGATAGATTCACTTCTTCACTGTATTTCTGGCTCTTTCCTTGCTTACTTTCAAACCCATCCCTTACACTCTTTTGACTTTTGCACTTGCCCTTAGGGGTGGAAAAAAAAAAAAACTGAAAAATCAATCAAATTGAGTCGGATCGATTCGATTCAAACAAAAAAAAAAAAAAAAAAAGTCAATTTGGTTCGATTAATTTTAACCATTAAAAAGTTGAGTCAAGTTAGTTGTACTTTACGAAACCTAACCCATCAATTAATTGATCCAACCCATTTGATATTTTATTTTATTATATTTTAAAATTCAAAATTTTAAACGTAAAAAATAAAAATGAAAGTATAATTATTTCTCAAATAATTTGTGTATTGTTTGCGTCTCTTATATTAGAATTTTAAAAGAAAATAAAAACAAGGAGATGAATGGTTTGTTATAAACTGCAAATTCAAGCTTTTAAGCAAGCAAATTTTTGAACTTAAAATGTGTAGGCAATTTTATTTTTATTTTTTAATGTGGACTAATATTCAAACTGACTAACCAAACTAAACCAATCCAAGTCGACTTGACTTGGTTCGATTCGATTTTGACAGTTGTATTAGATTGATTTGTATTGAAATTGACCTATACCAAACAATTCAATTTCGAGTTGGGCTCAAAAATCAATCCAAACGAACCATGCCCAAGTTTAATTGCCCTCATGTCATATGCCCGAATCTAGCCTCTGTTCGATATCCATTATTTATTTCAAAACTCTTTTTTCTGCATACTCATTTTCAACCACACATTCGAAAAATAAAATATTATGTGCATAAATCTAAAAATTTTCCTTACTTTTTAGCAACATAATCTTCATATAAATCACTATTCAAAATATTATTTTCTATATATGATGGCTGTAAAACAAGGACATTTGTTCAAGGATTTGTTACTGGACCGATTTGACTGCACATGCAGGTTTGCTGGTTTCAAACCGGACCACTGGTTCAATCCAAGTTTAGTTGATTTTATTAATGAATCAAATGTGATACTCTATAATTTTCATATACGTAAGTGTACAATAATTGTGCTTTTACAATGATTTTTAGTCTTTTGAGTTATCTCTTTAATTAATTCAGTCATATTATGTTCAATGGCGGATCCAGTACAAAAGTCCAGCCCAGACGGATGTTGACCATTGATCGTAAAAGTGAGGTCATTTATTAATATTTAATTAAATAATATTAACAATTATTCAATATATATGTAAATGCACTAAAATGTAAAAATTATATATATATGAAAACATAATTTAATACAACCCAAAATACTTGAGAAATAAGCATTGCAATATACTATGCGACTGTGAACTTAGATAACTACATTCTACGGGTCTCGTGTTTTGAAAACGTTGCAATATTGTCTCATTCTCAATTATCCCAAAAATCACTTTCTCCATGTAAACCACCAAATTTATGATACAACTAACTTCTCATTTCAAATCAGTGAAAAGTGTCAATCAATTCATTATTCATACATGATACAACATAAATTGTGATTTCGATCACAGCTCATAAATAGAAAATAACACCAAAAAAAAAAAAAAAATCAAATCAAATCAGCAAACAGAAAACTCATGGGGTTGATGGACGATCGGCCGACGGGTAATAGCCGGTCATTGGACTTTCCGGCTTCTGGCACCAGCACAACTAGCTGGACTAGTGGTGGTGGAGGATTCATCGGCAGGCGGGAGAAAAAGGCCAGATTCGCATCGCCAAGAAGGAGAAAATTCCTGATTTGGAATTGGGGGTGGAATTGTTGAAATTAGAAAAGATTTGGACGGGTTGCACCTATAAATAATTAAAGATTGGGCCGCTCAACAAATAACCCAAGTACAAAACAAAAACGAAAAAAAAAAGGAAGAGTGCCCCCCAACAAAAGGCCCAATTACAAAAAGAAAAATAAAAAAGGGGTAATTACACAAATACCCTATATTTTGGGGCTATTTTGGAAAAAAAAAACATGATAAACTTGGATTAAGTGATAATAAAGTGAAATTCAACGTAGAAAATACGCTCAAATAAAAGATTACAGCATCTACGTAAACCAGCCTCCAAATTGAAAAAAAAAAAAAAAGGGGAAACTTGGAAGGAGAAAGAGGAAATCTTTCACAAATTCGTTCATTTCAAAATCGATAAATCATCCCCAAATCCATTGCTTTCGAATAGAAGAAAAACAGGTTTGTGTTTTTTTTTTTTATGTTTTTGATGCCTTGTTCAATCAGTTCCCCAATTTTGTCATTTAAAGATTGTTTAGTGTTCTCCTTGCATAGATTATGAAAGTAACAAATATAATTATCAATTTTCAGCTAAATTATCTCTCGCTTACGATTTTTAATCATCACAATTCACTATCTATCTCACTTTTATTTTGATTTCGTGATTAGGTTTAGTTTAAACCTTATAGTGTGGATTGTGTCAATATATATGAAAAAATGGCTTTGAATCAGTTAAATCATTGATGCGTGTAACAATGTGAATTATGTCACTTTTCTCAGATAAATTATTGTCTATAGCTTCGTTCAAGCATTCTATAGCTTCGTTTGTAATATTTTTTCCATTAGAAAGTAGGCATGAACGAGCAGAAGTGTTCTAGATGATGATACTCATCAACATTATATATATGATTGCTATGACTCCATTGCGCTTCCTTCAAGAACAGTTTGCATTAATCTGACCACTAAAAAAAAGGATTTGTGGAGATAAGTTCAGCTATCAAAATCTAATAACAAAAGGGAAAAGCCACACTATATCATTGACCAATTAATTAGATGCTTACGTGTGCATTTTTGGATATTTGAATATACCAATTCAAGCTCTGTTTTATGGTAATACATATGGAAAAGAAAAATTTAAATCAATTAAATATTGATGTGTGCAAGGTGTTTAACAAAATAAGAATGTGAATTCTGTCACTTTTCTATGAAAATTATATTAAAAAAAAAAAAAGCATTGTCACTTTTATTATGCACTTTTTCTCAAATAAAGTTAGCGTCTTATTAACTAGACGCATATTACTGTCACTTTTTAAACAAAAAAACTCACACAATTGCTTTGTAATTTTATTGTATATGGATAAAATTAATGTCTTCATTTGTTATGGAGGAAAATGGACACAATATAATGAATATACAAGTGAGAAAATGACCGGAATTGTTGTACCCATGGATTATACATACAACAACCTTGAGTACATAATATTTTCTGTGATGAAATTAAGTGCATCAACACAAAGAATAAAAATACAATACATAGTGAAGAAAAACCTACATGTGATGGAGATTTCAGATGATATTTCTCTAACGTTTTATTTGGAGCTCAAGATGAAGAATAAAGATCTTGCAAACTTTCCATTGTGCGTGGATGTGACAACAGCATCAAAAAGTCACGAAACTGAATTTGTTAATAATATACAGTGTATGGAGGATGCTGATTTCGAAAAAAATGATATGATGCAACTGCAGTTTTGTGAAGCTGTAACTGATAATTATGTGACATCAATTCAAAACTTACCTAGTATGGAAGAAATTGTTGTTGATGTCTATAATAGTATATCGGGAGTTGAAGAAACGACAAATGAAGGAGGGAATGATATCATTTCAGTAGTCACTATGGATGGAATTTCAAAAGATAAAGTGTTCAAGAACAAGACATTGGTTAAGAGAAGTATTTCAATATATGTGATACAAAACAACTTTCAATTCAAAGTAAGCCGGACAAGAAAGAATATGTGTTGAAGTGTATTGATGAGAAATGCAAATGGGCTTTTAGAGCTTCAAGACTTGGTGGAACATATATGTTCAAGGTAATGTATATTAAAAATGATCATATATGTTCAAATAACATCATTTTAGATGATCATCATCAAGCAACTAGTTCAATAGTAGGAAAATTCATCATGTACAAGTATATCTCAACAAGAACAACATACACTCCTGCATACATTATAAGTGACATGATGAATACATATGGAGTATCGATGAGTTATGAGAAAGCTTGAAGATCTAAGGAGAATGTATTGGAATTGGTGCAAGGAGATCCCACATAATCATATGAAAAGCTTTCGGAATACTTGTACATGACAGAACAAACAAATCCCGGATCAATTACAAAAATAAAGACATATGAAGACAACAAATTCAAGTACCTATTCATGGCATTATGAGCATCTATTCAAGGGTGGAAGTATTGTAGACCAGTTATAGTAATAGATGCTACATTCTTAAAATGCAACTATGGCGGAATACTTTTCACTGCATGTACCCAAGATGCCAACAACAATATCTTCATATTAGCATTTGGAATTTGTTATTTAGAAACTAATTGTTCGTAGGAGTGGTTCTTAATTATGTTAAAAGAAGCTTATGGTGAGCGAGAATGATTGTGTATAATCTCATACGGACATGCAAGCATAAAAAAATGCAATTTGCAAAGTAAATGAGAATGCAATGCATAGTCTATGTTCCTATCACTTGTTAAAGAACTTAAAGTTATCTTTTGGTGGGAAGAAAAAGGGAAAGAATATTGCAGAACATTTCAACATGGCTATAAGAGCATATTCAAAGAATAATTTTGAGTTCCATATGAAATAACTTGATGAAAACAATACGGAGATTCGATCGCATTTGGTATGTTATCATTGTTAACTTCTATAATAACAGATATCACTTTTTAAACAAAGAGTAACAAGATGTCACTTTTTTTGTTAAAAGTAACATGATATGTCACTTTTTATTTAAACAGTTTGTAAGTGTTGATAAAACTAAAAAGTGACAGAAAATCACTTTTTCTGTTTTCTGTTAAATATTTATACTAATATTTTGAATCTTCTTTATATAGAAAGAAATTGGTTATGAGAAATGGTCAATAGCTTACATGACAAACAACATATTTTCTACAATGACTTCAAATATAGTTGAATCAATAAATTCGGCAACAAAAACAACAAAAGGTTGTCCAATAGAGCCTTTATGGAATCGTTAAGATATTTGTTACAACAATGGTTTGTAAAGCATATAAGTGATGCGCGGGGCAACCTTTACAACACTTGCTACCAAACAAGAGAAAAAATTGAGAGAAAAATCTGTGGAATCAAAGAAAATGAAGGTAAAGAGCTATAAACCTGTTGTTTTGTTGTTATTGTATGTCGAAATTTCTACTATAACATGATATGCAACCTCTATTCATATTGAATCTTCACTTTAAATATTCCTGTAATATAAAGTAGTGACAAATTTATTGATAAGAGTATTTTCTTATATTATTCACACAGGTATCAACTTCAAGTTCGATATTGTACCAAGTTAATGATGGTTGTGCCTCATATTTATTGAATATGGAAGAAAGAACATGCACATGCAACCAATTCCAAGGGGACAAGATTTCCTATGCACATGCACTTGCGATTATTGCAAAAATAAAGGGAGATTCATATTCATATTATTCTGTATATTATACAACATATACGTATATTCAAAGCTATAGCAGAACAATTTTTCCACTTGGAGATCACAATGCAATGTACCGGATGAGGTAAAAGCAAGAGTAGTCTTGGCTCCTAATCCAAAACAAAAATTCGAGAGACCTAAAGAAAAAAGGATACCATCAAAACAAGAGAAAACTCAAAGTGCAAAATGTGGAAAATGTTGGAATCATGGCCACAATCGTAGATCATGTCAAAATTCAACAAATGTAAAAAAGAAACCACAAAAGAAACGAAAGTTGGAAGACAGAATGTTTTAAGCAAAATGTCGATTCTGAAATTTGTTATGTGTGTGACTTTGTTAAAAAAAGTGACAATGAATTTTGATGGAGATGAATTTCTTAAAAAAATGCTTTGTTATGTTTATATTTATGTGAACATCGATATCATATCATACTTCATTAACATTAGATCCACAATTAAAAACATTGTTACTTGATAATGTCACTTTTGTTTTTATAAAAAAAGGCGACATAGTGTCTTCTTTTTTTTTTGTTAAAAGGGTGACAATATTGTCTAAAAAGTGGTTATGCCATGCCTTGCTAAACCAAATGATATAGTGTACTTTGACGTTGGAGTAGTAGGATATGTTCGATCTCGATGCCAAGTGATATACAAGTGAAAAAAAAGTGACAATGTCACCGTTTTCACTTTTATTAAAAAGGTGACGTTCTGTCATTTTTTGTTCTACAAGCTGTTTTTATGTGAACATCGATATCAAAATTCATTAACATTAGATCCACAGTTAGAAGCATTGTTACTTGATAAATCAATCAGATTCCAGCATCCTCCGCTCAACCTTTTAGCATGAATACAAAACATCATACCACCACAACCATACATGTCACTTTTTTTAAAAAACTGTGACAATGTCACTTTTTGTTAAAAACGGTGACATTTGGTGGTAATTAAGTGGTTATATAAGTTATCCAATGGAATTCTATGTCACCGTTTTAACTTTTATTAAAAAAGTGTCATTCTGTCACTTTTTGTTCTACAAGCTGTGTTTATGTGAACATCGATATCAAAATTCATTAGCATTGGATCCACAGTTAGAAGCATTGTTACTTGATAAATCAATCAGATTCCAACATCCTCCGCTCAGCCTTTTAGTATGAATACAAAACATTATACTACCACAACCATACATGCCACTTTTTTTAAATAACGTGACAAAAATTTGAAAAAGTACAATGAGGAAATAAAATTAAAAAATAGTACAATTAAAATAAATACGATGCCAATGTAAGCACCATTTCTCATCTTATTGTGATGAATAGAAAAGAGACAATCCATATAAATATGGACAACTTGCACAAATACCCTTAAAATTAAGAGCCTTTCGAAAAATCATATAAAAAAATTTGAAAGTAAAAAATACTGTATAATATTAAAAAGTGACACAATGTCACTTTTTAATAAGAAAAGTTACACAATGCCACTTTTAAAAGTTAAGTGTATTTTTTTTTTATTAAAAAAATGACATACATTGTTACTTCTATTAAAAATTGATGTTTGTCAATAAAAAGAAGTGATAGAAATTAAGAAGATGACTGAAAAAAGTGACAAAAATTCAAAAAAAATGATAAATACTAAAAAAAGTGACAAAAATTCAAACATGTCTTCCCCCTTGATTTTAAGTGACACAATGCTTTTATTGAACAAATTTATGACCTTAGAATTTTTTGGTGATATCCATGTCTATGTCTTCCCCTTGATTTTAATTTTTGCAATATAATTAATATTTGTATTTTTGTTAGGTTTGCTGCTCCAATTTTGTTTTAGAGGACATGTTCTACAAATCAAATCGGAGTACCTAATCTTCAATTTTTATTCGGGACCTAATATGCAATAAGCCATAGGGATCAAACTTCACCATCTTCAATATTGAGGGACCCGCACTGCAAATTAACCAAAATTAGAAAAGAGGAGAAGATGAGGTCGTATGCACTGTGACGGTGGGAAGCACCGACTGTCGTCACGACTTTCGCACTGTTGTGGTGCCTTCAGAGACTAGTATCTGCAATATTGCCAATGAGATCCTTAATCAACTTGTATGGATCTCACCCTTTCTACATGGACGCCCGGCCCCCTCGTGGGACCAATCATGGAGTTTTATTGCTCAACCGCGAAGGGATGAATATTATGTACATAAGGTTTAATGGATTGAATGAATAGGAAGTGAAAGGCAGGTTTAATGGTGGTTGTAAATGATATATTCATTTGGAAGTATATTTTACTGTTAATTAAAAAGATTAATGAAATTATCTTTTAAGTGTATTATTCAATTTTAGTGATTTTGGGTAGTATATGGCCTAATTTCCTCAAATAAAAAACTAGAAGGTCGTCCAACAAATGGTCCAATTTCAAAAAAAGAAAAAAAGGAAGACGAATCGGCGAAGCAAAAGCTGCAAAACCCTTGCCTCTCCCGTGCCGACACCAGTCTCCCTCTTCCCCAACGACATAGCACTGTTCTGGTGGAGCCCAACACTCACGATCGCCTCTCATCGAGTGCTGGATCCGCCACTGATTATGTTTGTATACATAATTAAATATGTATAAATTTTGGAAGATTTTACACTTGTATAAGTGTGTACATCCAAGTTTACACCCTTCTCATATAAGAAGGGGGCCCACACACATAATTTATTGTACTCCTCCTTCATGTGAGGAGGGTGTAAATCTAAATGTACACCCCGGTGTGTATTAAAATCAAATTATTCTTTATGCATAAATAAGAAGCCCATCGCATATTAACTATAAAAAAATTGTTCCAAAAAGTACCCAGTGAAGTAAAATTTTCTGATACAAGTAATTTTTTTTTTATCATTATAGCATTAAAGTATTATATATTTTTAACTTGTGTTGGAACCAATTACACTACAAAAAAATGCGGCTTCAGAAACGGAAATTTCCGTCGCTAAAGCCTTGATTTCCGTTGCAAATAAGCTTTAGAGACATAAATTTTCCGTCAGTAAATCCGTCGCTAAAATGCCCTCCGGTAATTTACCTACGAGTACAAAATTCGGTTCTAATTACCAACAATTTAGCGACAACATTTTCGTAGGTAATTACCAACGGATTGACTTTCGTCACTAAATACCAATGAATTAAATCCGTCGCTAAATACCAACGGATTGACTCTGTCTCTAATCAACAACAGATTTCCTTCAAAAATTCCGTCGCTAATGCCATTTAAAATTTAAAAAAATGAATATATATATATATATATATATATATATAATGTTGACATTCAATTTTTAATGTAAAGACTAACTAACAATTTACATAAAATTGCAAATCTTTAATTACATAATTTTTAAATTTCAAAACAACATGAAATGAAACTAAATTACAAGAATAATTCGTCCAACTATTGAAGATACTTGAGAGCATTAGGAATGACCATCCTCTGTCTTGTCATATGGTCGTGAGATACCCTCATAAACCTTCAAACGAGCAAGTGCAGCCGCCCCTCGCTTAGTCTTGTGGGGGATCATCCTATAAAGGAGAACATGAATATCTCTATAAACACAAACAAATTCACAATTGCAACCTATCAAAACATAAATTATTTAGAACACACACTAGTTGTCCTGTCCATGCCAGCCACATTCATATGGCTATGAATCACTTTAAACCACTCATATCCAATTACCAAATCACTAAATGTGATTATAATAAAAAGCATGCCACTTTAACATACACAAAAGGTTATCATATTTCCATACCAACACACTTTGCATGAATTATTATTTTAGTTTGCCTCATGGCCAAGGACGGATCTAGGATTATGGTTCAGGGGGGCGAGACACAATTATGTGAAAAATAATTTCAAATTAGACAATAAAGATAACAATTTCAAATTAAGCACGGTGAAAAATCTAACCAAATAGTTCATGAAAATAATAATTGAAAACTAGTGCAGGGCAATAGCACAAAAAGTAGAAATCAAGAAGGAAAAGGAGCATAGGCTACATGCAATTCAATACTCAAAAACTAACTGGCATACTTTATGCAGAGAAATATGTGATCCACAATTATAGAGACTAAAGAATGTCCAGCTGCTTCTCTAGAATGCTGCAAGAAAGAGGCAATTCCAATTGATACATAATACAACTAACTGGCAGAAATGATTTAGTGAGTAGGTATACTGTCAAAAGCTACTATAATTCAGCTTTCAGTAGTAAAAATATGCTCAAAGAAGTGACATTGACAATGAATTCATACTTGTTGATCATTTGGATTAACATCTCCTCGATTTAAACAGACATACAATCCCGTGAAGAAGCAGAGAAGAGCCTGTAATCCTGCAGACATATTAGTAGCATATAACCAAGGATTTCAAACAAGAAATTATCCAAGAATACACCAAAAAAGGACATTAAATTCTTGTACTTACCTGGTTCACTTAAAGCAGGACAAACAACTCCGAGAATATGCAATTGCACTTTAAGCCCAAGTGGAGAATTTAGTTCTGTCCTTTGTAGTGTGATCTGAACATAACAATAGAAGTTCAGCTACTGTTATATAAAACTTTGAAAAAAATTTAAAAACTCAGTCACTCGCACACAACTAGATGAAATTTCTCAGATGAATAATAAAGTTAAAGCATTTCCTAGCGGGTCAGCTAGTCTCTCTCCAGTAAAATGAAAAGTTTCTTCAGAATCTACTTAGATGTTAAGTTGCATACATAAGCCTCTCCTGATATTCCTTCAAGAAATCATTCTCCACCAAAGAATACTCGCTTTACAATAGTATTGGCCCATCAAGCATGTAGACCCCAAACATTTTAATATTCAAGAAATGGCAAGTTACAGAAAAACTTGGTAACGAAAGATTACATTGTGTAGCTTAAAAGTTGATGAGTTCAACCCGTTTTGGGTTAAATTTGAAAGGGAAAAATAAATGCCATAAATACTCAAATTTTCCTATCTTTTCTCCAACAAAATTCTCACATTTCACAGATAGTGAAATAGAAAACAAAAATCTGGGACTCTGGATTAATAGAAAATATAGCAAAAAGACTCCAACTTTACCCTCATTTCTCAGCCTTTCTGTTTCCTCAAGCATATAGAGGCCAAAATTTTGCAAGAAGCAAAAACCCAAAAAATAGGCAATGAAAAATCGACGAAGTTTTTTGTTAAGAAAACAAAGAAGAAAAGACCCAAAGAAATATTTTTTATTAAATTCCAAGCAAGAAACGCAGAAAATAAGCAGTTTTGAAGTGTAAAAGAGATAAATACAGAGACAAACCTGTGCTCAAAACCCAAAAACCCGCCTAAAAGCTCCAAGAACAATATTGCACCATCTTCATCTTCCCGGGTACCACTAACTGCCTCCATTTTCGTTCTTAAGAATCACACATTTCTCTGTCTAAATTATATAAATGTAAAATGAGATAGAAATATATTCTGTGAATCCAAATTCTTTATAAAAAATGATGAGGAAAGAAAGAACTTTGACATTACCTGTATTAAAAAAAAAAAAAACCAAATTCTGTCTAAAATCACAAAAACTTTGAAGATCAAGAAATAACCCACAATTTCTTGAAGGAGATTAACAACTTACCGCTTTGAAGTCACAACCGTGGACAAGTAGAGCGACAAAATTGAAGGCTATCTTTTGTGACTGACCATGGACAACCGGCGACCATCGCCGGCAACTGGAAGGTTAGGGTTGGCGTCGATGTTTTGAGGGAGAGAGAGAGAGAGAGAGAGAGAGAGAGAGAGAGAGAGAGAGAGAGAGAGAGAGAGAGATGGAAGGTTAAGGTTGTGTTGGGTTATTTCTTTTCATCTAATTTTAGCCGGTTAGAAGATATTTGGTCAATTTTAGAGGCAAATCAAATTTTAGGTGGAAATTAAAAAAATTTGAGTTTTTAGACGAAACTTTTTCATTGGTAGTTCTATATAATACTTTTAAAAATTTTCTTGCAATGTTTATCAACAGATTTTGACGTTGGTATTTTATTTCATCATTTTTAATATTTTTTCTAACGAAATCATCCTTAGAGAAATTTTGTCACTAAATTATTAATTTATTATTTATTATTTTTAAATCTTTACCGATGAATTACTAACAAAATTGTACTAACGAAAGTCTTCCGTTGGTAATTCCGTCGTTAATTTAGTATTTAGTTATTAATAATAAAAAAGTAATGATTCGTTGCTAATTTGTTGTTAATCCGTTGTTATTAGCAACGGAAGATGTTCGTTGCCAAATTTCCGTCTCTATTGCCTCACTTTCTAGTAGTGTTATAAGAGTTCATGTACTGAACATAACAATCATAAATTCATGTATGATCTTGATACAAAGACGAGTTCATACATAATTTTGATATGGAGGGTAAAGTTTAGAATAATAATATTTAGTCACAATGTGATTATAACATCAATCTATGTGGCACTGAGTGATAGGTTAAATGAAAGGTAGAATTAAATGATTCATTTAACTTCACTTATAATTTAATGTCACATTATATATTGTGTGTAATTAATTCACCAATTGCACAATGTCATTGCCATACAGGTGCTCTGTTTGTCACGTAAATTTTTATGAGTCTTGATTAGTATAGTTAATTTATGTATGAAGAAAAATCATCTTCCAAAAGTAGAAGAGATCTCCACAACTCTTTCGTATTTTTTTTTTAATTAATCGTGGCAATTAGGTTGGCCCTCACGAATTGTCAAGCTAGATCACCAAAACCTACAGGTAGGCATGGACGAATCTAGCATTTCAGTTCAGTTAGGGCGGAGACTTTGACCATTGATCGTTGACCGTTGACAATCAACGATCGTTATAGCCCGACCGTTTATTAAAATTTGGTTAAATAATATTAAAAATTATATAATATATATGTAAATGTACTATAACGTAAAAATTATATATATATGAAAATATAATTCAATACAACCCGAAATTCTAAAAAAATATACGATACTTTACTCTGCAAAAATGCCATTTGTTTCCCTTGTCCACACAAAATTCGATGGGCAATTTGTATATCATTTGTTTCATTTTTTTTACATTATTAACAACTAACATAAAAGTGTGTACTAATTTGTAATACAACTATTTGTGAGTCGATTTAAAATTAACATTTAATTGGAAGAGAAGAAAATTTAAAGAATTATTGAAATACAAATTATTTTAAAATTAAAAAGATATTTTATTTTTTCATATTTTCAGTAAAATGTATTCTCTAACATCTTAGTGTATTTGCTTCTTCTTCATTGACGGTCTCTGATAGATGTGTTAGAGAAACTCTCACTCTCTCTCTCACACACACACACACACTCACTGGTGAGGTCGCGCCACACACATACATGCGCACGCACGCACACACACACACACACACACACTCTGGTGAGCGCGCGCCACACACATACATACATACATACATACACATATATATATAACTCAAGAAAGGATGGAAAAAAGGGAAAAAATGGATTTAGCTTCAAAGCTTCAATTGATAGACCTCCGATCCAGCTGCTTCCTCACCGGAACCGCCCCTAATTCCCATTCCTTCCGCGCCTCCGTCCACATCACCAACAGCTTCTCCTCTCGAAAAAATCCCTACCCTAATCCATAATCAAATATGTTAAACTAACCTTAATTCTGTTACAGATTAATGAGAATCAGAGTTGCACGCATTCACTTTGACTTCGCCTAGCTCGACAGCCGCAACTTCTTCTATTTGGAAATGAAGAATTGGAAATTGGAAAATAACTCAATAAGGGTTCACTTTGCCGGTTGGATGGAATTGGACCATTTCCTCTATTATTGGGCCTAATCTTTTTACACAATAATTAGCTCAAGTGCTCAACCCAACTGGCCCCCAAAAAAAAAAAAAAAAAACACACACACACACAGCCCTCTAGTGCTTCTTCTTCATGCATATCTTCCTTGGCATTTTCTCCCTTCCAATTCCAGCTCTGCAATCTTACCCAACGGCATCAGAGCTCCCGATGGATCCAGCACGGGCGGCCACGGGAGCTCGTCAGGTGCTAGATTTGCCAATGCATGTAGGGATAGACCATCGAACTTAAGCTAGTTTTGATATACTTTTTTTTTTTCTTGGAAAAGGTGAATCACTCATAGCCTAGACAACTCAATCCGCTTTAACGCTCTACACAAGTGGATTTAAATCCAAATCAAAACCCACCGAAATTCTCCCCCTCACAAGATTTGAGTGCCTCTAGAAGCACAGAACTCAAATCCCAACTTGGATTATATAAACCAATCTATTCTCTTGTTTCCAGTAAGCTCGAAACAAGAACTTTTTCCCCCCTTATTCTTGTTGTCCATTTCACAAATAAAAAAGTCAACTACTTTATGATTTTTAAATTTAAATCATGTTTAAAGAAATAAGTTAACATTAAATTAGAATATTTTAACCCCGATGGAACATTACCATATACCACCTAGAAATTATTGAATACTTTATAATAATTAATATAGAAAATAAAAATGTCAATTAATCAATGGAAAAAATTAAAAGATGATAAAACATAGTATATATAGGGCTTGTTTGAGCCCCATTTTTGTCCCCCAAAAAAAAAAACAAAAATTGTACTTTTCAATAATATATTGATAGGAAATGTCTGGGCAAAAATAGGAATTTTTTTTGAATTGACATATAATATTATTTTATTAAAAAATATGCATTTAAAATATGGTCAAAACACTATTAAAAAATAGTTTTTTTTTTTTTTTCTCAAAAAGTGGGGCTCGAAGGCAAAGAATTCACACGGGGAATAGAGCCAAATTAATGAATGCCCTCTCTGGTTTAGTCACGTTGAAGTCTGGCGAAATGGCAGTATGAAGCAAGCTCCATTCTAATGAAGTTTTCAGCCTTTATGAAATTGAATATGCAAGAAAGTTCGAGTTGGTGTGAACATTTTCATTATCATAGTACTTTTTGCAGACACGCACTGTTACTCTGTTTCTATAACACCATATACGACCGTCAAAACCCAAAAGCTCACCACGACTTTTGGACCTTAATTGCCTTTCATCACTAATCATTCTAATTTTAAGTAAACATTACACCGTTTTCAAATGATCAATTCAAAAATCAGATTTTAAAATTTTTTCTTTAAAAATCAGATAATAATTTAAACTCTTTAATATTATAAAATTAAATAAATTTACGAACCCACCACCCACCAAAACCATCGCTCCACCTAATTTCAAACTCTAAAACATTTTCAACTCTCTCTCTCGCGCCTTTCGGCGGTGCACCATCATACTCCTGCAACACATAAAAGTTGCACGTAACCGCTCTTTGTACTGCTCAACCGTGCTCTAGCAACACAAAGCAGTTGCATGCAAGGTGTTGCTGATTGTGCAACACCGTGCTCCGCACAGAGAGGTGTTGCTTGCAGTAGTGACTTTCGACGATGAGCAGGGCTATTGAGGCATTTTTTGGGGGGTGGTTGGGGGGGGGGGGTATTTTTGGGGTTTGGGTGGTGGTTTCTTCCTTCTCCTATTTGCTTAGGGTTTATGTGTTTTTTTATTGGTGATGGTGGCGACGATGGTGATGGTGATTTTGGATCTGTGGTTTTACATTGATTTGGTTACTTTGTGGTTCATCACTAATAGTTTTACTTTTGATTATGGATATGTGGATTTTCGATTGGTGGTGGAGATGGTTTTGTGGTGTTTTTTTTTTTGGTTATTAGTGGTGCAGGTAGATCCGCGATGTTGGTGGAGGATTTTGGCTCTGGTGAGGTGGTGTGGCAGTGGATCTGGTGCTGTTGGCGGTGGTGAGGTGGTGGTCGCAAACGATTGTTGTGCAAGCGGTGTTGGTGGTAGTAGAGTCGTAGTGACGGAGGCACCGTGGTGTTGGTAGCGGTGGAGAGGATCGAGTGGGACGAAAAGTGTTTGTGACCAGTATATTTCTTAATTTGTAACGAATCCATAGTATGTGACAAAAAATGTGATTGCGACTCATAATTTATTAAATTGTGATCGAGAAATGATTTGCGACTAATTAATTTCATAATTTATGATTGTTAAATAAGTTGTGACTTATAAAATTTGTGATTTTGTGACCGATGAATAAATTCCAACCTATAAAATTTTTGATTTGTAAATGAGGAATAATATGTGATTTATAAAAATTTTTATTTTTGATCCAGAAATAATTTGTAAACAATTAATTCTATAATTTATGATTAAATTGTATAGAATTATGACCTTAATATATTTAATTAATAATATATATATATATATATTTAATTAATTATTTCATAAATAAAATTTAATAATATCTGATTGTTGAAATTTTAAACCTTGTTTCTTAATTTTGAAATTATTTATAGTTAAACTCCTAAATATGAAAATTTCCCTAATTTTAATACATTTTTTTTGTTTCTTTTTTCGGCCCCCACATCTTTCACTAAAACAATATTATACGTAAATTCAAAATTCTTCCTTCTTTTTTGACCACATATTTTTCAAAATTACTATTCCAATTTTTTTTTTTTTTTTTCCAAAACCTTATTAAAACGGAGCCCAATTAATTATTCTCACACAACATATTTAGAAAAAAATGTATTTTTTTAGTTTCACTTTCAATCATGCATTATTTCCCCAAAATACTTTTACATGTAAATTCATAATTTTTGTATTTTAAAAAAATATTCTCCAAAAAATCATTTTCACTTCTCTCCAAACTACCTTACATTAGTGGGAAAAAGCAAAATGCCCTACATTACAAAATAATATAAAATACCGCCAAGCGCGAGCTGGCTCATTTCCAAAAATCTCGATGTTCTGCTTTTGATATAGTAAAAAAGATGAACCATAATGTAGTTCTTGCCTAAAAAAAAAAGAAAAAAAAATTATAATATGAGGCAAGCGAAGCGGGAGTTTTTAACATAGTTATTAATATTGGATTGTAACCCGAAACGGATAATGGTCCGATCCAAATGCATTAACTGGTCATGTAAGTAAAGAAATCGGTTAAGAACCGATTAAACCACTCAATAAACGTCCGGTTTGGATGGTTTCCAAATGCAGAGTAAAATTTTATTTTCAATTTGCAATGGCAGTGATTTGAAACCTAGGCTTCCTACATGAAATTTTACTTCTTTTGACCACTATGGAAACCGGTGAACATTTGTAATATAATGTGAACAAAATATATATGGGTTAATTTCACAAACGGTCATTGAAGTTATCTGAAAATAACAAAATGGCCATTGAAGTTTCAAACTTGCAGAAACGGTCACTAAAGTTTAAAATTTCTTTCACAAACGGTCACTGAATTTTCAGATTTTTTGGGCGAATTTGCGGTAATTTTTCGGCAACTTCCAACCACCAAAACTGTCGATTACAGATACCTTTGGAAAGCCCACAATGCCCTCTTCAATTACCACCAATAATCTCCCCATAACTCCAAGGGATTCGGTCGGAATAAACCCACGAAGTCAGCAACCGAAAACTGTGAAAATCTGTCCAAATTTTCAGATTTTTTGGGCGAATTTGCGGTAATCTTTCGGCAACTTCCAACCACCAAAACTGTCGATTACAGATACCTTTGGAAAGCCCACAATGCCCTCTTCAATTACCACCAATAATCTCCCCATAACTCCAAGGGATTCGGCCGGAATAAACCCACGAAGTCGACAACCGAAAACTGTGAAAATCTGCCTAGATTTTCAAACTTTTTGGGCGAGTTTGCGGCAAATTTTTGGCAACTTCTGACCACCAAAACCAACGTCCTCTTCAATTACCATAAAAAAAATCTCCCCATAGCTCCAAGGGATTCGGCTGGAATAAACCCACGAAGTCAGCTACCAAAAAAATTTGAAAATCTGCTCAGTTTGGGTAGCTGACTTCGTGGGTTTATTCCGGCCGAATCCCTTGGAGTTATGGGAAGCTTTTTTATTGTAATTGAAGAGGACATTGTGGGCTTTCCAACGGTATCCAAAACCGACGGTTTTGGTGGTCGGAAGTTTCCGAAAATTTGCCGCAAACTCGCCCAAAAAATCTGAAAATTTGGACAGATTTTCACAGTTTTCGGTTGCTGACTTCGTGGGTTTATTCCGACCGAATCCCTTGGAGTTATGAGAAGATTTTTGGTGTAATTGAAGAGGACATTGTGGGCTTTCCAACGGTATTCGAAACCTGCAGTTTTGGTGGTCGAAAGTTGTCGAAAAATTATCGCAAACTCGCCCAAGAAATCTGAAAATTCAGTGACCGTTTGTGAAAGAAATTTAAAACTTCAGTGACCGTTTCTGCAAATTTGAAATTTCAGTGACCGTTTTGTTATTTTCAGGTAACTTCAGTGACCGTTTGTGAAATTAATCCAAATATATATATATATATATATATATATATATATATATATATATATTTAGATTTAGATTTAGAAAAATGATCATCTTTTTGTTTAAAAAATATATTTTAATTAAAATCACGGTCTAACAATGACCCATTGGCTCAACGGTTCAACCACTGATCTGTGACCTGATGATTTTTTCGAGTCAACTATCAGGCAAGGTTTAATAATTATGGGTTTTAATGTAATTATCTTCCTCATAAAGATGAAGTATAATATAATCCAATTTCATTCATCTCGACGTTCGGTTTTCAATGTATTTGAGTCCTTGATAGGATCATCTAAAGTCGTTGCCACTAGTAAAATTGCCCGCATGAAGTTTTCCTTTTCAAGTTCAAATAAGAAGATGAAATAAGTGGAAATGGCCGATTGACCTAGTCATTTTTCCACATTGCCTTTTGACTAGATAAAAAAAAATTGGGAATTTAAGATCAAAACCCAAAAATACCTTCTCATTCTTCACACAGCCGACTGGAAAAAAGGAAGAAAACGAAAAATAAAATTCTCAGTCGGGATTCAGACCACAACCCCTCTCCCAGTTGGCAACCCAACCACCACAACCATTCACTGGCAAAGTGATCTTAACAAGGTTAGTTTTTTTGTTGTGATTATGATTTTGATTTTTCTTGAATGATAAAGTCTAGATTTAACATTTATTTAGTTTTTTGTTCATTATTTAGTTGGATGGTTGAGTAGAAATGTTGGATTTATTGTTATTTGAGAGAAAACAAGTTTTTCTTGTTGGAAATGGAGTTTTTCGACGAGAAAAGCGGTGAAAACGGGTTGATGTCGACGATAAACAGTCGGTTTAGACTACATTCAACATAACTAGAAATGGTCTAGGCCGACTGTATAGTCGACCTAGAAACATTTAATTTTAAAATGATTTGATTTTAAAATTTATTTTTTATTTAAATTAATTTATTAATTTTAAAATTTAATTTTAATTTTAATTAATTAATTAATTATTATCCACATATTAAAATTTATATAAATTAAAAAACTTTAGTCCGTTTTATATGAAATAAATAATTTTAAATTAAAAATTAGTTGGTTTAAGAATTATGCTCGGGTAAGTATTTTACAATTTCAGTGAAGTACGCTACGCTAATTCATCTATACTTCTTTTAACATTTTTTTTTTCAGAAATAGCCGTACGGTAGGGGGAGGACGATCTCGGAGGCCTATAAGTGGTTTCATGATATCACCACTTTGAAGACTTGGCTCATCGATGATGTAAGTTAAATAGTCATATTGTTATTTATTATGTATACATAATTTTTTTTGTTTATGAAATGAAATAACTCACTCTATTTTTTTTATTGGTGTTTCCTGATGTAGCACATCGACTTGGCCATGGACTTATTGCATGATCGAGCTTGAATATATCGAAGATCATTCGACATTCCTAGTCGACTCATATTGAGCACTGAGTTCATACATGTAGTTACTATTGAGCATCAGTCGCTTTAACTTATGGGTAATGAGTACGTGCTGCTCGAATATATGGCCGAGTGGGTTGTAGGGATGTGGTCGAGTATTGGGGAAAAGCCATGGGAGGGTTTTTACACATATATACATTTCAGCGATCATGAATCATCATTGAATTGTAGTGAAGATTGTTTTCGCTGACTCCACTATATATGTGTACGACTCCGACCATTCCTACCTAACACAAGGCCAGCTTGAGCATAACTTGGAGCCGCTTTCAATGATCGTTCCCTTGATTGCTGCCTGAGTCGGTGTGATTGGAAAGGACAGACTAGTCATTGTGCGGGACAGAACGACTGCGAGACAATCGAGATCGTAAGTAATTATAAATTTTTAACTTGGAAACTTAGTTTTTAGCTACACGGCACCGAATTAAAATGTTATTATTCAATTGCAGGGGTGAATGCAGCGTGTTTGCAATAAAATAAATTAAATTTTTTAGTATAATAAATAAGGTTAATGGAATAAAAAAATCATGGATACAAATTTGGAGGAATAAATTAGCGTGTGATTTGTATGTATTCGAGTGTGATTCGTAAATATTGTACATTTAATTATTGATTCATTTATCAGATAATTGTAAATGTTGTAAAATTCATGTAAACATTATATATTTAATTGTTTATTCATTTATCAGATAATTGTAAATATTTTAAAAGTTATGTAAACATTGTATATTTAATTATTTATTCATTTATCAAATATTTGAGCTCTAGGTCCCTCAACTATAAATTTGTACAATTTAGTCCTTCATTTTGTAGCGATTCCATTACAAATCGGTCTAATTGTCATTTAGAGAAATCTGACATATACAAAATTGACGAGTATTCCTTGTTGCTACACACTTGCCATACCTACGCAGTCGAGGAAGCTCTCCGAAAGATGGTATTCTAGACGTACTGGATGTCTAGGACCACGCGGTTCAACTTGCGGTGGCAACAAACTACTAAGTGGGAGAATATGGTCGGGAACTTCCCACTTGGCTTCATTAGGCAGAGGAAATATGGTCTCAGCATACGCTGCTCTCCAATAATTAGCCATGTAATAAGGATAGCATAATGTCCTCGCTGCAAAGGCTTTATACATAGCTACCACGACTGCATGCTCACATGGAAAACTCTCCAACTAAAATCGACAACAAGTGCATGTGTTGTCAGCTATGTCCACCATGTATAGCATATTACGTGCACATTTTACGGAGAAGCACAACTCATCCAGTGGTTCTACATACAACTTTCTCGCAAGCTCTGCAACCTTGAGTTTACCTTCTTGAGCCGGGGCCAGCACACTAATGCAACTTTGTCCTTCCGCACGTTGGTCTTGAAACCACTATTATGACTTGTTACTAATGTTCTTTGTCCAAAAATGTAAAATTTAGTGCTTTTCGGTTTAGCATCTACGGTTAACTATTTCAACCTATTTAATTATGAAATAAACACATTTCTACATAATACTTAACTTAATTCATGTACTCAATATATATCAAATTTCAGATGGAAAAGCAAATATTAATCTGAGCATGCAACCTATTTACCATTCATAAATCAATTCATGATTCAATAGATTCATCATTGGAGCCAATTTCAACTATGTATACTTCTACTCCTACATCGGGCTTAATCACAAAATCAAATTTTGGACAATCAATAAAGTTGGAAAAATGTAAGTTGATTTCATTCTCATTGATTGCCACATCATCATTTGATTATCTTGTGATCAACACGTCTTTAATTCCTTCTTCCACAGTCGATATATCTTTGGGTTGAATGATCGGTCCACAATCTATATCCACAAACAATGAGATGTAGATCACATTGACTCCTTCGAATGGATTGTACCCCCATTATTGAAATCTTTCCCAGTACATGAATCTCCCATAAGCATATCGTTTTTATCCAACTTGGCAAGTTCTTTAAAGTAATTTGAAAGTACCTTCTCGTTCAATAGGGGAGGACCATCTCCTATAAGTTTGATGTCCTCATCCCAATCATCAGGTACAAAATCTCCCAGGGGTATGCGCTCTTCATCAAATTATTCAATTGCTTGTTTTCTACACATCAAATATTTTCGAAATCTCAAAACTTTCGGTGTGTGTGAACTAGAGAACAAACGTTTTACAATACAATGCACCGCGTAACAATTTTCATAACTTGGATATCCTACAAGCATATCTTGACAATCTATGTAGAGATTTGTCATTGCAACATTTTTTTTACTTTACCAATGTCGGAATCATGCATAAATATCTGAAAAATACAAAGAGAGAATACCAACACAAGATAGATTAAAACTTTAGTGGGTTAGTTAAAAGATATAAAAAGGAAAACAAAGAAAACTAAATAACAAATAAAATCAAATTTACACCTCTCGATTTCTCATTGAGCCTATTTAACTAATTTAATTCCATATCTCTATGCGAATTACCCTTAGTTAAACGAAATATAGTTCTAAGAATTCCTATAACGACCACAATAATTAGTATATGTATCTCTACACGTTATACTACTCTATCGAATTTTATTAAATGATCTAAGCCTTAAACTCACCTCTCGATTCCTAAGAAACTCAATTAATCATCAAATTATTGGATAGATAATTCAAAGAATTAAGCTCATAACAAAATCAACACATAAAAGAATATGTTAAAGAAATCTTTGAATTAAAGAATCAAGGATCAGAAAAAGACTACATTGTTTACCCTAATTTAGAGTTTAGTTAAACATAATTTAAAAGGAAAAATAAATATACATCTTTGAGTACATCCTCGGATTAACTGAATATAGATATGGAAAAGAATCAACTATTGCACCAAGGTTTTCTTCCGCATCCAATCTTTGTTTAATCTTGAATCCCGTGATGAATTTCTTCCATTGATTTGATTCTTCGATCTCTCGTTATATATATTTTTTTCAATATGTGGAACCTATGATTCGTGCCTTCTTTGGCCTATTTATAGTTCCTTACACGTCCTCCCCCAAAATTAGAGTCTTTTTCTGGGCTTCTCGCGACCCATTCAATCAAAAACCTATTTGTACGGCGCGACACTTGGGCCCTATGGTAGCAGCACCTGGGCGCTACCTTGCTGTAAAACTTCTGCTTGCTGGAAGTGCAGTGCTTGGCGCAATGTTTATGGTACATGGGCGCTGAATTGCTGTTCCACTCTGCATTTACATCAATATTTTTGTCATAACTTTTTCTCCTGATATTCGATTAAGGCGATTCAAAATTCGTTGGAAAGATAACTCAAAGGGCTACATCTTTTTTCGAAATAGATCTTGTTCAGTTCAAACGTTTACTGGACTAAAAATGGGTCACAATATCCAACTAAAAATTTGGACATCCTCGTACGGTTGAAAATTGATTTGTTTTCACTATTATTGATCTTTACTTGTATCCATTTTACCCCTATCATTCTCGGGTCTTCATCGCAAGCTTCGACACAGCTTTTGAGTATTTGCACTTTAGCCCTCAAACTTTGGTTCTTGTCATTTTTCGCTTCTTTTTTTCAATTTCACGTCCATTCACCGAGTTTCATCTAATAGCACATTATATGATAAATTAGGCTATAATTCCATTAAAGGAATTACGAAATGTCAATATTTTGGAGCTCGAATAAGTGTATCAAATACACTTATCAAACACCCCAAAAATTAAACATTTGTTTGTCCTTAAATAAAACCATAACCTAACTTAATAAATGTACAAACATGCAAAAGGTTTTGATTAGATAACCTGCCATTTTATCTCATGATTGAAATCATTGTGTTAAACAGATAAATAGCTTCAAGGTCGCATTACCAAAATCAATTTCTACTTTTCCAATGACAAATTGATGCGTGTATGAAGAATTAAGTATAGCATTATGAATTTACAAGTTGATTCAATTCCCGACCCTCAATGGCCAAATTTGTTTTTTCATCACTCGTAAGATTCACACATCCTCAAACTTATTCTTTTCATTTTTTCGAGGTGTGAACTAAGGTTAGATTTTTTTACTATCATCATATCTCTAGTTTGGCAAAATTTCACCAATTGCAGTACTACATTTCAATAAACAAGGATTCTCCATTAAGTTTTATTGCTTCAATCTCTAGGACTTGACTAGGCTAACAATTTCTTATCAAAAGTCAAATTTTCTTAAATAAGTGTTTGGGACATAACCAATGCATTTGATGTGTCTTCTGCTTCATGCACCTGCTCTTTGTGATGATTTTTTTTTTTCAATTTTTTTCTTTATTTGAAGCATTCTCTCCCTTAGACTTTCTAAATGACCCATGTAACAAGCTTTCGACTGGCGACTCCCAAGTTAGATGACTGTAAGGAACTAGGTTTTAAAGACTCTTACATGCTTAATTGCTCGAGTCATAAATGCTACGAAGAGAGATTTTCTAATAAAATGTTATTTTTTTTGTCTTGATTAGTGCAATGTCCCTCGTTTAGCACCAATTTAAGTAAAGCGACCTATAACGTGAGATTTTCACCCAATCGCGTCCTATTGACCTTAGACAATCAACACACGATTTTTAATTTCACACATGAAATCCCTATTTATTTCAACATCTTCTTACAACAGTGAAATCCCCCCAAAATATTCTAAATTTGGTCTAAGAATGTAAAATTTAGTGCTTTTCGGTTTAGCATCCATGTTTCACTATTTCAACCTATTCAATTATGAAATAAACTCATTTCTACACAATGCTTAACTTAATTCATGTGCTCAATATATATCAAATTTCACAGGGATCATGCTACTTATTCATCATTCATAAATCAATTCACGATTCAATATATTCATCGCTGATGGCCAAGCCAACTAACTCACACAAGCATACAAAAAGAATTTTTTTACTAAAGTAATAAAAGCACACAAAAATACATAAAAAATTAAAACTTATGTTTTCCATCCTAAACTTAAACCAGATATTATCCTCAATGTCTTTTGTTGACGTTCAAAATTGTATGAACAAGATTAAAGCCAACTAAGAGTGCAGAAAGTAGTCTAAAGGATACAATGAAGAAGAACGCTAGATTGTCTCTGTATCAATTACTTCTTTTTTACAGATAGTCTGGAGTATTTAAAGGGTTCACTGGGGTTTTTCTCCTTAGTGTATTCCTTTAGATTTTCTGTCTGCCTCCCCTGCCATCTTTGTTTTCTTAGCCTTTTATAGTAGAAACATAATAACGTCTAATCCTCATGTCTTGTCAACCCAGAGACTGAGCTGAGCTAATTGGTGCGTTGTCCTAACGGGATTGGCGCCCGACCTCAACGTTGTACTGTTGACTGAGGATGATGGGACTTGTTGATCCCGGTAGTAAATGCATTGTCTATTAAAGCAGGCTAAGGCTTCTGGTTGGAGGAATAGGTGGACGCTGACACAGGACCTTTCCACGTGTATCCCTTTGATTTGATGCCCAAAGATCTTGTCAGTGATCCGTAATCATTAGCCACTGTAGCGTCTTGGAAGACTACAATGGCTTGTTGGGAAAGCTATGCTCCTGCCGATCTGACCTCGCATAACCGAACTCCCATTTCCTTGTCCTCATTGGGATATGACAGTTACCCCCCAGGTCAGGTCTAATTTTAAATGAGAGTCTGACCTTATTGAACTGTCATGGCACAAGTACCAACCCGCGTAATAATTGCCCCTGCGGCCGCCAGGTACACCTGTCGCCAGAGGGTGGCTGGACGTCTTCACCTCTTTTTAGGCATTGATTGACAGCCGCGTGCATTTATTGCTATTTTCTGCTGGTTTACATCCCGCCTTTTGCCATTCCTGAACGCTTCCTTCCGTCTTTCTTTAGTATTTTCGAATTCCATCCTTCCTTATTCCTAAATTCGCAAACTCTTCGGTCCCTTTCTCTTTCCCAAGTCTCCGAACGGGATAACTGCCCAGGTATTCTTCTGCCATTTTTAGAATACCCTTTTCCTTTTGCACATTATTTTCTTTTCAACTCGCTTTTATGAGCTCGGACGAATCTCGTGTACACTCCTGGGGGAATCAACAGGAAAACCCTGCACCTTCTTCATCTACTCAATCATACAACCCTTCAAGTGCTAGTTCTGACTGTCAGGAGGTCTTTACTCCCGTTCCCATAGCTTCGTTTTACCCCCAACCGCCTTCTCTGAACCCATTATTGAATTCACCTCGAAGTATGAAACAAAGGCGTAAACTGAGGGAGGAGAGGACTCGTGAGGAGAGTAGCAGTAGGGGCGGACCTTGGGGGGCCAGTTCTCTTAGGTCAGTTATACATGAGGGGTCCTTAGCTACAATTAGGGCCAAGTATGGTATTCCCTCAACTGTAGAATTAGTGATGCCTTCCCCCACTGACCGAGCCGACAATCCTCCCGTTGGGTGCGTGGCTTTAAACGGTGCCATACTTAGTGCCGGTCTGTGTCTCCCTTTCCCAAAGATCATTAGGTCGTTCCTTTCCTCTTGGGGAATAGCCCCTACTCAACTATGCCCTAATGGGTGGAGGACCCTAGTTGCGACCTTGATCCTGTGGAAACAACTAGGTTATCCTGAGATGGATGCTTCCACATTTAACTCCCTGTTTACCTTTAAAGAGGATGGGAAGAGCACGGGCTGGTGGTATACTAGTGCCAGGCCCAGACTGGGGGTTCGTTAGTGTTGGATACCCCCTCTTCGGTTAAAGGGTGGAAGGAGGAGTTCTTCTATGTCCTGGGGGAGTGGCAGTTCCACCCTGACGAGGTGGATAGGGGGGATGTAGTCCCTACCCTTTACCATCCTCTCTGTAAGTGAGAGCATTTACGGCTGTTTTCTGATTTTAATCGTTGGGTGAAGAGACTAATTTCTTATCTTTTCTGTTTTTTACAGTTTACCGCCCTTGCCACCTGAGTTCGGCGGCCAAAAAGCGAGCTGACGCCATCCGGGCTCTATCGCACAGGGAAAGATCCTGCAAATTCGTAATCACCAACGACAACCTTTTTGTGGCGGGATTACTCCGAGCTGTGCCTCCGAGTTCAGACGCCAGCAGACCCGGAGCTCCAGCGACTGCTCCTTCCCGTAAGGGTTTGTTTTTTCTGGTTATTCCTTCCCGTTTTTAATTTGTCTCTCACTTCTTATCCTTCGCATCCCAGGTCAAGAACCAGAAATGCTGAACTTCCGTGCTGCTAAAGCGGCTAAGGCGGCTGAGGCTGCGAAAAGAAAGAGGGAGGAAGCTGCTGTTACCGAGGTAGTTCGGCCTGGGAGTCCAGAGGCAGATCCTGAAGACGAACTGCCTCTTCAAAGGCGCCGTTCTGCCGACCTTCCTGTTGCCTCCACCCCGCCGGGCTCCCCAGTCCCAGCGACGGCCCCAGCGGCTGCCTGTGCTTCTTCCTCCAAGTCTCATGAGAGGTGTCCGGACCTCCAGAGGTCGGGCGCTGAAGATCTGTTTGGGCGCCGACCTGAAATTCTTTTGGACTTCCTCAGGGCTCCTTCCCCAGCTAGGGAGTCAGTTGTCGCCTTCCCTTCACCCCTCAGAGAATCTGCCGTCCTGATGACGCGGAGCTGGAATGACAAGGAGCAGCAATTTCTGACTGAGATGCCCATTGGGGAGAATGTCCTCACAGCTCAGCTTCATTGTCACAGGGCTGTTCTTCACATGTCTTCCGTGGTGGAAAAGGTAAAAGAGCTTGTCTTTGGGGTCTTGGGTCAGTAGCCTTTTTATGTATCTTAACTTTTATCTCTGTGCCTTTCAGGTTAAGGCAGAACTTGATTCTGTGCTGGAATTCAAAGCCAAAGCTGACAAGCTCTTTTCTGAGGTCGAAGCGGAGAGGTCTGCTTTTGTGGAGGAAAAGAGAAGTTACGAGAGTCAGTTGAATAAGATGGGGGAAGAGCTCGACGCCTGCCTTACTAAGGAGCATAGGCTACTTGATGAGAACAAGGCACTGCATTTGTGGGGGGAAAAGGCGAACTCCCGAGCTGAACTTGAGAAGAAACGAGCTGACGAAGCCGTAGCTCAGGCCATGGCTTTAAAGGCAGAGACCGATCTGAAGGTCTCTAAGGCTGTGGAGGAGTGGAGAGCTTCTCCAGCTTTTGACGCCATTGCCCAGGAAGCATATGTCCTGGCTATGGGTGAGATCGTCAAATTCATCAACCAAAAAAGGCTGGACTGGGATACTGCCTTTTTGGTGGAGGCTCAGGAGGAGCAGGAGAAGGAGATGGATCAGATGCTGAAAGCAGTTGAGGCCCAACAAGCCGAAGCTCCTCCGACTGCACTTGATGAGCTCGCTCCCAATCCCCCCAATCCTTAGCTTTATGTATTTCTTCAAATTCTTCAGCTCCTGTGCCCTTTTATTTCATGAATGGAAACATTTCGTGTGATGTTTTACTTTTGCTTTTTCATAATTTGAATTCGCAACTCTCAAATGAACTAGTTAATAGAACTTTTCGCTGTTCGCCTGTTCGCGGTATAAGTCGTTTTGAGTTTTTACAGGAATCTTTTGTAGGAATTTCTCGTATATTTTATGCTAAGTGTTGCGGCACTTACAACATTAGCTCGGCCTACTGCATGGGTAGGGCTTACAAGAGATTCTGCCCACTTCATGAGTAGGGCTTAGGAATCATGCTAAGTGTTGCAGCATTTACAACATTAGCTCGGCCTACTGCATGGGTAGGGCTTATAAGAGATTATGCCCACTTCATGAGTAGGGCTTAGGAATCATGCTAAGTGTTGCAGCACTTACAACATTAGCTCGGCCTACTGCATGGGTAGGGCTTAGGAGAGATTCTGCCCACTTCATGAGTAGGGCTTAGGAATCATGCTAAGTGTTGCAGCACTTACAACATTAGCTCGGCCTACTGCATGGGTAGGGCTTACAAGAGATTCTGCCCACTTCATGAGTAGGGCTTAGGAATCATGATAAGTGTTGCAGCACTTACAACATTAGCTCGGCCTACTGCATGGGTAGGGCTTACAAGAGATTCTGCCCACTTCATGAGTAGGGCTTAGGAATCATGCTAAGTGTTGCAGCATTTACAACATTAGCTCGGCCTACTGCATGGGTAGGGCTTACAAGAGATTCTGCCTACTTCATGAGTAGGGCTTACTGGAGATTCTGCCTACTTCGTGAGTAGGGCTTAGGAATCACCCGGCATGGACGCCGTACTTTTTGGAGAGTCATTCTGATAACCATGCTTTTATTCATAGAGGCAGCATATTACGACAACCTATTGGTAATACTTTTTGAGGTGCTCTGCGTTCCAGGGGTGCGGTAAAATCCTGCCTTCCATATCTTCCAGTTCATAAGCCCCTTTGAGTAGTACCTTGCTTACCCTGTAAGGACCTTCCCAGTTAGGTCCTAAAGATCCAGCATTTAGTTCTCTTGTCGCCAGGAAGACCTTCCTTAGGACAAGGTTGCCAACCTCGAACTCTCGCTTCTTTACCTTCTGGTTGTAGTATCTCGCATTGCGTTGTTTGTATACCACATTTCTGACCTCAGCGACATCCCTTCTCTCTTCTATCAAATCCAATTCTTCTCGTAATGTTTGCTCGTTCCTGTCTTCTTGATACATCAGAGTTCTGACAGATGGAATTTCTACCTCAAGAGGGATCACGGCCTCTACCCCGAAGGCTAGGGAAAAAGGGGTTTCTCCAGTGCTACTTCTAGCAGTAGTGCGATAAGACCATAATACGCTGGGGAGTTCTTCTGCCCATCCTCCCTTAAGAGTGTCGAGCTTTGTTTTCAGCGTATGCTTGATAATCTTATTGAGGGCCTCAACTTGTCCGTTAGCCTGGGGGTGATTCGGCGTGGAGAAATGTTTTTGTATTCCCAATTCCTCGCAGAAACTTGCAAAGCGAGTGTTGTCGAACTGTTTTCCGTTATCCGTCACTATGGAGTGAGGTATTCCAAACCTGCATATGATTGACTTCCATATGAACTCAGTGGTTTTGTGCTCGGTGATTTTCGCCATAGGTTCAGCCTCAGCCCATTTGGTGAAATAGTCAACAGCCACAATTGCAAACTTCGTCCCCCCTTTTCCCGTAGGCATGGGACCGATAAGATCGACCCCCCATTTTGCGAAAGGCCACGGTGCCATTACATAGTTCAGTTTTCCAGGGGGGAGTTTGATGTTAGGTGCGAACCGTTGGCATCTGTCGCACTTCATGGTGAATTCCAGCGTATCCTTTTTCATGGTCGGCCAAAAGTATCCTTGGCGCATGATTTTATGTGACAATGACCGTCCTCCTGCGTGATTTCCGCATATCCCCTCGTGTATTTCTTTCATAGCGCGAAGGGCTTCTTCCTCATCCAGACACCTTAACAGTGGCACAGCATATCCTCGCTTATATAAGATGCCGTCGATCAATGTGTACCTTGCTGACCTTACCCTCAGCTTTCTTGCCAAGGCGGGATCCTCTGGGCATATACCCGTTTGGAGGTACGTAACGAGTTCTTCCATCCATGTGTATCTGGGCTCCGTCGCCATGTGGATTTTCTCAGCTTCTTCAATCGCAGGGCGGTGGATTCTCCCAACAGGTATGCTATCAAACCTTTCAATCCCTTCACTGGTTGCCAACCGAGCTAGTGCATCAGCGTGCCCGTTCTGAGTTCGTGGGACCTGTCTGATACGGACATCTTTAAACTTCTGGAGTTCGTTTCTGACGATCTGGAGATATTTGCCCATTCTTTCCTCTTTGGCTTGATAGGTTTCGTTGACTTGGTTTACTATCAGTTGGGAGTCACTGTACGCCATCAGCCAATCAATTTTCATTTCGCTTGCCATCCGGAGGCCGGCTTTCAGGGCCTCGTACTCAGCTTCGTTGTTAGAAGCGCTGAAGTCGAAAGGTAACGCTTCGCAGAACAGTTGTTGGTTTGGGCTTATTAGAACTATCCCAACTCCTGCTCTTTCATCCGTGGAGGATCCGTCAACGAACAGTTTCCAAGGGGCATGGGGAGGTGATTGTCCCATAGGGTCTGAGCTGAACTCAAGAATGAAATCGGCTAGCGCCTGAGATTTTATTGAGGTGCGTGGTTTGTACCTTACATCGAACTGGCCGAGCTCAATTGACCATTTTACCAATCTCCCTGAAGTATCCGGTTTCTGCAGTACCTGCCTCAAAGGTTGATTCGTCAGGATCTCAATGGAATGTTCCAAGAAGTATGGCCTCAGTTTTCGAGCAGCGATTATCACAGCATAGGCCAACTTCTCCAGTGGGGAGTAGCGAACTTCGGCGTCGTGCAGGCCCTTAGAAACATAGTAAACTGGGTGCTGTACTCCGTCCTCCTCCCTGGCCAACACCGCGCTGACGGCATGCTCCGAGACTGCCAAGTATAGCATGAGTGTTTCTCCTTCTCTAGGTTTGGACAGCACAGGTGGTTGTGATAGGTGTGATTTTAGTTGGTTGAATGCGACCTGACATTCCGGCGTCCATTCAAACTTCTTTCCTCCTCTCAGCACGTCAAAGAAGGCTTACACTTGTCTGTTGATTTTGACATGAATCTGCTGTGGGCGGCTATCCGTCCCGTTAAGCTTTGAACTTCCTTAGGTCTGGATGGAGGACGCATCTCAATGATGGCCCTTATCTTATCTGGGTTAGCTTCAATTCCTCTGCGGTTTACTAGATATCCCAAAAATTTTCCTGAGCTTACTCCAAATGCGCATTTACGGGGGTTTAGCTTCATCCCGTATGCTCTTAGGATCTCGAACATTTCGGCGAGATGTTGCCGATGTTCCCAAGCCTCTGCGCTCTTAACCAACATGTCATCCACGTAGACCTCCATGGTTTTCCCAATTTGTTTGGCAAACATTGAGTTGACCAGTCGTTGGTAGGTCGCTCCTGCATTCTTGAGACCAAACGGCATAACTTTATAGCAGTACAGACCTCTGTCGGTGACGAATGCCGTGTGTTCTTGGTCCGGTTCAAGCATGGGAATCTGATTGTAGCCTGAATATGCGTCCATGAAGCTGAGCAAATCGTGCCCAGCAGTGGCGTCCACCATTTGGTCAATCCTTGGCAGAGGGAATCCGTCTTTAGGGCATGCTTTATTCAGGTCGGTGAAATCTATGCATACCCTCCAATCCCCATTGCTCTTCTTCACTAGTACAGGATTAGCGATCCATTTTGGATATTTTGCTTCGCGAATGAATCCGTTCTTGAGCAGCTTTTGCACTTCCTTATTGAGGGCCTCATATCGTTCTGGGTTAAGAGGCCTCCTTCGTTGCTGTTTTGGCCGTGCTGAGGGATCAACTCCTAACTTGTGGTACATGACTTTTGGGTTGATTCCTTTCATGTCCGCGTGTTCCCAGGCAAATACATCGAGGTTTTCCTGAAGGAAACTGATAATTTGATCCCTCACTGGGGGCTGGAGGTCATGACCTATTTTCAGCTCCTTGGGCGGGACGCCAGACCAACTTGGATGACGTCCAGCTCTTCCACAGGTTCTCCACCTCGTGTTTTTACTCTTGGATCCAACCAACGTGTCTGGGAGGAACTCTCTTGTGCATGTCATACCGACCTCGTTTAGTTCGGTTATCATTGGATCCCCGTGTTCCGATGTCTCAGCTTGTTGGCAGCTCTGGTCATCCAGCATTCCAACCA
>CM032641.1:11403135-11531533 GCA_019097785.1 Fraxinus excelsior
TTCAATAAAATTCAATCTTTCCAAAATATCTTGTGTTCACAACCATTCCCCTCCCCTGGGCCTCATTTGGAATGAAATCTATACATTATTTATAGGTAGAATTCTCGGATTTGAAATCTTCAAAAACTAAATTTGAAGAATCTTGAAATGTAATTTGATCCTTTTGCTTTCCTTTTGCCTTTTGCTTTTGTCTTCCACTTGTCTGCCACTTGAGGGAAATCTCTTGAAATCTTTTCTTCCTTCCTTCCCGGCTTTTTGAAAAGCTGATGCTTTTGTCAAATCTTCTTTTTGAGTGTTGGTAAGGTGGACAAGAATAATTTATTTGCTGGCAAACACATGTTGAAAAGCATTTCTTTTGATTTTTGATCCCTGTATTCTTTCAATTCTTTAAGAAAACTGGTCCATGTAGTCATTTTGAATTCTTTTAAGTTTCTTCTTGGATATAGTCATCAATATTATATCCAAAGCACATATCTTCGTTGCTTTGTTCATAATCTTCTGTTTTTGAAGAAGAGTCTTTTGAAATTGTCTTTTTTTAGGAGGTTTCTGCAAGAGCTGCAATTTTGTGTGATACACCTTGAAGTTCTTCTGGTGTAGAACATTTATTGAACATAGTCATTAATTTTGATTTTTCTGTAAGGAAATTAGCCTTTTGTCAACTTCTTTCTTAGAAAGTTTGGGGATACCGAAGTTCCTTTGTTCTTGAATCCATGAATTAATTATTTTGGGACAACAATTTGTTTCATGGAATTTTGACCACCATTTAATTTTGAAACGTCGAACAATTCTTTTGATGTTGAAATCTTTGTACTCAGGAGTGTATTGTCCTTGAATTAATTGAAAATCCCCGCAAAAGATCCATGAGACTTTGAGATTGAGTGAAAAATGGAACAAAAAATTTTCTTGAGGCTTGAGAAATGTTTTTGCCTCTTGTTTGAAATGTTCAAATCCTTGTTGAGTAAGACTAGGGAAGACTTTCTCAACAAGTCCAAAATATTCGAACCAATTTTGAAGCCGTTTTGGAAAATTGGATGGGCAATTTTGATGAAAAAGAATAAACTAGGAATGAGTTACTAGTCTAAAGTAGAAAATATTGAACCATGCCCCTTTGTAGTCCAGAAAATTGAATTTTGGTTCAAATGAATCATTTTTTGAAATATTCATTCGTTTGCATTCCCAATGGTGTAGTCCCCAGTCTTTGTAAGACCAAAACCTTTGGATTGAAATTTTTGAAAAATCAATGTATTTGGGATCTTTTTTGTTTTGGGTATGAGTAATGATAGCATATCCAATTTTGTCAAGGTTTGCTTCATAATACTCTCTTGATTTTTTGATATCTGTTGGAAGATATTGGAAATCTGGAGGAAAGAAATCTTGAAGATGTTCTTCAAGAGAAGAATATCTATGAGTCCATGATGTTTCCATTTCAAAACCAGATAAAAAATTTTGTTTGGTGAAATATGAAAAGGATTTTTGAGGGTTAACTTCGGGAAGTTGACTAGAACCAATTTGGAGAGCTTTTCTGTAATTTGAGGGTTTTTTTTCTGGGTTTGTTTAAGTTGGTTTTTGGAAATATTTTGAAGCAATGGTTGTATTTTGAGAACTGGAGGAAGCTTCAATAGCTCATTTGTTGTAATTTTTTATATAATCATCAATTGAAGTAAAGGGAATCTGAGTCTTACTTTTGTTTTTCTTTTTCTCACTCATCTCTATTTTTCTCTATGGAGGAATTCTCTTGTAAGAAAGTCTGCAAGAAAGTTTAAGGAACCTTGTATATATAGAATTTGAAAATCAAAGGAAGAAAGAATTGCTTGCCATCTTACAAAAAATTGTTTCGAAACAAGGTTTTTCACTTCTTTTTGCAAAACACCTTTCGAAGCTTTGCAATTTGTTTTTACTATAAATTTTTTGTTAATCAAATCATCTTGAAATTTTGATATGACAGAACAATTGCAAGAATCTCTTTTTTGATAGTGCAGTAATTCTTTTGAGGACCTGACCAGACTTCATAATGAAATCTGACCAAATGTTCTTAGCTTGATGTGGAAAGAATCTGTTTGAGGACCCCACCATATCCTAAATCAGATGCATCTATCTCAAAAATAATGGAGGCATACGAGTCTAGGATTGAAAGGCATGGGATGTTTTTGATAGCCTTTTTGAATTTTTGAACCGCTAATGTACACTCGTCCATGGGTCACGGTGTTTTTTGAGTCTTTTGAAAAGAGGGACACATAGGATCCTTATCTCTTTGATAAAGTCACCTACATAATTAACATATCCTAAAAATCTTTGAAGACTATTTTGTCTAAAATTTCATCTGAAAATTTATAGGTGAAATCTAGACTTCTTTGAATTGGTGTAAGTGTTCCTAAGTGAATTGTATGACCAAGGAACCTAATCTTAGTTTCACACAAAACAATTTTCTTAGTTGAAACGGCTAAACCATTTTGTCTGATGACATGAATGAATGTATGCAAATGTTTGAAATGTTGTTCTAAACTTTCAAAAAAGATTAAAACATCATCAATGTAAACAATGATAAAATTCTGAAAGGGATTGAAAATATCTTTCATAATTTTTTGAAATTCTGAGGAAGCATTTTTTAGACCAAATGGCATAACATTCCATTCATATTGTCTAAATGGAACATTGAAAACAGTTGTGTATCTATCTTCTTCTTTAATTTGAATTTGCCAGAATCCTGACTTTATGTCAAATTTTGAGAAGATAACAGCTTTGAAAAGTCGATTGAGTAAATCTTTATTTTGAGGTAATGGATATCTTATCCATTGGAGAGCAGAATTGAGAGTTTTATAATTGATAACAAGATGAGGAACTCCTCGTTCAATTTCAGTTGGATTGTTGACATAAAAAGCATAACAACTCCAAGGTAATTTGCTTGGTCGTATAAGCTTTTTATCAAGAAGATCTTGAATTTCTTTAGTACAAAAATTGAGGAGATCTTTGTTCATTTGAATTGGTCGAGATTTAGTGGGAATATTTGACTCATGAAAATCTTGAGTATAAGGAAGAGAAACAACATGCTTCTTTCTATCCCAAAATGTATTTGGTATAGTTGAACATATTTCTTCTTCAATACGCTTTTGAAAATTAGCAATCTTTTGAATAATTGAAGAGTCTTGAAGTCTTTCATCAATTCTTTGAAATTTAATTTCTTCTTTAAGAAATTGAATATGATTTTTTCTTAAAATTAATATTGTTGATGATTTTTGAAATAGAAACATCTTTTAAAGTATTGACATCTTTAAAAGAAGGAGGATTTGTAAATTTGAAAGTAACTTCTTGACCAAAAATATTTGTAGTTAATCCTTTAGAATTTGCAGTAAAAGGATAAATTTGAACAATAAATGGTGTACCAAGAATTACTTCCTGGTCAAGACTTTTTACTAAATAAAAGATATTTTTGAAACAAATATTTGAATTACAAACATGAGCACTTGAAATTTTATATTGAATGTTGAGCTTTTTACCACTAGCTCCATAAAGTCGCTCAGTAGTTTTTTCAAAATATTTTGTAGAGATAAGTCCTTCACTAATACAATTTTGATCAGCACCAGAATCAATTAAAACTCTAGTGTGAAGTTTGAAACTTTTATTGACAACAATAGTCATGTTACAATACCATTTTTGTAATTGAATTCTTGAAATAACATTGACCTTTTCGGCTTCTGTTAAAGAATGATGAGAAAAGGGTTTTGCCTTTCGCTATTTAGAACTAGATTGAGAATCAAAATTTGAATAATAGGTATGAGAAGTATCATTCTCTGAGGAGGTTGAAGAAGATTGAATTTGTTCCAAATCTTTAACTTGAAGATGAACAACATTAAGCTTAATATCTCTCATCTGTTTTTCAAGATTAGAAATTTGAGATTTCATAGAATTGATTTCAATTTTCAAATCAGAACAAGAAATTTTTGAAACCTTTTCTTTTTGAAAGCATTTCATAACGTCTTGCATATTGAATGCTCTATCAATTTGAGTGGATGAAGAGGGTAACCAGAGGTTTCTAATCGACCCTTGTGTGATTCCTGTTGAAGCATATACTCGGGGGTGGGTGCAGGGCGGACGATTTTAAAGCAGACTCCCCATTCATTAGATAGAGAAGATCACCAAGATTTCGTGATTCGCTGTCGAACTTATTCCAATTCCAAGAGCTCGGATCGAATCGGTATATCTAAACTTATTTTTGAGTTTTTGAACAGGAATTTGATCTATAATTTCTTGAATAAGTCCTTCTTCTTTGGTAAGAACATTTATAGTTTTACAACCACAAATTTCTTTATTTTGAGAAATCTAGGAAGATAATGACGATTTTGAACTTTCTTCAAAATTAGAATCTTCTTGATTTTGAAAAACATTTTCAATATCAGAATTTGAAGGACAAGTATCAGATTCCGAATTGATAACATTGAGAAGTTCAAGTTTAGTATCTTCATCACATTGAAGATTAATAATCTTTCCCTTAAGAGGACATTTATTTGAGTAATGACCAAATTTGTTACATTTCCAACATGTAATATTTGAAGTTCTATTTTTGACAAATCTTTTCTTTAAAGAGTTTTTTGAAGGAAATTTTTGAAAGTTCTTTTGAAAATTTCTTCTTTTTCAGAGTATTTGTAAGGAGATTTTTTCTTAGAATAAGATGGAAAAGTTTTTCTTTTTGACTCTTGAAGGAGGAACAATTTTTTTAAATCCATATTGTTCACAAAAAGATCCAAGTTCTTTACGACCTTCTGATCGTTCAGATTTTAACTTGGCTTTTAGTTTGAGATCATTACAGAGAGCTAATCCTTCTTGATTAACAAAACTGATAATTTCTTCGTAAGTGAGACCATCAAAAGAAGTTGAATGTTCTTGATGGTTTTGTTTGATAGTATTTCTGACTCTTTCAGCAAAATGCTTTGGAAGTCCAGAAATAAACCTTTCTTTCCAAAAAGTCTGTTCACAATCATTTCAAATAAAAACACGAGTTAAAAACATATCTTTATACCATCGAAAATCTTGAAGAGTAGGAAAATTGAGATTCATGAGACTTTGAGAATATATTTCTCGAATATCAATAGGAATCCCAACAAAATGTTTATTAATACAAAGAATTAATCCTGCAAAACTATCATTTGAACCATCTTCTTTGACATTATTTGCAATTTCTTTTCGATCATCTTCAGTAAGATAATTGAACCACCAATTTTTGAGTTGTCCAGAAAAGCCATAAATAATATTATTTGTGGCAAGATGTTTGTCGATGCCTCTGCACAAATAGGAATTAAAACAAATACCCATTTTTTCAAGCTCTTGAATAATTTGATATTCAGAATATCCGTCAATTGTCATTCAACAATGGAGTTTCCATCAAAATTGAATTTTCTTTGCTTCTGTTCTTCAAAAAGCAGGTCAGGAGGAGTAGATCTGGGATAATAAGCACGAAGATTTGAATTATGGAATTTTCTTCCATGAAATTTCTTGACTTGTAAATCAGTTTCTTCAAGAAACTGAGATTCAATTTCGTCGATAGTATTGATTCCTTTTGAAGTGGATAATTTTGAAAATTGAGAGGCAAGTTCTTTGAGAACTTCTTCCTTTGAATCCAATTTCTTTGGAGGAACAACTTTATGAAAATGACAAAATGAAGGTTTAGATATCTTATCTTCCCTTTTCTTTTTTTCTTTGTCATTTTTTGAGTTGTCAGATTCAGAATTTGTTTCAATCCGATTGAGTTGAGAACACATAGAATGGAGAACAATATTGGTATAATTGTTCTGAGCTTGAATATTTTTGACATCAATAACTTTTGCTGTTGTAGAAAAATCAGTCCTTTCGTCGGTCATTTGCTTCAAAGGTGATGCAATGACTTCAGTTTTTCCATGAGTAAAAATAATCTCTTGAAAAAGAGGAACATTTGATAGGAGTTTTCCAGGTTTTCTTTGAAGTAGTAGTGTTGAGAATAGTTTTCGTTCTACTTGGAAATTTTTTGAAAACTTTGAAATAAGTTCATTCAAAGAAACTTATCTCTTCTTGAGATTCATCAAATTCTTTCCAAAAAGATTCAATCTCTTCTTTTGAAAAAGATTACTTGATTAAATGTCTAAATTTTTTGACATCAGGAGATTGATCAGTTTTAAATTCATTTTTTCTACTTTGAAGAAATAACATTGCACTGACAATCAAGTCTTTCTGTTTGAGAATGTGGAACCATATCTGAAAAAGTAGGAGAAGTTGGTGGTTCCGTATCTTCTTCTTTTTCAAAATTTTGATCTTGACTTTGATAAACGGGATTTGGGATTTTTGGACTAAAATTGACTCATGTAAGAGAGGATGTTGAAAATCTAGCTACTTGAAAAGTATCTACCATAGATCTATCATTAGACCGAGATGAAGTAGATCTTTGAAAGATATTTGAAGAGGATGATGATGGTTTATCAAAGATGACTTTGACACTTCCATCAGAAAAATGAATGATTTGTTAAGAATTTTTTTTATTAGAGTTGGATTTGGATTTTGTACATTTTCAAAATCCCATTGTAAGTATTTTTCTTGAAGATTCTAAGGAATTCTTTTAGAAATCATAATATTTGAATGAAGAGGATTAACTTCAACCAAAAGGCTTTCTTCTTTTGGAGAAGATCTAAAAGCACGAATATTGAGTTGAGTATTCAAAAATTTGTAATAGACACGATAAATAAGAGCAAAAGCCCTTGATCTATTGTCTACTTCGAAATTTTTTGTTTGAATTCGAAGATTTAGAGCATTAAGGATAGCTCCATCTTGAAGACTTATAGAAAAATTTGGATAACAATTTGAAAATACTAGACTACTTTCGAGATTAGACTCGAGCATGGATAGTAGAGAGTGTTCAAACCTTAAGAGCCTTTTATCTCTTAAAGTTATAAAAACGGGAATGTCTAAACCAAGTCGAAACAGTGGTTTGACAGCAATTTGAACAAGATCAATATGAATATATTGAAATTTCTTTCTATGAGCAATGATAAATTCTTTTGAAAGTAAACTGATAAAAGTAATATGTTTCTTAATATGAATAATTTGCTCCAAAGTTTTGATAACATAACTTTGAGTAAAATCAAATTTTCCTATTTCATAGATAGAACTCTTATCTACCTTTAGAATAGTCCAATTTTGAAGAGTTTGTTCAATTTTAGCAATTTGAAGTTCTTTTGAATTAATTTCATTTGAAATATCATTTGATGCAGATGCAAATGAAGATGATGCACCATTATCTTGATCAATTTCTTCATTATTTTCTTGAAAATATTTTGACATACTTTCATCATTTGAATAAATATTTTCTTTTGAACCACTACATTTACTAAACCAATTTGACATAAAAGACATGCTTGAATGTAATGAAAGAAAATAATAATCTTACCACTATAGACACAATGCTTGACCAAAGCCTATAAACGGGACCACCCAAAATGCCCACCCCGGTAAACACGGGCTGACCAACGTTTATTCAGTAGACATCCATGGCTACACACCAGTTTGACCTATGACAAAATAACAACAGTAGTTTGACACAATTTTCTCACAACACTCAATTATAGCTCTGATACCAAAAGAGGCCCAGGGGAGGGGAATGGCTGTGAACACAAAATATTTGGAAAGATTGAATTTTATTGAAAATACTAGGTTTAAGCAACGTGCAATGCACGTTTGCTTAGTTATATATAATTTTTTTGGTTCATTAAATAATTTATGATATAATGTTTATGTAATTGATAAATAATTACACATTGTGATATATTAATTTTAACTTGAATAGTGTTAAATTCTAAATTAAAATGTATAAGTTTGTGTTTCATACTATTATATTATATTAAATTTTGTATTTAATCATGAACTTTTTATACATAATAAAATAATAATAGATTAACATTATAATACTAAATCTAAATAAATAAATATTTTTTCTTCATTGAGTTCAATGTACCTTACCAAATAAACTATTAGCATTTTTAAATTGATAATATCCACATCCATTTTTTTTTAGTTTCATTTTTTCCTAGTGACTAAAATGTAGTAGTACAAAATTTTTTACATTTTCAATTCATTTATTAATAATGTTCTAAAAGGCGTAATGCGTTGCGAGATGTCGATATTGAGAATCAAGAATCATAAGTTTATGCGTGTCAATACGAAGAATAAGCGTCATAATACGTTTCGTATTTTTAATATTATTTTAATTATTTTTAAGACATTAAATATATTTTTATTTTAAAAAATATTTTTTTTCTATATTATAAAAAAAAAAAGAGATTTTTTACTATATCATAAAATCATCTAATATTTAAAAATAATACTTACTAAACATTTAATATAATACTATAATATTGTCAAATAGTGTTAGGAGAATTTTAATTTTTTTTTATTAATTAAGGAACTAAACATGAGCATTAATCATAGGATTTATACGAAAAGTTTGCGGATTTGATAATTCCGATATCTGAAAATGGAGATGAAGGATTTTGATTCACAATCGAGAATGATTTAGACGTGAAGTTCGTGGGAATTCAAGTGAGGTCGAACTGAATGCAATAAATACATAAAAATAATTTAAAGTAAATCTATCTTTTATTAATTAGATTCATTATATATATCCTACAATTAGTCCCAACACTAAAAATTAAAAATAAATATGTTAAAATAGTTTACTTTGTTACATTAAAATATTTTAAACTTATAGAAAATAATATCTAACATTAATATATTAATAATCAAGTGCAATTTAAATTAAATAAATGAAAGAATGAAAGTGAATATTACAATTTAATTAGTTGTAATTCAAAATCAAATTAGTCAATTAGACATACATTTTAAAATGATTTTGATGAGTATTTTAACATATTTTTTTTTTGTCACTATCCCACATTGGAAATTTATAAAACTATTGGAGTTAAGAGCATATATAAAATACACAATCCCACATTGAAAGTTTATGAAATCTTTGGAGAGAAGTGTATCTATAAAATGAGCATGACATCCAATACTTCTACATGGGCTTTAGAATTGTAAATTTTGAAGCCCAATTATGGAGTTAAATGACTTTTAAATTAAAGAAATTCCGTTAGTTTTTCCGTTAAATCAAGAAATTCCGTTAGTTTTTCCGTTAAACCAACAAATTCCGTTAAATACACACTTTTTATATATAGAAGAAGTAATGATACAAAATATTGAAAAAGTTTAAAATTACAAGATCTTAAACTTTCTTGAAGTAGGGAATTCTAAAATTCTAACTTGATTGATGGAATGAAATCTATACATTATTTATAGGCAGAATTCTCGGATTTGAAATCTTAAAAAACTAAATTTGAAGAATCTTGAAAAGTAATTTGATCCTTTTGCTTTCCTTTTGCCTCCTGCTTTTGTCTTCCACTTGCTTGCCACTTGAGGGAAATCTCTTGAAATATATATAACACTTTTTAATGCAAACCATCCAAAAAGAAATATTGACCGAGAAAAAATATGGCAAACTCGCGTGAGTTTGATAGACGTACCAGTTTTCAAATGCAAGTTTCTAAATAATGACCGAACTTATCAAGGGCTTTGAAGTTCCTTGAATTTTTTATCTAATCTACAAAATAATAATAATAATATGTTATTTTTATTATCTTTTATAGTATTTTGCAACCATTATCATTATATAAATTTACGACTTTTTAATCCTAATATTTCTGTGGAAATCGAAAGTAAATCCAAATCATATTATTTTAATATATAGATGACATTTAGTGGTTCTTGCATTAGCTTTGGAGGAGTCAAAATTTATTTGAGTGAAACTTTGGAAAATATAAATACTTATTATGGCATGGAGATTAATATAGCATGTGATTTACTATTAGTATTTACTTCCCAACCAATAATAAATTTGATGATGAATTGAATTAAAATAGAAATCTTGAGGCATAGAGCACCACGTAGATTTGTAGAAAGCAAAATGTACATAAATGGAAATCAAATTGTTTTTGTTATTGGTAGTTAAGTAGCCTTCAACTCAAATGATAAAAAATATTTACAAAAATTGTATGATTAGTAAAAAAAAATACTTACCTATAATTAAGTTATTTTGTGTACAATTTTGACACCGCATATATTATCATAGTCAATCTTAAGTTTAGATGAACCAAATTACTCATTAATTGGATCTTTGATTTATTCAAGAAATCACATTTCACTCATCGATAATTCTGGGAACCTTTGAATGACATGTTACGCCTCTTCCAAAGAGGCTCCAGTACATCCACGTAGCAACTACATGACAAACGAATCTATGCTCGCATTCCACATCATTCTGCCTAAATGGCAAGTTCTGACCGAACCCCTATGGAAAGGTCAAACTCATTTGTTGAAGCTGACCCATATATAAGGTCAAACCTTCTTGGACGAGGTAAGGCAGGTAGAGACTCTGTAGAGGATTTTATGTACAGAATCTTCAACAAATGATTAATGTGGCAACTAAATGTTATAACCACCCTACAAAGTCAACATGTCAAATCTAAATCCTATGCGTTAGGTTTAGGGTGACAAAAAGGTAACATTAAATGCACTTGAATAATTAACATTCCAGATAGGATGTCTTGGCCGTGTGGATGAGGCCTCGTGTCTTCACATCTAATGGTTCTTACTTATTTTTTTCTACTATGAAAGCTCACATTTTATGTCATTCCAGGAAAATGCAAGTTCATACTCTCAACATATAACTGTGCCATCTCACATTGCTCTCCATGATCCTTGTTTGCTTAAAATTATATACTGCAAATGCACAGGTTGCGTTCAAGTAATATAGTGGACTTTTTGAGTTCGAGTTGTCGATCCCTCAAGGAATATTTACTTTCGATTACACAACTTTAATTAATTTAATTTTAACAATAAAAACAAACACACGATAATTAGAAATAAGATTTGAAAAACGGTAAATAAAATAAGAATCTACAAAATAAGAAAAACACAAATACTTGGAAATTTCGGAGGAAAAACGTGATTGAGATTCATGGTTTAGCTTAATCGTCGCCTAATTAATTTCTCTAAAAGCCAATTAATAAATTACGTATTTCCAATGTTAGACTCGATTTTTCAATTTTAGTTAATTACATCTCTCGAACGAAATGAACCATAATTGATTGGTTAACCTACTATATCTCTATGTCGATTAAAACCAAACAACCGTATTAAATATTTGTGAAAATAGCTCGATGGGTCACCTGGGGTTGATGGTATATCTATATCCACTAAAAAAAACATAGAGTTTCTACTATTTGGTCTAAAATGCACAATCTTCTCTCGAACGATATACAAATTACTAAATACAATCATCTATTGACCATATAAGTGAAAATGCATGAAATACAATAGTAGAAACATATGAAAATAAATAATATAACATTAAAGAACAAATATTAAAATTAATTAAAAGTTAGGTTAAATAAATACCACAAATCACAACACAATTAATTAGCCAATGTTATATATAAATAATAAAAATGAGAATATTTTATACAATGATTACAAATATGAAAAAATAATTGAGAGAATACAAAGTTATAGAAAAAAAAAAACCCCATTTTTGAAGCTTAACTTTGACATCCCCAAATATTTCTTCAAATTCTTAAATGTATTCTCATTGTGCTAAGAAAAGAAGAAGAAGATTCTGCTGCATAGGACCAAAAACCCATTTTAGGGTTTTAAAATTTTCAAATCATTTTCCAAGAATTGCAGTCCAATCCTCTGACATAATTGCAAGCCAAAACCCTCAACTTTTATTTTATACAATTGGTCCCCGGATTTTGACTTTTATATTGATTATGTCCTTCATAAATTGCATCCAATGTCCTTCAGCTTTCTAGACTTTTTCATTTTGGTCCCTACATTCACAATTTTGCACAAATTTGATCATTTTCTCCTCCTTTTTGCTTTGTTCTATTTTTTTTATTTTTTTTTTGGCGAGTTTTACTTACAAAAACAATAATTATATAATTGTGAGTAGAAATTCGCTCATTTTTATCAATAATAAGTGCATTTAAGTATTTAATAAGTGTGCAAAAATACACTTATCAATCCTCAGATCCAAACTCATTTTACATAAAGTGGCATACATTTCAAACACATCACTCACCAAAGTATTGCTCTTACAAAAGCTAACTTGATCGTCAGAGATTGGCCTCTAACAGTTTGCCCTACAGCATATTCGAGCCCCATTTTTATAGAAGAATATATTTTGAAATAATATATTAATTGAGAATGTGTGGTTAAAAAATAAGGAAAGATTTTGAATTTGGTTGTAATATTATTTTATTGAAAAATGTGCGATTAAAAAGAAGAGAGAAGAAAATGAAATTTGAAAAAAATGGGGATCAAACAAGAGCCTAATGTGCAGAAAGAGGCTACATGGACACGAGGAGGATTCTGAGATCTGTTGGTCACGTCGTCCCTGCAAAAACGAGATCAACATGACATTTTAATGTAAAATATCCATAATATTTTTTAAAATGCCAATGCGTGCAATGAAGTTGTTGTCCTCGGACCTCAAAATTCCGATGCTTCGGACAGCTCAAAGCTCAAATCGTCTTGATCCTACATGCCCATTTATTTATTTTTTTTGCAATAAAAAGTAAAAAATGAAAATGAAAAATTGAGACCTTAAATATTCAAATTTGTCCATTCAAATAATTTATTTAAGTGTAGGAGAAATTTTAAAACCATTCTAGAGATACGCTTCTAATATGGCATTTCATGACCACCGTTATTGCCGGAACTCAAAAAGTAACAAATTCTATATAAATAATGTTATGTAGCAACAATTTTATTACAACGCCAGCCTATTAAGACCAACTAAATGTAATACGATATATCATTTTTCTTTCTACATAATTGACAGACAAAACTTCTTCTATTTTTATTTTTTAAAATAATTAACAAAATCTAAAATTTTGTAAAATAAGGTTAGTATGGAAATCTAAAAACTAGAAGGTTAAATTGTATACTTGGTCCCCAACCTTTAGCAAAGTTTAGATCATGTCCTAACAAATCATCTTATGATATTTGTTTCCAACATTTGAGAAATTAGCAGATTTTGTCTCTAATGACGTTTTCATCCAAAAATATGTTGGATTGGATAAAATGAAATTCTTATCATTTTAACTTAAATGAACAAAAAGAAAATATAGACCATGTTTGAGTCCCTTTTTTTTTTGTCCAAAATGCATTTTGAAATAGTATTTTATTGGAGAATGTGTGATTAAAAAATAAATAAAAGTTTTGAATTTATTGTAATATTATTTTAATTAATAATGTGTGGTTGAAAATAAGATATGAAACAAATATATTTTAAAAATAATAGGTACCAAATAAAGTCATAACAACTAAAAAAACAAAACAAAAAGAATACTTTAAAAAAAAAAAGAGACCAAATGGAAACAAAAGAAAGCGTACATCACCTACCCATGCATTCCCAATGGACGGAAAGGAGGTCTTCCCCTTAGTTTTCTTGCCACCCGTAGAAAACTTATTTCAAATTTTTTTTTTTTTTTTTTTTCCTTTCTTTTTGTCTTTTGCTTGAGTTGGAGAAAAAAAAGATTGTTATTTTACACCAATATAACAGATGTTTAGGAGAAAATGTGAAGAAAGTTAATAATTTTTAAAATCTCGAAGGTGAGGAGAAAAATCAGACTAATAAATTTGTTGGGGACATGATCACACTTTGGCAAAAGGATGGAGACTAATTGTGCAATTTATCCAAAATAGAATAAAGTTTTTTTAACAATTATATAATATATTCACACCACAATTTTTATTTTTTGCATCAGATTTTAGTTGCACTTACAATTCTTAATATTTTTTCATTATAATACTTATGTTCTTAATGATTTTTCATATCATTCTTATTTTCAAACTCTCCAATAATTAACAAATTTTATATTTGATGACTATTTTATATCCAAAAGTCGGTTGAAACGACGTAAAATAATTATTTTCATCATTTAAAAAAATAAGTAAATAAAATTTTTTTTTAAAAAAAAAAGTATTTTTCCCTCATTTCAAAGTATGAAAATAAAATATTTTGATATAAATCATCATCAAAGGCGAGACAGACTTATTAATGAAAGGTTGAAGATAAGAATTTAGCTAAAAAAATTAAGAAAATAATTGCTATAATGAGCAAAGATTGTGAATTTTAATAGTAATTGAAATATAGTGTAAAAAACAAGTATTGTGGTTAGTATATATAATAACCTTTTTAACATAAAAAATTAAGGTTATTACCGACATCTTAATGGCAAGTTGCATTTCTAAATTGAAAAGTTAATTGTCCCAATGGCCATTAAATTTATATCTGTGTTTTCGATTGATTACTGAAGTTTAAGATATCGAGTTTTGGTACCTAAATTTATCCAAATGTTCGACGTAACTCACTAGCATAACATTTATTTCAAACACTTAACGGAATTAGTGATGTGGCTAATGAAATACACGTGACATCCTGTTACATCGTTACCAAATTGCTCACTAAACTTTCAAAAACACTTTGAAGTAGTCGAATTTTGACCACTAATTTACAAAAATGACATCAACATATTATGCGTTAAAAAAATGTGTGCAAACGTACGGGTCGCGTAAAACTAATAAAGTGGACAAACGAGATCGAGTTGTTAATTTCATGATAAACGATTATTCAATTTCACAATAGTTAAATTTAATTGTAACATATTTTTTAGAGTTTAAATTATTTTCATCATTTGAAAAATTCGAATTTTTTTGTGTTTCGTTGTTAAAATTAAGTTAAATTTAAATTTAGATTTTGCAACGAAACACAATAAATTTAATTAAAATTTGAATTTTTGCAAAACACAATAAATTTCCCTTGTTTGGTGCACATTTTTGCTCCAAGAATGTTTTTTTTTTTTTTTTATGTGATGGAGAATATGTGGTTGAAAATAAAAGAAGAGTTATTGATATGATGGAAAATATTTTTTTTTATTGAAAAATATGTTATTAAAAATAAGTAGAAGAATGCGAATGAAGAAAATAATGTGACTTAAACGGGGGCTAATGAAATATATTCTGCAACGAAACACACAATCCATTTAATTAAATTCATTGTGTCTATCATTGCAAAATTCAAAAAAAAATTTAATCTAATTTAACAACAAAACACACAATAAATTTTGAATTTTTCAAATGATAAAAATAGTTTAAGATTCTACAAAAATATGTTAAAATTAAATTTAACTATTGTGTAATTGAATAATCATTTATCATAAATTAACAACTCGAACTCGTTTGTCCATTTTATAACTTTTATGCACGCCTACAGTACACGTTTTTTAACGAACAGGTCGATATCATTTTTATATGTTTAGTAGTTAAAACTCAACAACCATAAAGTTCACGGAAATCGAAAATATAATAATTATGTTAATGAGTAATGTTCAACATTTAGGGGGTGTATTCAATTGAGACTTTTAATGATTTTTTGGGATTTAAAAAATTTAAGAGTATTCAATGTAGACTTTTAAAGCCTCTTTAAAAATATTGATATATTCAATTAAAACTTTTAAAAAATCTCTAAACGTTACAGTGTATTCAATTAAAACTTTTAGAAGTCTCTATAAATTTTAGGGTATTCAAATTTTTATAACTTTTAGAGACTTATAAAAGTCTCAATGATACTAACTTTTAATCAAAAAGTACTAAAATAAAAATTCAAGATTTATCTCTTATTAATCACAAGATTTTGAAAGACTTTCACATAAAACCAAAAAGAAATTAATATGTATTTTTTTTTCAATATTTATCTTTCCTTTTCTCTTCTACAAATATTAGAATTATGATTAAAATTTATTTTTTTCTATTGATTATAGTTTCTATTTTTCCTTTTCTTTCTCTTATTGTTTATTTATATTGTTCATGAAAAAATTAAATTATATTCTTATAACTTTTTTTCCCTTTTTTCATTCATTTTTTTTTTGAAAAATATTTTTTTAATTAAATTATTAAATTTTATATAGACTAATTTATAATTAAATTTAAATATATATTATTTATTTATTTTCAAAATGTATATTATATTAATAATGCTGAATATTAATTTTACTTTTTTATATATAATTATTTATTTAATTAAGGCCTTAAATTTTTATTCTTTTTAAAATATTTTTTTATTATATAAGAGGAAAAGGAAAGAGAATGGGGAATGGTAAGAAGTATCGCCTCGTATATGATAATTTCATAATATTGTACTAAATCCACATAAATTCTATCTTAAATGAAAATCTTTAAAAGTTTTTTGAATTTTACAAAAGTCTATAAAAATTTTAAAATGAAAATTTATAAAAGTTTACAAAAGACTTCCGCTAATTCCATACAAGTCTCTAAGAAATTCATGAAATCCACATAAGTCATCACTTAAAAAAAGTCCATCAAAATTTTCAAAAGCCCCAATTGAATATGGATGTATAAGTAACCAAAATTCGCCTTAAATTTGAGGAAATAGTGGTAGATGGCCGGTTGACCTGGCCATCATACCACAATGGCCTTTGACAAGTGAAAAAAAAAGGAAAAATTAATAAAAAAACTTAAAAGACCATTACTTTCCCAATTTTACCCTCACAACTTGAAAGAGTGAGAGAGGAGAGACAAGCTTCACCGACGACGACGACGACCACCACCATTTGACTAATCGACAACCAAAAATCGACGACGACCTGAACTCCAAGATCGTCATTTTCTCTTGAAGAAGGTGAGTCTTCTTCCCAAATTATTTTATGTATTTAGTACAAAGCATGGTGATTATTTTTTTGTAGAATTTGGTGATTATTTGTTGTAGAATTTATTGTAAATCCACAAATTATAGAATTTTGACCTTATTTTGTATGTTTGGGGAGCAGAGATTGCCGGAAATGGCGATCTCCGCCGGCTGCTGAGCGAACGCTGCTCAATTTGGGCATCTGGGCCCACACGCCCAATCTGGCCCAGATGCGGGCCTTTTTTAATTTAATATTTGTCATTTTTTAATATTAATTTAAAATTAATTTCTAATTATATTATGTAATATTAATTATATTTTAATTTTTAATTATTTCTTTGAAATAATTAATTAACTTATTTAACAATTAAAATAAAAAATTTAATAATAAGAGTTTTTAAATAATAAAATATTATTAAGTTGGTAAATAATAAACTATTCAATTGTTTATTTAATATTCTATTATTTATTTGATAATATTTTATATTACATAAATTATTCTTTTACAATGAAACATTGAATAAACAATTAAAATATTTATTTTAAATTACTTATTTAATTTGTTTTCAAAGCATTAAATAAACAATAAAACTAAACGATTTTTTTTAAAATTACTTATTGAAATTGTTTATAAAACATTAAATAAACAATTAAAATGAACAATTTAAAATAAATTATTTCATTTAGTTGTTTATTGAATTTGTATATTTTAATAGTTTGTCTAACATTTAGTTACAAAAAATCGTTTGTTTAAAAATGAAATATTATTTAGTTATCAAAATAAATTGTTTATTTAATATTTTAATAATTATAATTAAATATTATATAAACAATTAAAATAAGGAATTTAATTATAAATTCTTCTTTTACTTTGAAATATTAAGTGAACAATTAATATAATTTATTTTAAATTATTTATTTTAAATAACTTATTGAAATTGTTTTGAAATCATTAAATAAAAAATCTAAATTAATAATTGAAATAAATTATGTCATTTAATTGTTTATTTTAATAGTTTGTTTAATATTTGATTAGAAAAAGAGTGTAGTAGTTAATGTCATTCGGTTATTCAATTATTGCATTATTTGTTATTCCATTATCTATTGATTCTTGCATATAGTAAATAATGTAATTCGGTTAGTTTAATTTTCTCATATTATGTTTTATCTATTATATCTTGCACAAGATTCTAACATTTGAAATGTTGTAGGATGGATCATCATTTGAACGATGCAATCAGACAGATCCCAGGCAAAGTTACATCGAACTGTAACTTTGTCATATTTACAGTGGTATTAGATTTACTTAATGAGGAGCAGCAGATATGTTGAGGCGATCTGTAACTTTGCCATATTTACAATGGTATTAGATTTGCTCGACGAGGAGCACGCAGACATATTGAGGCGATCTTACTTTTGGCCATTGTATTCATTGCACGGCGTATAGTTTTCTGGGCAGCTGGTTGATGCGTTGCTATGTCGGCTGCTTAAGCCAGTTGACGGAGATGCCCTTCGTTTTGATCTTGGGGACAAGGTAGCTAAATTTTCTATATTCGAGTTTGTCATCATCACCGGATTGATGTGTACGGGTGAAGAAGCAGTCCTAGACCGTATTCCGAGAAATAAGAGGCTGTTGAACGAATATTTTCACTTCGGGGTAGTTGGCAGACGCATTCAGGGCATGCGAGGATATGTCTGACATGTTGAAGCTGGGAATGGTGCTCATCCTCGAAAGCATACTCAGGTGTCATCACAGGAAGACGTCGATTGACCTTTTTCATCTGGAGGTTGTTGATGACATTGATACCTTCAACAACTATCATTTGGGGTAGAGATGTTTTGCGGATACCCTACGATACTTCCGGATGGATTATTCGATGCCTAAGGGGGTAGACTCGAGCGCAAGTACGATGCATATGGCCTGCCTTTGGCTTTGCAGGTAACTGTTCAATACAATGAATTATTTATTTATTATTAAATTCTATATATAGTAATTGTAATTGTTGCAGATATGGTTGTGCGAGATTGTTCCCATATTGACTGTCTGGTACGCGAAGAGAGTGGAGAGTCCTACCCTCGGATTTATCAATGGCGAGCAGAAGACAAGCCACATATGGGAAGCCGTGGGTGGGTTGTACACATATGTACATTCCAATGATCGCGAACTCACACTGCTTTGCGGTTGAGATCGTATTCGCGGAGTCGACTATATATGTGTACGACTCCGATCATAGCTATTTGACCCAATGCCAAGTGGAGCGGGTATTAGAGTCGATGAGTGTGATCATTCCCATGATGGCTAGACATGCTGATATTCAAGTAAATGACAGATTAGCCATTCTACGGGACACCACGACAACGAGACAAGGAGTATCGTAAGAATTTACAAATTTTTTATTTGACAATTTAGTTTTTAGCTATATGTTATCGAACTAATATATTATTATTTACTTGCAGGGGCGATTGTGCTATATTTGCATTAAAGTATATAGAGTTTTTGAGCATTTGTCGTAAGGTTGATATAATAAATCAGTCTTGGATGGACATGTAGAGGTTGAAGTTGGCTTGTGATTTGTATGAATACAACTGTGATCTTTAGTACATTGTGTATTATTTTATTTTAAAAAATGTAAATACTGTGTATTTTGTTATTTGAAATTTGTTATTTCAAATATTTGATCATTTATTTAAGATTTATTAATTATATTTAAATATTATATAAAAATAATTGCATATTCAATTAACGATTAGAATAAGTAATAATGAAATAATCATTTGACAAAAAAATATTCGATCACTTATTTAATATTCTATTAATTATAATTAAGTATTATATAAAAAATAATTTCATATTTAATTAACAATTAAAATAAGTAATTTAATTATATTGAATATTTAACGACAATAATAAGAACATATTATTTAGTTATAAATATTAAAATAAAACATAATATTACACATCCGTTGAATTGTTATGTAGAGGAATTTGACTTGTACAATATTGACGAGTATGCCCTGTTGCGCCGCACTTGCGAGGTCGAGGAGATTCTCCGATGGATGGTATTCTAGATGTACGCCTATGTCCCGGAGCACGTGGTCCGACTTCGGGTGGCAACAAATTATTAAGCGGGAGAATTTGATCGGGAACTTCCCACTCGCCTTCATTTGGCAGAGGAAATATCGTTTCGGCATACGCCGCTCTCCAATATTCAACCATGTAATAATGACTGCACAAGGTGTGTGGCGGAAATCCTCTATGCATAGCCACTGCCACTGCATGTGTACACGAAAAACTCTCCAACTGAAACTTTCTACACATGCATGTGTTTTCATTCAAGTCCACGATGTATCCAATATTACTTCCACATCTCACATAGAAGCGAAACTAATCCAATGGTTCCACCAATACCTTTCTCGCCACCTCTAGAGTCTTGAATATTTTTTCTTCCTAAGTCGGAGTCAGCACACTTGTACAATTTTGTGACTCCTCACGATGGTCATGAAACCATTGCTGCATCTTGCTACGAATTTGCCCAATCATTGCGAAAATTGGTAACTCTCAATCCTTCTTGAATAGCTCATTGAGCGACTCAACATTGTTCAACGTCATCATGTTGTATCGACGTCCTGGAAAATGTGATCGCGCCCAATGTTCGATCCCCATCTCTGTTAGATAAATCCATACATCATGTGATTTACTTTCTATTCCGACCATGAATTTTCCAAACTCTTCAAAATTGTACGCCCTTGCAGCTCTCCTAAACAATGCAACGATGCCACTACCCCGAAACTTTGTCTTGGGGTTGCCGTGAATATGGTACATACAATAACTGTAATGTGCCTCGGGAAAGACTTCGGCGATACCATTTATTATTGACTGCCCCCGGTCAGTTACGAATGCAAGGTTCTCAATGTCTCCAATCACTTCCCTCAACTTCGTGAAGAACCAACGCATTGCTAAATAATTTTCTCCATAGATTATACCGAACACAAGAGGGTAAATTTGGATGTTGGGATCTTGACACGTAGCAATAATCAACTTACCTTCGTATCTAGCCTTAAGGGTTGTACCGTCGACTAGAATTACGGGTCGCATCGCATTTTGAAATCCTCGAATGCACTGTCCAATGGCCATGAAAAATTACTTGAAGCAATTCCCATCATCCGTATCAATATAAAATGCTGATCCATGATTATTTTTCTCCATGTTGTGGCAATATCTGGGCAATTTAACGTAACTTTCCTCGGCCGAACCCATTAAGTCCTCCAATGCGCATTCTCTGGCCTTCTAATAGCTCATGACCATCCCGTACTCTCGACGGACATCGTTGATGATGTCCGAAGGTCTATAGATTGTTCGTGGGTCCCAAGACTTGTCCATTATTTGTCAACCAATGAACCATGCTCGAGCCTGCCGTGATCATTTCGACGAATACTCACTTCACAAGTATGTTCCCGTGCATATTTATGAACCACAAAGAACTCATTCGTGTCCATTTTCGTCGCTCGCAAATGCCAATGGCAACTGTCGTCAATGCGTTCGATTTTTCACTTTAAACTCAAAATTGTGTTTCAAAACAATCTGGTGCACAGCTTCCTGCAAATCTTTCTTTGAATCGAAAAGTTGCTCGATTTGTAAGTCTTCATCATCAGGAACTATATGGAAACAGTTAAGGTTCGTGTACTCGTCCCACCTTGTGAACCCGACCCATGTCTCCGACGGGATAAAGCAATCAAATCATCATTCGTAAATTCATTTTCATTCCCGTTGTCTTCAACTATCGATGGAATTCTGTGCGTCACAGTGAAATCATGGTGATGAACAATTGTACCAGGAATAGTCACATCATCCTCACGAGCTATCTTCACCATGTTCCAAAAATCATTTACATTACGATCCCCTCCATCGAGATCTTCGTGTTCACTATCGGGGACACTTTTTTCGCTAAAGTTATGCAAATAGGAGTAGTCGGGCGAGATTGGTTCAATTCAATTAAAACCTTGATATCATTTCTAGAAATAACCTTTGTTGGTAGAACTGGAATTGATGTATGCTCGATGTCGAATAGATAACTCAATTCCATGTCGTACTGAGAGAGATCGACGTTGAGCAAGTTCTGTATCTCACAGTACATTTCTGCATACGGTGTACTCGATGTAAGCTTAATTCCAATTGTGCCACGTATTTCACCAGTCCATTTCTAGATTCATCGACCATTTTCATTCTCTACAAATTCACCAAAGTAAAGAACCGGGACTGCAGCCGATCTCATATATGCATTAGGAAACATAATTTGTTAAAAAAATTATAATTAAGGTGAAAAGTGCATGTCAAATACCAAATTAAGTGGGAAAATTATAATTAAGGTGAAAAGTGGATTGTCGGGACTGGCCGGGACGTTCGGGCTCGTGTGACTCGGACGTCCTAGTCATGTACCCCCAGACCGTCCTGGTCCAAGCATATGGGACCCGGACATCGGGTATCTGGGGAATCCGGGATCGTAAATTTGTTTGAATTTATGCATATGAAGATGAATTTTTTTTCTCGTTTTTGTTACAAAAAGATTATAGATCCATTTAAGATCGTAAAATTTTCATATACTTATGTCAAAATAAAATTTAAAGATTAAAATAATATACTAATTTAACAAGAACGAAATAAAAAATACGTAAATATATATACCAATTTCAGTGATGACTTTGAATAACATTTTCGGGCTTGAGCGTTTGATAAATTTATCTGTTTTCAAGTTTGAAGCAGATGAAAAATGAAATAATTTTTATCTGCGCTGAAGTCAACAGATAAAGAAAGTGAATTGGTTTTGAAATTCTAAGTGGGAAGTGTTTGAAATTTTTTATAAGTTGAAAAATGATATTTTTGTCTTTTAATCAATACCATTTTTATGTAATTGTGTAACATTTTAAGGGTAATTTTATTTTTTTCACCTATTTAGGCCGTTGTGGTGAATTTCAATTTTTTTGGTCAAAGTAGTGAATGGCAAGTCGGACTTGCCTAAACCTAGAAGTACACCCTTAAATTTCGATGAGCAACCGAAGACACAAACATATTTGAGTGACCATTGGAACAATTAACTGCATAAACCCTAATTTGAGTCGCCCGTTCATTCCATCCCCTTCCCGTACGATCCGTTAAACCCTAGTCCAGAAACTCCTCCCTGCAAACGAAAATATAATCAACAAGAATATGGATGTTAATGACAGCCTAAACTCCACTTCCACAACTGATAAACCCACCAAAATCAGATGCGAGTACGAGGATGATGAATACATAGAGGATGAAATCATCGAAGAAGCCCCCACTGAGTGCTCGAATCTGGAGGAAGACTCTGTCATGTGCATGCCGGATGATTCCGCGATTGATGGCAATAAGACTAGCGCCGATTATTATTTCGATTCGTACTCGCACTTCGGTATGCATTGTTTTATTTTCGGATTACTGTGTTTAATGCGTGAGTGGGTCTTAAATAGTTGAGATGCAGATCTAGTATAGATGTTGTGCAGTCAGGATAAAATTCAAATTTTTGTTCCTTGTCGGGGGAGCCTTTAGTTTGAGTTATTACCTTCTTCTGCATTCAGTGTTTTTATCTATCAATTCATTTCTATTTGTGGAAGAATTAGTGCTTATTGTATAAGGGCATTTTGGCGGCTGATATTGACTTGTTATTCTGAATTTGAACTAAAGATGTTGAAAAGGCTGAGGGTTGTCAAGGGATATGCTCACCCTTATGTTAAGATGTCTTGTTTCCCCTAAACTAATTGTTGGTGTACATTAAAAGATGTACATGTAGCATGATTGGTTTTTAATTAACTGTCTGAGCGTCTATAGAACTTGTGTGTATATGGTTCTTGGATTTCCCTTTAATTGAGCTGCTAGGAGCCTACTTTTCCCAAGGAATGCTATCAGTTGTGTACGGATGCTATAATTATATATACATTTTTATTATTCTCATGTCATATATATCACGCTTTAAGACTTTTCTCTTTCTATAAATCAATTGGCACATTCTGTGGTTTCTTGCAAATACTATTCCCTTATGTTATCACAGTATGAACTTTCGTTGGGGCTGTGATTTTTGATAAAAGTAGATGATAAAAGGTTGAAGGTTCATGAAAGTTAGAATTTTTTTCTTGCTTGGGGTTTTAATAATTTTTTTGAAGGCAATTTGAAGAAGTAATAATGATTCTTTCGTTGGTTCTTGTTTGCAGGTATCCATGAAGTAAGTATCCGAATTGGATGTTAAGCCTGTGGATTTATGCTTTTGTAACATTTCCTTTTCAGTGAATTGTGTTTGCTCATCTCCTTTTGAAGCCATGTAAATTTAGTGATTATGCGCCCGTCATTCAATTGTGACTAAGGGAAAGTCAACGTTCCCCCTCTGTTTTTGTTTCCATTTCTAAGGAAAAGGCGGTACCGAATCCCGCCTTGAGGCCCGCCTCACCGTGAGGCGCGTGTAGTACGCTTCGAGGCGGTATTTTTGAGGCTAAAAGTATGAGGCTTACGCCTCTAAATCTGAGGCACACGCCTCAAGGTGAGCGCCTCATGGAGCATGAGGCGTGCGCTTCATTTAAAATATGATTTTTCAATTGTATGAAAAGAAATCAGAAAGGACTATTCTTAAAAAGAAAATAGCCCATTTAAAAAGGCATTTTTGGCTTAAACAAAACAATAAAATGATGTCACATTGCAATTGGTGGATGAGATGATTTTATAGAAATTGAGAGTAGCAAAGAGGAAGATGATGGGGAAATTAAATTTGATGATAATTAACGATACTAGTAATAGTGATGATAGTGCAGACTGTTAGTTTTTTTTTTTTAGTTTAAGCTGCTTTTTTTTTTCCATTGCAAATGGAGCGATTTTTAACTTTTGTAATTTTTTTTTTTTTTTAACTAAACATCTTCTTTCTTTAGGTGACCTATATCTCAATATGTTAATGACTATATATCTTATTTACTATGCTCCAACTTTGATTTTTATGTATTTTTGTATTATTTTATAATTCTCAGATTTTTTGTTTTTTTGTTTTTTGTGAGGCTTACGCCTCAATCCGCCTCGAAGCTTACGCATCGCCTCATGAAGAAAAATCGCCTTAGTACTTAGTTTCGCCTTTTCAAACTTTGGGAGGTTCAAAAGACCAGAAAACCCCCGACGTAAAATTCCCCAATAACATGAATAAGGGCTTTTTCATCTTTTGCACAATGTGGTGGGAAAGCATTTCAACACTTGGTCAGATTTGTGGCAGAAGTGGTAAATATGTTATGGGACTTGATTAAATTTGGGGACCACAATGAATGCCAAAAAAAGTTATTCTATATCTTCAGCGGATTGTTATAGGGGCTATAATTGGATATTTTCACTAGATTTTCACCCTGGGATAAAAAAATGTCTTTATTTTTTAGGTTTACTTTTATGACATTTATCTTGTGGTTGGAGGCTTGATGGTCTTGAAACTCTTGATATTCAAAATATTATCCCAAAATTGCAGCTCTAATTCATCTGAAATACTCAATGCAGGAAATGTTGAAGGATGCAGTAAGAACTAAAACATACCAATCAGTTATTTATAAGAATCCCTTCCTTTTCAAGGATAAGGTAGTCCTTGATGTGGGTGCCGGGACAGGAATCCTCTCACTTTTCTGTGCTAAAGCTGGGGCTAAGCATGTTTATGCGGTATGCATTCTCTTGTTTCATTGAATCATTGTTCCTGTAGTTTATGTGATCTTGTCAAGTTTTTATAATATGTCCAACTCAATTTTTGGGGTTTTTCCTCTGCAAATGACCAAAGAGTTACTTTTCTATCTCGTCACTGTTCATTTATTTTTGAAAATGGGCAAAGTAATATGGAGGTGAACTTGAATACTAGCTACCTACCATTCTAGAGATATTTAGCCCCCATTTGACACCCATTAATTTGTCATTCTCATTTTTCATTTCAACCACAAATTCTCCAAATAAAATAATATTACACACAAATCAAAAACTTTTCATCACTTTTCCACCACACATTCTCACATCTATCACTATTGCAAAATTTCTATTTTCATCAAAATGGGTTTCAAACATGGGCTTAGTACTGGAATTTACCAATAACTAAGTTGCTAGTGACTGAGTGATATTAAAAATTCATTCCATACTACATATTAGATTCATGATTGGGACTTCTTTAGGAATTGAAAGCACTTTATTTGACAAGGTTACTTTATTTTCACAGCATCCAGAAACTCGAAGGTCCAAGGAGTTCCTTGACTTGTTTCTTAACTGGATAGGATTTCACTTGACTATCTACGGTTCCATTGTGTGTGCTTGGGGTAGAGGTTTTGGATGAATAGAAAACTTCACAACTTCTCTAGTATAAAGTTAATAAAAGCAGTGTCTTTTAGACCTTTTTGCTTCCGTAGAACTTCAGTTATGTAGCAATTGAAGTTGTGTTCCCTAGTAAATTGCATGCTAAGTTCATGAATGATATGTTGTTTAAGGTGTATTTTTGTTTGATGGTTGATACTCACTTTGTCATGAATTTCCCTTGATCAAATATCAAGATTGCATTTTTTTGTTATGCTTGAGAAACTGATGCTTATGCTTTCATCATATAAGTGGGTGGTGAAATTCTGATTTTTTACATTATTATTGTCAAATTTGGTCATAATCTTGTATTACTTCATGACAAGCTGAATTTATCTTTACATTTTAATAATCTGATTAATTCAAGGAGTTTTACAGTTAGTGACAATAACTGTAGTGATGGTGACTAGGAAATAGGTGTGCAGAATATTCATGTTGATGTTATGTAACATATTGAATGCTGATGAGATTATCTGTACATCTGCTTGTAAAGTTACTTTGATGGTTGCTTTGCATGTCATCTGGATTGAGTTTTATTTTCTTAAGTAAATATCTGATTACACCTTCTTCAAATCCAGGTCGAATGTTCCAGCATGGCAGATATGGCTGAGGAAATTGTAAAGCTTAACAATTTTTCAAATGGTAACACTCATTTGTGTCCAAAAGATCCTGAATTCTGCATCATTTTCTTCATTGTACTTGACATTTGATAGTCTTATGGGGTCAATTGTATTACTTTTGTTGTTGCAGTGATAACAGTTCTTAAGGGAAAGATTGAAGAGATCGAGCTGCCTGTTGCTCAAGTCGATATTATCATTTCTGAGTGGATGGGGTATTTTCTGGTCTATGAAAACATGTTGAACACTGTCCTGTACGCTCGGGACAAGTGGCTGGTAAGTTGCTGTTAAGATTTCAAACTCATGGTTTACAACTTAGGTCTTAGTTAAGGATTGGTTTCCTAATGCTAGCAAGCAGCATGTAGGCAAGACAAAACTGTCCAACTCAATCTGTAAAGATTTTTATTATTTTACCTTGCTCTGTGTCAGGTCAAAGATGGACTTGTCCTGCCAGATAGGGCCTCCCTTCATTTGACCGCAATTGAAGATGCTGATTACAAGGAAGACAAGATTGAATGTGAGCTTAAACACTTTGCACATGGATTAATATCAAACTGATATGATATTAAACTTTCATGTTCATGCGCAAGGGTGTGTTCAAATTCTCTGACTGGTCTGTAGGTGCCATTGGTAGCGGCAGTTTTGGTGTTGCATTATACTTCTATTTGTTCTAATTTGTGCTTGTTTGTTTTACATTATAATCTCCTTATAATTTAAAAGTATTTAAGTCCAACTTCATTTAACCCCACAAATTGTAGGACCCACAACTACTTCCCACTTATCCACCACTCATTTCTATCAATTATAATTTCAACAACTTATAATATTTCCCAAACAAGCACTTTTATCTTCTTGGTCTGTTTTTTTTTTTTTTTATTGTACTTTACAGTTTGGAACAATGTGTACGGATTTGACATGAGCTGCATTAGGAAACAAGCCTTATCGGAACCTCTTGTTGACACTGTGGAGCAGAAACAGGTTGTTACAAACTGCCAGTTACTCAAGGTTTGACTTCTCCACTTCGTCTCTTGTTGTCAAGTCTAATTTATGATTTTATTTATTTTTTAGTCTAACATAGAACACTGAAATCTTTTGTTAGTGTCCTAAACCGGTTCCATGTCCTAATTTTACAGACAATGGACATCTCTAAGATGGCTCTAGAGGATGCTTCCTTCACTGCACCTTTTAAGCTTGTGGCAGAACGTGATGACTACATCCATGCTCTTGTTGCTTATTTCGATGTTTCTTTTACTAAATGTCATAAGTTGTTGGGCTTCTCTACAGGTTTGATATTTTTTTCCTTTAACTTTGTTTGCTATTTTAGGTAACGGTAGAATTCTTTGTGTTTCTTGTAATTGTATTTTCCCTGAATCCTTCCATGACATGGTGTAAAATGTAATTCTGATAATGAATTCAAATTTTTTTCTTTGAGGACTGGCTATCATTAGAGATCAAGGTTTTGCTTTTCTCGACTAGAAAACCACTGTTAAACCTATTGGAGAAACAGATGGTTTTGCCACCATTGCTCATCTTTGTTGGGTTTTTGATTCAAAGCATGAACTGATAAACAATTTTTAACACAATGTAACATTTCCAACAATGACTAGTACTCGATGTGCAGGGCCCAAGTCACGAGCTACTCATTGGAAACAAACAGTTCTCTACCTTGAAGATGTGCTGACTATATGCCAAGGGGAGGCAGTCGTAGGGACTATGACTGTTGCACCTAACAAGAAGAATCCTCGGGATGTGGATATAATGCTCAAGTATTCGCTGAATGGACGACATTGCCAGGTCTCAAGAACACAATATTACAAAATGCACTAATCTCTCTGTGCTTGACGATCTAAAATGATTTTGTGGTATCAATTATCTTTATCTTCTAGTGTAACATGAATATCTTTGATTGGCATTATATTTATGTTGAAATTTTTTTTTGATGTGTTTCTTTCTATCGAGTTATTGCTTCGCTGAATATTTAGTGCGCATCAATTTAGTCACTCATTTTAATTTTAGTTAGTTAATCAAAAAGCTAACCCAAGTGTGTATTTTATTTAAGTTGGTCATTAAGTTACCTTTGTTACTAATTTCTTCTTAGATTAGTGAGAAATTCAAGGGTAATTTTAAAAGAGGCTTGGTCAAACCCCTAATTTCTACTTTAAATTTTTCAACAATTGCATATTTTCACAATGGTATTTTGGATGTTAAAAGACAAAGATGTCCTTGAGTATGTTATATAATTATAAAATATTGTTTTGTTTAAAAGGTAATAATACATTTTTAGCTAATAAGTAAAATTCAACATTTCTCACTTAAAATTTTAAAATCAGTTAATTTTTCTTATCTATTTATTCTAATATAGATAAAAGTTCTCTCATCTATCATTTGCTTCAATCTTAAAATTTCATAAATTAGTATGCTTTTTTAATTGATAAATCTTATTTCGACATGGATTAACATGTAGATAAATTTTTTTAATAGATATATAATTTTTTAAGCATAAATAAGAGGAATTCATCTGCATGTATATTATTCAGATGAGATTTGTGACAATGTTTGTTGACGTTCAAAATTGTATGAACAAGATTAAAGCCAACTAAGAGTGCAGAAAGTAGTCTAAAGGATACAATGAAAAAGAATGCTAGATTGTCTCTGTATCAATTACTTCTTTTTTACAGATAGTCTGGAATATTCAAAGGGTTCACTGAGGTTTTTCTCCTTAGTGTATTCCTTTAGATTTTCTGTCTGCCTCCCCTGCCATCTTTGTTTTCTGAGCCTTTTATAGTAGAAAGATAATAACGTCTAATCCTCATGTCTTGTCAACCCAGAGACTGAGCTGAGCTAATTGGTGCGTTGTCCTAACGGGATTGGCGCCCGACCTCAACGTTGTACTGTTGACTGAGGATGATGGGACTTGTTGATCCCGGTAGTAAATGCATTGTCTATTAAAGCAGGCTAAGGCTTCTGGTTGGAGGAATAGGTGGGCGCTGACACAGGACCTTTCCACGTGTATCCCTTTGATTTGATGCCCAAAGATCTTGTCAGTGATCCGTAATCATTAGCCACTGTAGCGTCTTGGAAGACTACAATGGCTTGTTGGGAAAGCTATGCTCCTGCCGATCTGACCTCGCATAACCGAACTCCCATTTCCTTGTCCTCATTGGGATATGACAGTCCGAGCTCAACGACCTCGGAGGTCGGTGTCAACAGTTACCCCCCCAGGTCAGGTCTAATTTTAAATGAGAGTCTGACCTTATTGAACTGTCATGGCACAAGTACCAACCCGCGTAATAATTGCTCCTGCGGCCGCCAGGTACACCTGTCGCCAAGAGGGTGGCTGGACGTCTTCACCTCTTTTTAGGCATTGATTGACAGCCGCGTGCATTTATTGCTATTTTCTGCCGGTTTACATCCTGCCTTTTGCCATTCCTGAACGCTTCCTTCCGTCTTTCTTTAGTATTTTCGAATTCCATCCTTCCTTATTCCTAAATTCGCAAACTCTTCGGTCCCTTTCTCTTTCCCAAGTCTCCGAACGGGATAACTGCCCAGGTATTCTTCTGCCATTTTTAGAATACCCTTTTCCTTTTGCACATTATTTTCTTTTCAACTCGCTTTTATGAGCTCGGACGAATCTCGTGCACACTCCTGGGGGAATCAACAGGAAAACCCTGCGCCTTCTTCATCTACTCAATCATACAACCCTTCAAGTGCTAGTTCTGACTGTCAGGAGGTCTTTACTCCCGTTCCCTTAGCTTCGTTTTACCCCCAACCGCTTTCTCTGAACCCATTATCGAATTCACCTCGAAGTATGGAACAAAGGCGTAAACTGAGGGAGGAGAGGACTCGTGAGGAGAGTAGCAGTAGGGGCGGACCTTGGGGGGCCAGTTCTCTTAGGTCAGTTATACATGAGGGGTCCTTAGCTACAATTAGGGCCAAGTATGGTATTCCCTCAACTGTAGAATTAGTGATGCCTTCCTCCACTGACCGAGCTGACAATCCTCCCGTTGGGTGCGTGGCTTTAAACGGTGCCATACTTAGTGCCGGTCTGCGTCTCCCTTTCCCAAAGATCATTAGGTCGTTCCTTTCCTCTTGGGGAATAGCCCCTACTCAACTATGCGCTAATGGGTGGAGGACCCTAGTTGCGACCTTGATCCTGTGGAAACAACTAGGTTATCCTGAGATGGATGCTTCCACATTTAACTCCCTGTTTACCTTTAAAGAGGATGGGAAGAGCACGGGCTGGTGGTATACTAGTGCCAGGCCCAGGACTGGGGGTTCGTTAGTGTTGGATACCCCCTCTTCGGTTAAAGGGTGGAAGGAGGAGTTCTTCTATGTCCTGGGGGAGTGGCAGTTCCACCCTGACGAGGTGGATAGAGGGGATGTAGTCCCTACCCTTTACCATCCTCTCTGTAAGTGAGAGCATTTACGGCTGTTTTCTGATTTTAATCGTTGGGTGAAGAGACTAATTTCTTATCTTTTCTGTGTTTTACAATTTACCGCCCTTGCCACCTGAGTTCGGCGACCAAAAAGCGAGCTGACGCCATCCGGGCTCTATCGCACAGGGAAAGATCCTGCAAATTCGTAATCACAAACAACAACCTTTTTGTGGCGGGATTACTCCGAGCTGTGCCTCCGAGTTCAGACGCCAGCAGACCCGGAGCTCCAGTGACTGCTCCTTTCCGTAAGGGTTTGTTTTTTCTGGTTATTCCTTCCCGTTTTTAATTTGTCTCTCACTTCTTATCCTTCGCATCCCAGGTCAAGAACTAGAAATGCTGAACTTCCGTGCTGCTAAAGCGGCTAAGGCGGCTGAGGCTGCGAAAAGAAAGAGGGAGGAAGCTGCTGTTACCGAGGTAGTTCGGCCTGGGTGTCCAGAGGCAGATCCTGAAGACGAATTGCCTCTTCAAAGGCGTCGTTCTGCCGACCTTCCTGTTGCCTCCACCCTGCCGGGCTCCCCAGTCCCAGCGACGGCCCCAGCGGCTGCCTGTGCTTCTTCCTCCAAGTCTCATGAGAAGTGTCCGGACCTCCAGAGGTCGGGCGTTGAAGATCTGTTTGGACGCCGACCTGAAATTCTTTTGGACTTCCTCAGGGCTCCTTCCCCAGCTAGGGAGTCAGTTGTCGCCTTCCCTTCGCCCCTCAGAGAATCTGCCGTCCTGATGACGCGGAGCTGGAATGACAAGGAGCAGCAATTTCTGACTGAGATGCCCATTGGGGAGAATGTCCTCACAGCTCAGCTTCATTGTCACAGGGCTGTTCTTCACATGTCTTCCGTGGTGGAAAAGGTAAAAGAGCTTGTCTTTGGGGTCTTGGGTCAGTAGCCTTTTTATGTATCTTAACTTTTATCTCTGTGCCTTTCAGGTTAAGGCAGAACTTGATTCTGTGCTGGAATTCAAAGCCAAAGCTGACAAGCTCTTTTCTGAGGTCGAAGCGGAGAGGTCTGCTTTTGTGGAGGAAAAGAGAAGTTACGAGAGTCAGTTGAATAAGATGGGGGAAGAGCTCGACGCCTGCCTTACTAAGGAGCATAGGCTACTTGATGAGAACAAGGCGCTGCATTTGTGGGGGGAAAAGGCGAACTCCCGAGCTGAACTTGAGAAGAAACGAGCTGACGAAGCCGTAGCTCAGGCCATGGCTTTAAAGGCAGAGACCGATCTGAAGGTCTCTAAGGCTGTGGAGGAGTGGAGAGCTTCTCCAGCTTTTGACGCCATTGCCCAGGAAGCATATGTCCTGGCTATGGGTGAGATCGTCAAATTCATCAACCAAAAAAGGCCGGACTGGGATACTGCCTTTTTGGTGGAGGCTCAGGAGGAGCAGGAGAAGGAGATGGATCAGATGCTGAAAGCAGTTGAGGCCCAACAAGCCGAAGCTCCTCCGACTGCACTTGATGAGCTCGCTCCCAATCCCCCCAATCCTTAGCTTTATGTATTTCTTCAAATTCTTCAGCTCCTGTGCCCTTTTATTTTATGAATGGAAACATTTTGTGTGATGTTTTACTTTTTCTTTTTCATAATTTGAATTCGCAACTCTCAAATGAACTAGTTAATAGAACTTTTTGCTTTTCGCCTGTTTGCGGTATAAGTCGTTTTGAGTTTTTACAGGAATCTTTTGTAGGAATTTCTCGTATATTTTAAGCTAAGTGTTGCGGCACTTACAACATTAGCTCGACCTATTGCATGGGTAGGGCTTACAAGAGATTCTGCCCACTTCATGAGTAGGGCTTATGAATCATGCTAAGTGTTGCAGCACTTACAACATTAGCTCGGCCTACTGCATGGGTAGGGCTTACAAGAGATTCTGCCCACTTCATGAGTAGGGCTTAGGAATCATGCTAAGTGTTGCAGCATTTACAACATTAGCTCGGCCTACTGCATGGGTAGGGCTTACAAGAGATTCTGCCCACTTCATGAGTAGGGCTTAGGAATCATGCTAAGTGTTGCAGCACTTACAACATTAGCTCGGCCTACTGCATGGGTAGGGCTTACAAGTGATTTTGCCCACTTCATGAGTAGGGCTTAGGAATCATGCTAAGTGTTGCAGCACTTACAACATTAGATCGGCCTACTGCATGGGTAGGGCTTACAGGAGATTCCGCCCACTTCATGAGTAGGGCTTAGGAATCATGCTAAGTGTTGCAGCACTTACAACATTAGCTCGGCATACTGCATGGGTAGGGCTTACAAGAGATTCTGCCCACTTCATGAGTAGGGCTTAGGAATCATGCTAAGTGTTGCAGCATTTACAACATTAGCTCGGCCTACTGCATGGGTAGGGCTTACAAGAGATTCTGCCCACTTCATGAGTAGGGCTTAGGAATCATGCTAAGTGTTGCAGCACTTACAACATTAGCTCGGCCTACTGCATGGGTAGGGCTTACAAGAGATTTTGCCTACTTCATGAGTAGGGCTTACTGGAGATTCTGCCTACTTCGTGAGTAGGGCTTAGGAAGCACCCGGCGTGGACGCCGTACTTCTTGGAGAGTCATTCTGATAACCATGCTTTTATTCATAGAGGCAGCATATTACAGCAATCTATTGGTAATACTTTTTGAGGTGCTCTTCGTTCCAGGGGTGCGGTAAAGTCCTGCCTTCCATATCTTCCAGTTCGTAAGCCCCTTTGAGTAGTACCTTGCTTACCCTGTAAGGACCCTCCCAGTTAGGTCCTAAAGATCCAGCATTTAGTTCTCTTGTTGCCAGGAAGACCTTCCTTAGGACAAGGTTGCCAACCTCGAACTCTCGTTTCTTTACCTTCTGGTTGTAGTATCTCGCATTGCGCTGTTTGTATACCGCGTTTCTGACTTCAGCAACATCCCTTCTTTCTTCTATCAAATCCAATTCTTCTCGTAATGTTTGCTCGTTCCTGTCTTCTTGATATATCAGAGTTCTGACAGATGGAATTTCAACCTCAAGAGGAATCACGGCCTCTACCCCGAAGGCTAGGGAGAAAGGGGTTTCTCCAGTGCTCTAGCAGTAGTGCGATAAGACCATAATACGCTGGGGAGTTCTTCTGCCCATCCTCCCTTAAGAGTGTCGAGCTTTGTTTTCAACGTATGCTTGATAATCTTATTGATGGCCTCAACTTGTCCGTTAGCCTGGGGGTGATTCGGCGTGGAGAAATGTTTCTGTATTCCCAATTCCTCGCAGAAACTTGCAAAGCGAGTGTTGTCGAACTGTTTTCCGTTATCCGTCACTATGGAGTGAGGTATTCCAAACCTGCATATGATTGACTTCCATATGAACTCAGTGGTTTTGTGCTCGGTGATTTTCGCCATAGGTTCAGCCTCAGCCCACTTGGTGAAATAGTCAACAGCCACAATTGCAAACTTCGTCCCCCCTTTTCCCGTAGGCATGGGACCGATAAGATCGACCCCCCATTTTGCGAAAGGCCACGGTGCCATTACATAGTTCAGTTCTCCAGGGGGGAGTTTGATGTTAGGTGCGAACCGTTGGCATTTGTCGCACTTCATGGTGAACTCCAGCGTATCCTTTTTCATGGTCGGCCAGAAGTACCCTTGGCGCATGATTTTGTGTGACAATGACCGTCCTCCCGCGTGATTTCCGCATATCCCCTCGTGTATTTCTTTCATAGCGCGAAGGGCTTCTTCCTCATCCAGGCACCTTAACAGTGGCGCAGCATATCCTCGCTTATATAAGATGCCGTCGATCAATGTGTACCTTGCTGACCTTACCCTCAGCTTTCTTGCCAAGGTGGGATCCTCTGGGCATATACCCGTTTGGAGGTACGTAACGAGTTCTTCCATCCATGTGTGTCTGGGCTCCGTCGCCATGTGGATTTTCTCAGCTTCTTCAATCGCAGGGCGGTGGATTCTCCCAACAGGTATGCTATCAAACCTTTCAATTCCTTCACTGGTTGCCAACCGAGCTAGTGCATCAGCATGCCCGTTCTGAGTTCGTGGGACCTGTCTGATTCGGACATCTTTAAACTTCTGGAGTTCGTTTCTGACGATCTGGAGATATTTGCCCATTCTTTCCTCTTTGGCTTGATAGGTTTCGTTGACTTGGTTTACTATCAGTTGGGAGTCACTGTACGCCATCAGCCAATCAATTTTCATTTCGCTTGCCATCCGGAGGCCGGCTATCAGGGCCTCGTACTCAGCTTCGTTGTTAGAAGCGCTGAAGTCGAAAGGTAACGCTTCGCAGAACAGTTGTTGGTTTGGGCTTATTAGAACTATCCCAGCTCCTGCTCTTTCATCCGTGGAGGATCCGTCAACGAACAGTTTCCAAGGGGCATGGGGAGGTGATTGTCCCATAGGGTCTGAGCTGAACTCAAGAATGAAATCGGCTAGCGCTTGAGATTTTATTGAGGTGCGTGGTTTGTACCTTACATCGAACTGGCCGAGCTCAATTGACCATTTTACCAATCTCCCTGAAGTATCCGGTTTCTGCAGTACCTGCCTCAAAGGTTGATTCGTCAGGATCTCAATGGAATGTTCCAAGAAGTATGGCCTCAGTTTCCGAGCAGCGATTATCACAGCATAGGCCAACTTCTCCAGTGGGGAGTAGCGAACTTCGGCGTCGTGCAGGGCCTTAGAAACATAGTAAACTGGGTGCTGTACTCCGTCCTCCTCCCTGGCCAACACCGCGCTGACGGCATGCTCCGAGACTGCCAAGTATAGCATGAGTGTTTCTCCTTCTCTAGGTTTGGACAACACAGGTGGTTGTGATAGGTGTGATTTTAGTTGGTTGAAAGCGACCTGACATTCCGGCGTCCATTCAAACTTCTTTCCTCCTCTCAGCACGTCAAAGAAGGGCTTACACTTGTCTGTTGATTTTGACATGAATCTGCTGAGGGCGGCTATCCGTCCCGTTAAGCTTTGAACTTCCTTAGGTCTGGATGGAGGACGCATCTCAATGATGGCCCTTATCTTATCTGGGTTAGCTTCAATTCCTCTGCGGTTTACTAGATATCCCAAAAATTTCCCTGAGCTTACTCCAAATGCGCATTTACGGGGGTTTAGCTTCATCCCGTATGTTCTTAGGATCTCGAACATTTCGGCGAGATGTTGCCGATGTTCCCAAGCCTCTGCACTCTTAACCAACATGTCATCCACGTAGACCTCCATGGTTTTCCCAATTTGTTTGGCAAACATGGAGTTAACCAGACGTTGGTAGGTCGCTCCTGCATTCTTGAGACCAAACGGCATAACTTTATAGCAGTACAGACCTCTGTCGGTGACGAATGCCGTGTGTTCTTGGTCCGGTTCATGCATGGGAATCTGATTGTAGCTGAATATGCGTCCATGAAGCTGAGCAAATCGTGCCCAGCAGTGGCGTCCACCATTTGGTCAATCCTTGGCAGAGGGAATCCATCTTTAGGGCATGCTTTATTCAGGTCGGTGAAATCTATGCATACCCTCCAATCCCCATTGCTCTTTTTCACTAGTACAGGATTAGCGATCCATTTTGGATATTTTGCTTCGCGAATGAATCCGTTCTTGAGCAGGTTTTGCACTTCCTTATTGAGGGCCTCATATCGTTCTGGGTTAAGAGGCCTCCTTCGTTACTGTTTTGGCCGTGCTGAGGGATCAACTCCTAACTTGTGGCACATGACTTTTGGGTTGATTCCCTTCATGTCCGCGTGTTCCCAGGCAAATACATCGAGGTTTTCCTGGAGTAAACTGATAATTTGATCCCTCACTGGGGGCTGGAGGTCATGACCTATTTTCAGCTCCTTGGGCGGGACGCCTAGACCAACTTGGATGACGTCCAGCTCTTCCACAGGTTCTCCACCTCGTGTTTTTACTCTTGGATCCAACGTGTCTGGGAGGAACTCTCTTGTGCATGTCATACCGACCTCGTTTAGTTCGGTTATCATTGGATCCCCGTGTTCCGATGTCTCAGCTTGTTGGCAGCTCTGGTCATCCAGCATTCCAACCAGGGGCTTAGGTAAGTCTACGTTGCAGGCTCTCGCTTCAACTTGGTTCCCACGTATTACTCCTGGTCCGTTCGGAGTGGGGAACTTGAGACAGTAATGATACATTGAGGTTGCCGCCTGCAGTTCGTGCAATAAAGGTCTCCCCAATATGGCATTGTAGTTTGAAGGGATATCGACCACGACAAAATCCGCCAGGATTTTTCTGTAGCATGGGGTTCGCCGAACTCAACACTGAGTACAATCTGTCCCCGAGCTTCGACCGGATTGTCGGAAAATCCTTGAAGTTTTCGGGGGTACGGTTGAAGGTATTGATCCTGTATGGCCATTTGCCTCAACGTTTGGTAGTAAAGCACATTGACCGAGCTCCCGTTGTCTACCAGAGTTCGGTGTATTCGGACTCCTGTCACATCCATTGCGATAACCAGCGCATCACTTTGGTCTTCCAGAACTCCCCGTGCATCGTTCTCTGAAAACCCAAACCACTCAGGGCCCGAATAAGCAGCGGGTTCCGATGCGGGGTATCTTACACTAAAGTTCTGGTGTACGTGAGCATCACGCGCCAGCTTGCGCCTAGTTCTTCTTGAACCCTCTAAATATTGGTTTCCGCTTACCAACATTCGAATTTCAGCACGGGGCTGGGGGCCGCGAGCTGGGGGTTCGGGCCGTGCTGGTTGGTTTTCTCCCCGCTGGTCAGGCTGTTGAAGCCCGGATGGACCTGCTATTCTTGGCCTTGCTACGAACTCCCGTAAATGGCCTCTCTGAATGAGGGCTTCCACCTCTTCTTTTAGGTCTCGGCAGTTGTCAGTGTCATGTCCCATTGTCTTATGATATCGGCAGTACTTTGCTTGGTTCTTCCCAGCTGTTTCTTTGCCTCCAGGCGGAGGTCGGCGAAAAGACTTCTTTGCTTCGGTTTGAAGAAAGACCTCCTTCAGACTAGCATTCAAAGGGTGGTAGCCGCGGAATTTATTGGGATACGGTCTAGAGCGGCTTTGATCCCTTCTATCTTTCCTTTTCTCCTGACCTCCGTCTCTTTCCGTTTGCTTCCCCTTTGCTCGCCGCGGGGAACGGGGGTTCTGTTTAGTATCCTCATGATCCGAAATGGCCTCTTCTGCACTGACGTACTTCTCAGCTCGGCCTAAGAGTCCATGGTACGTTTGCGGGCCATCTTCATGGACTGACCACCAGAATCGTGTCTTGGGTCTCAGTCCTGACAAAACTGCCATGAGCGCAGCGTCGTCAGAAATTTTCTCAACTTCCATGGATTGTTTGTTGAATCTGTCCAGGTAGCTTTTAAGGGATTCTGTTTTCCCTTGCTTTATGCTTACCAACCTTTCTTTGGGAGTGGTCCTTGCCTTTAAACCCATGAACTGGGCGAGGAATGCTGTGGCAAGATCGTCCCAGCATTTTATAGATCTTTGGTGTAATCTTTTGAACCATCTTTGAGCCTTGTCTCCCAATGTTAAGGGGAAAGCACGGCACATGATGGCTTCTCCGGCTCCCTGAAGCTCCATCCAAGAAGAGTATTTGTCAAGGTGACTGAGGGGGTCTCCTTCCCCGTCATATCCGGCCAGCTGAGGCATTTTCATCTTTTCGGGTAATGGTTCTGCTAGGATATCCTCGATAAATGGTGAGTGGCGTTTGGTGAAATATTCATCCGGGCTCCCCTTGCTTTTTGCCTCCAGATCCGCAATGCGCTTCTTTAGGGCGTTCACTTCGTTTTCTGGTCGTTCTCCAGGATGGTCTCTTTAGCGTTCAGCTTGCTTCCTGGCGGGAGTCGAGGAACGCTGAGGGCCCAACTTGTCGAATGCACTGTTCGTCCTCCTAGTTTTTGATTTAGTCGCCACAGGGGAGCTTCTAACTTCCTCAGTTTGGTCCCTGGAAGATCCTTCGTCTGAAAAATGCAGGGTCCGCCTAGTGGGGAGTCGTTCGGTCCTTTCCTGGCGAAGAGATTCCCCTCTGTTTTCCCGTGGCAGGTATCGGGCTTGGTTTTGTTCCAACCTACTGACAATATTCGTTAGTTTCTCAATGGCTTCCCTCATCGTCGCCATTTGTGGGTCAGCGGTTTCATCACGACCCCCTTTTTCCGAGTTCATGGGATTACTGCTTCGCCCAGGGTGGGTATGGCCCGCGTGGGACTGGTTCCCTGATGCTGACAATTCGTCCATGGGGTTACTTTAATGAATCGTGTGTGGAGATGGGGCTGCTATCAAGTAGGGGGCCCTCCTTCTAGCGCCAAACTGTTGACGTTCAAAATTGTATGAACAAGATTAAAGCCAACTAAGAGTGCAGAAAGTAGTCTAAAGGATACAATGAAAAAGAATGCTAGATTGTCTCTGTATCAATTACTTCTTTTTTACAGATAGTCTGGAGTATTCAAAGGGTTCACTGGGGTTTTTCTCCTTAGTGTATTCCTTTAGATTTTCTGTCTGCCTCCCCTGCCATCTTTGTTTTCTGAGCCTTTTATAGTAGAAAGATAATAACGTCTAATCCTCATGTCTTGTCAACCCAGAGACTGAGCTGAGCTAATTGGTGCGTTGTCCTAACGGGATTGGCGCCCGACCTCAACGTTGTACTGTTGACTGAGGATGATGGGACTTGTTGATCCCGGTAGTAAATGCATTGTCTATTAAAGCAGGCTAAGGCTTCTGGTTGGAGGAATAGGTGGGCGCTGACACAGGACCTTTCCATGTGTATCCCTTTGATTTGATGCCCAAAGATCTTGTCAGTGATCCGTAATCATTAGCCACTGTAGCGTCTTGGAAGACTATAATAGCTTGTTGGGAAAGCTATGCTCCTGCCGATCTGACCTCGCATAACCGAACTCCCATTTCCTTGTCCTCATTGGGATATGACAGTCCGAGCTCAACGACCTCGAAGGTCGGTGTCAACATCTTTAGTCATAAATCTGCATATAAAGGGGTGGGGAAGAAAGTGAAGAAAAAACTCCCTTGATAAGGCGTGTAATTCAATGGCTAGCTTTCCTATTGCTCCATTTGGCTCCTTGTTAAATACTGGTTTAAACGTTTCGCGATACCGTGTTCCTAAAAAATCAAATAGAGCATTAAGTTCAAATAATTGAAAAAAGTGTTACTTGTATCTAACATCTAATAAACCAATGAGCTTATTGAAGATAAAAGGGTAAACAAGGTATGGTAATGAGTCATAAATAATTTAAAATAAACTAAACTATCCTAATACTCAAAAACATAATAAATAAAAAGGAAAAAAGCTTAGGTTGCCTCCCATGAAGCTCTTTTTTATAGTATTTAGCTTGACTTTGGCAATTTCATCATGGCCACCTAAAGAAAGCTTTGGATGCCTTACCCATTTTCTTTCGTTTGGCTTTGATCCACTTTTCATTTAATCTCCAAACTTCTACCTTGCACATTTCGATGTAATATGACTTTTCTATTTCATTCGATTCAATTGCAACTATGTATACTTCCATTCCAACATCGGGCTTAATCACAAAATCAAATTTTGGGCAATCACTAAAGTTGGAAAAATGTGAGTTGATTTCATTCTCATTGATTGCCTCATCCTCATTTGATTCTGTTGTGATCAACACGTCATTCTCTTTAATCCCTTCTTCCATAGTCGATATATCTTCGAACTGAATGACCAGTCCATAATCTAGATGCATAGACAATGAGAAGTTGGTCTCCTTAACTCCTTTGAATCGATTGTACCCCAATTGCTGAAATCCTTCTCAGTACATTAAATCTCCCATAAGTATATTATTTTCATCCAACTTGGCAAGTTCTTTAAAGTACTTTGCAAGTACCTTCTCGTTCAATAGGGGAGAACCATCTCCCACAAGTTTGATATCCTCATCCCAATCATCAAGTACAAAATCTCCCACGAGCATGTACTATTATCAGATTATTCAATTGCTTGTTTTCTGCACATCAAATATTTTCGAAATATCAAAAGTTTCTGCATGTGTTAACTAGAGAACAAGCATTTTCCAATACAATGCACCGCGTAACAATTTTCACAACTTGGATATCCTATAAGAATATCTTGACAATCCATGTAGAGATTTGTCATTGCAACATTTTTTACTTTGCCAACGTCAGAATCATGTATAAATATCTGAAAAGTACAAAGAGAGAATACCAATACAAGATAGATTAAAACTGTATGGGGTTAGTTCAACGATATAAAATGGAAAACAAAGAAAGCTAAATAACAAATAAATTTAAATAACAGTTAAAAATAAAATAAATTAACACTAAAAGTAAATAGTCTCCGGCAGCGGCGCCAAAAACTTGTTTTGTTTTTTATATCGCAAGTGTACGATATCGTAACAAGTAATATAGTGGACCTTTGAGTCCGGATTATCGTTCCCACGAGGACTATACTTCAGACGTAGTCTACTTTTACTAACTTTTATTTGATAAAAAGATAAACAAAGAATGGTAATAATTGAGAATATTTTTCTCTGTGAAATAACTACTTTAAACTAATGGAAAGTATTAGAAGATTTCAAATACTGATTGATAAAAGATTCGAATACGTAATGAATATTAGGGCAAAACAAGTACATCTAATGATAACCTTAATTCTTAATTCAAGATTATGACCTAATGTACTGTTCAGTCGAATCCTTCTCTAGTATTCAATTTATCCATTTCGAGTTCTCATTGAACTTATTTAGCTAATTTAATTCCATATCTCTTTGCGAATGACCCTTAGTTAAATGAAATATAGTTCTAAGAATTCCTATAATGACCGCAATAATTAGAATATATATCTCTACACGTTATACTACTCTATCGAATTTTATTAAATGAAATAAGCCTCGAACTCACCTTTCGATTCGTCAGAAACTCAAGTAATCATCAAATTATTGGCTAGATAATTCATAGAATTAAGATCATAACAAAATCAACACATAAAAGAATATGTTACAGAAATCTTTGAATTAAAGAATTAAGGATTAGAAAAAGACTATATTGTTTGCCTTAATTTAGAGTTTAGTTAAACATAATTTAAAAGGAAAAATAAATAAACATCTTTGAGTACATCCTTGGATTAATTGAATATAGATATGGAAAAGAATCAACTCTTTCACCCAGGTTTTCTCCTGTTTCCAATCTTTGTTTAATCTTGAATCCCATGATGAATTTCTTCCCTTGATTTGAATCTTCGATCTCTCATTGTATCTATTTTTTTAATGTGTGGAACCCCTAATTCGCGGCTTCTATGGTCTATTTGTAGTTCCCTACACGCCCTCCCCCAAAATTGGAGTCTTTTATGGGATTTTCATGACCCATTCAATCAAAAACCTATTTGTATGGCGCAGCGCCTGGGCACTACCTTATTGTAAAACTTCTACTTACTGGGAAGTGTAGTGCCTGATGCAATGTTTACGGCGCCTGGGCGCTAAATTGCTGTTCACTCTACATCTACATCAATATTTTTGTCATAACTTTTTCTCCCAATATTCAAAAGGTGTTGAAAAGATAACTTAAAGGGCTACACCTTTTTTTGAAATAGATCTTTTTCAATAAGAACATTTACTGGGAAAAAAATGGGTCTTAATCTCCAACTAAAAATCTGGACATCCTTGTGGGGTTGAAAATTGATTTGTTTCACTCATATTGATCTTTACTCGTATCTATTTCACCCCTAGCATTCTCGAATCTTCATCGTGAGTTTCGACACAACTTTTGAGTATTTGCACTTTAGCCCCCAAACTTTGATTATTGCTATTTTTTGCTTCTTTATTTCAATTTCACGTCCATTCATCGAGTTTTATCTAATAATACATTATATGATAAATTAGGCTATAATTCCATTAAAAAAGTACGAAATGTCAATATTTTGGAGCCCAAATAAGTGTATAAAATACACTTATCAAACACCCCAAAATTAAATATTTGTTTGTCCTCAAATAAAACCATAACCGAACTTAACAAATGCAAAAACATGCAAAAGGTTTTGATTAGATAACCTGCCATTTTAATTTGGCCTTTTCCAATGCCAAATTAATGCTTGTGTAAAGAATTAAGTATAACATTATGAATTCACAAGTTGTTTCAATTCTCAGCTCTCAATGGTCAAATATGTTTTTTCATCATTCGTAAGACTCACACACACCTAAACTTATTCTTTTCGTTCTTTCCCAAGTGTAAACTAACGTTAGATTTTTTTTACTATCCTCACCTCTCTAGTTTGGAAAAATTTCACCCATTGCAGTACAATATTTCAATAAACAAGGATCTCTATTTGGTTTTATTGCTTCAATCTCTAGGACTGGACTAGGCTAACAATCTCTTATCAAAAGTCAAATTTTCTTAAACAAGTGTTTAGGACATAACCAAGGCATTTGATGCGTCTTCTATTTCATGCACTTGCTTATTGTATTTTTTTCTATTTTTTTTTTCTTTATTTGAAGCATTCTCTCCCTTAAACTTTCTAAATGACCCATGTAACAAGCTTTCGGCCGATGACTCCGAAGTCAGATGACTATAAGGAACTAGGTTTTAAGGACCCTTACAAGCTTAATTCCTCGAGTCATAAAGACTATGAAGAGAGGTTTTCTAATAAAATGTTATTTTTTTGCCTTGATTAGTGTAATGTCCCTCATTTAACACCAATTCAAATAAACCGACCTATAACGTGAGATTTTCATCCAATTGCGACCTATTCACCTTAGACAATCCACACAAGATTTTTAATTTCACACACGGAATTCCTATTTATCTCAACATCTTCCTACAACAGTGAAATTTTCCCAAAATATTCTAACTTTGGTCCAAAAATGTAAAATTTAGTGCATTTTGGTTTAACATCTATGGTTCACTATTTCAACATATTCAATTATGAAAAAAACTCATTTATGGTTCACATGGAAAAACAAAAATTAATCTAAGCATGCAACTTATTCACTAGTCATAAATCAATTCATGATTCAACATATTTATCATTGACGGCCAAGCCAACTAACTCACACAAGCAAAAAAAAAAAAAGAATTTTTTTATTAAAGCAATAAAAGCACACAAAAACACATAAAAAAAATGAAAACTCATGTTTTCTACCCCCAAACTTACACTAGACATCGTCCTCATCCTAAATATGCATATAAAGGGGGTAGGGAAGAAAGTGAAGAAAAGACTCATCTGATAAGGCATGTAATTCAATGGCTAGCTTTCCTACTTCTCCAGTTGGCTCCTTGGTAAATATTGGTTTAAATGTTCTGTGATATCGTGTTCCTAAAATATCAAATAAATCAATAAGATCAAATAATTGAAAAAAATGTTACTTGGATCTAACATCTGATAAACCAATGAACTTATTGAAGATAAAAGGGGAAACGAGGTATGGTGATGAGTCGTAAATAATTTAAAATAAACTAAACTATCCTAAAACTCAAAAACAGAATAAATAAAAAGGAAAAACGCTTGGGTTGCCTCCCAAGAAGCGCTTTTTTATAGTCTTTAGCTCGACTTTGGCAATTTCATCATGGGTACCTAAATAAAGCTTTGGTTGCCTTGCCCGTTTTCCTTCATTTGGCTTTGATCCACTTTTCATTTAATCTCCAAACTTCTACCTTGCCCGTTCGATGTAATAGGACTTTTCTATTTCATGTGATTCAATTTTAACTATGTATACTTCCATTCCTACATTGAGCTTAATCACAAAATCAATTTTTGGATAGTCAATAAAGTTGGAAAAAAGTGAGTTGATTTCATTCTCATTGACTGCCACATCCTCATTTGATTCTGTTGTGATTAACACGTCATTCTCTTTAATCCATTCTTCCATAGTCAATATATCTTCACGTTGAATGACTGGTCCACAATCTATATCCACAAACAATGAAAAGTCGATCACGTTGACTCATTTGAACTGATTGTACCCCCATTATTGAAATCCTTCCCAGTACATGAAATCTCCCATAAGCATATCGTTTTCATCCAACTTGGCAAGTTCTTTAAAGTAGTTTGCAAGTACATTCTCGTCAATTGGGGAGAACCATCTCCCATAAGTTTGATGTCATCATCCTAATCATCAGGTACAAAATCTCCCAGGAGCATGTACTTAGTTGACCCATTAAACCAAGATATTGGGATCTCTAGTCTGTAAGGTTGGGTTACCATTATAAAAATCCTTACATAGTAGGCTTTAAGCTCATTTCCCTTGATAGATAGTATACTTGATCTCTTGGTAAGCCTTTATCTACAGAAATAACACCATTTGAGATCAACTACTTAATTGTATTATGTCTTCGACTATCACCATGCATACTAATTGCATGTATATATTTAGGCCAACATAGAATATCCTCCAAAAAATTACGAAGCCATTATGTTTTTTTTCCAACTTTATCTAAAGCTATAAACTCATATTCCATTGTGGATCGAGTTATATACATTTGCTTAGATGATTTCCAACATACGGCCACACCACCAATGGGAAAAATATAACCACTAGTGGATTTTGAGTCTTTTGTATCTAATATCCAATTAGCATCACTATATCATTCTAATACAGCTGGATATATAATATAATGTAATCCAATATTTGAGGTGTATTGTAGATATCTTAAACTGCATATCATCTGAGAATACTCCAATTGAGATATAGGTCCACCTTTATGTTTAACCAAATGTAGATTTAAGTTTTTTGGAGTTTTAATTGGACTTTCATGTTATATATGAAACTTCTTAATTAGAGTCTCAATATATTGAGATTGAGATAGAACAAGTCACTTAGATGTCTTATGGATTTTAATTCCTAAAATCACATTTGCAATAACCATATCTTTCATGTCAAAATATTTTATAAATATTTTCTTTGTAGTTGTTATGATATCACGATTACTACCCATAATTAGCATGTCATCAACATATAGATATAGGATTATGCATGCACTAGGTGTGGTTTTAATATAAACATATTTATCATACTCGTTAATCTTAAAACTATTTGACAACGTAGTTTTTTCAAATCTTGCATGTCATTGTTTTGGCGCTTGCTTTAGTCTGTATAATGACTTAACAAGTGTATACACATTTTTCTCGTGTACATGAGCAATGAACCCATCGGGTTATTCTATATAAATTTCTTCTTCTAGGTTACCATGTAAGAACGTTATTTTAACATCCATCTAATGGGTCTCTAATTATGCAATGTTGCGATTGCGATTAACACTCTAATAGATCTCATCCTTGTCACAGGTGAGTATGTTCCAAAAAAAAAAAATAAGGTATTCTTTTTGTTTGAGTCCTTTAGCTACCAATCTGGTCTTATATTTATCAATTGATCCATCAGTCTTTAATTTTCTTTTGAAAATCCATTTACATCCTAACGGTTTGTTTCCAGGTGGGAGATCTACCAACTTCCCAAGTATGATTTTGCATAATAAAACTAATTTCACTATTGATAGACTCTTTCCAAAATGGAGCTTTTGGACTTGACATTGCTTCATTGAATGTCCTAGGTTCACTTTTTAACAAATAAGTTAGAAAATTTGGAGCAGAAGATGTAGATATTTTGATCATTTTTCTACGTCTTAGTTATTCGTCACTTTGATGATTACCAATTGCAGTATCATAAGTTCGTATTTACGAACTTATCTCCTTCCTAACATTACAAGGAAAAATGTCTTAAAAAAATACATCATTCCTAGATTCAATGATAGTATTTTCATGTATATTCGATAGCTCATACTTATGTACGAGGAATCGATAAGCACTATTGTTATTAGCATATCTAATGAATATGCAATCGATGGTTTTATGCCATATTTTAACTTGTTTATGCTTTGGTCCTTCTACCTTAGCCAAACATTTCCGCACTTTTCATTATTTGTACGAAGGTTTATTACCTTTCCATAACTCATAAGAAGTTTCGTTCCTACTTTTGTGTCGTAATTTATTTATAATGTGGTTAGTTGAGAAAATTTCTTCCCCACAAATTCTAACGTAAACTAAAACTAATCAAGATAGCTCTCATAATCTCTTTAAGAGTACAATTTTTGCATTTAGCAATACCATTCGACTGAGGTGAATAATGAGCTCTAGTTTGATGAATAATAACATAGTCTAAACAAAATTCTTCAAACGATGCTTCATATTCTCCACCTTTATCACTACGAACAACTTTTATTCGTTTGCTAAGTTGATTCTCAACCTCATTCTTGTACTGCTTAAATGCTTCTAAGTTTTCTTCTTCTTAGCAAATAGACATAAACATTACCCTACGTAATCATTTAAAATACTTTTTATCTCCTCTAGTTTGCACAAACTTTAAATCACAAATATCACTGTAAATTAGTTCTAGATGATTTGAGTTCCTTTCAACTGAATGAAATGGCGTTTTAACTAATTTAGCCTCTACACAAGTTTCGCACTGATGATTTTGATCAAATTAAGTAGAAGGCAATAAATCTAAAATTACTACTTTATGTAAATTATTAACATTAACATGGCATATTCTATCATGCCGTGAATTAGAAGACTCAATCAAGTAAGTAGAAGACTTATTTTTATATTAATTTTAAAATCATGAAGTACATGCATTACATCCATTTCAAATAGCCCATTGGCTAAGTAACCCTTGTTTTCAAACATGTCGTTTTTGGTGAGTACAAACTTGTCAGTCTCAAATACTAGCCTAAACTCATTTTTGCTTAACAAAGCTCTAGATACCAAGTTCTTGATAATATCGAGAACATGTAACACATCAATGAGGGTTACTTATTTGCACGATGCATCTTCAACACTACTTTACCTAGACCAGCAACTTTTGATGTTGCCGAGTTGCCCATGAATAGTTGTCGTCCATTGATAGGATTTTAAGATGAAAACATTTCCTTATCACCACAAACGCGATGACTAGCATTAGTGTCTACGAACCATTCTCTCGAATTGTCCACAATGTTTGCTTCAAATACAATAGTTGAGAGCATTAGTTCAGACACATCATTAGACAATTCATCTTCCTCGATCAAGTGTACTTGGTCCTTTTTGTTTTTCTTTTTCATCAATAGTCCTTTGCAATATGATCAGACTATTATAACAATTTTCTTTGAATTTTTCGGCCTTGATCTTTTGCTTGCCATTACCTGAGTGCTTCATTTTCTTGCTAGTATTTGGCTCTACCAAATTGACTTTAGCCTCCATTTACAGCTTTCTAGATTTCTTCTCGGAGTTTTGATTATCTTCCTCAATTCTTAATCTTACAATCAGATCTTCAAGTCCCATTTTCTTGCGTTTATGTTTTAGGTAGTTTTTGAAATCTTTCCACATTGGTGGTAATTTTTTGTTAATCATAGTGACCAAAAACAACTCACTGAGCTTCATACCTTTTGTACGTATCTCGTGCAAGATGATTTGTAACTCTTGGACTTAATTCATCATCGTTTTACCTACAACGAATTTCTTTAATCCGACATCTTCTGTTTTGTACTTCTTTTCCAAAGATTCTTGAAGTAATTTAGCTACCTTGACTAAACTGTATATGTTGTATAGTGTGTTGTCAAGGCAATTGAGGACGTAGTTCCTGCACAAGAAGTCACTATGACTCTATGCATTGAATGCTGCTCGTTTTTTAGGATCTGTTTCCTCTTCCTCAACAATTGGAGTATCTTCACTCAAAAGTTTTTCCAAATTTAGAGTTGTTAGATAAAAAAAAATTCTGTAATCATATTTTAAAAACCACTCCTGTGAATTTTTTTCGATTTCTTCCCATGAGCATTGTTAGGGGGTACAACAGATGTAGTATTACTTGCCATATCTAACAAATTTTCATAATATAAATTAGCACATAAATAGAATTATCGTCTTAAGATTGTTTGAAATATATTGGAATTATCTTGCAATAATTTATATTCAAAATAATATTTTTACAGCGAATAAACAGTTGGGTAGAATATTGACTTACAAAATGAATGGAATAAAATAGAATGACAATGGCCGAGGAAAGAGTTCAATTCTTTCTCTTTAAGACAATAATGCCCCTCATTGGTGCTGACAGTCTTCTGGCACTCATCCCCAATATACAATAACCTCGACTTGTAATAGTAACATTCCAAATTACAAGACCCGACGAACCTACTAATGTTTTGATATTTCTAAAATTGGAGGAATAAATGCATGAAACTAATATTAAGGACTGAAATACAGGACACACTGATTATATTCTGTAAGAGAGAAAGTCATGAAAGATTTTGGAATGAATAAAATCGGAGGTATGAGACCTAAATATAGAAGTTGAAAAGTTGTGTCGAAAAGACATAACAGTCCGAAAGTTGTGTCTTGAACAGACACAACCTGTAACACCCCGAAGTTTTAGAATAAAATTTATTTGTTCCATATACGATTTTGAAAGTTGAGGAACTAAAATGAAATATGTTTTAAATGGGTTAAATTTTTATTTTTGATAAAGTGACGAAAAGTATATCAATATTGGGCTCATTTTGTAGCTTGAATTAAATAACGTAGATTAGGCTCGAGAAAATATAAGTTCACATGAGTTAAGCCCAAGTTATTTCAATTCAAAGAGATGTAGTTAATATGTATTTTTTCTGATTTAGTAATAATATGCTTTCAAGGTAATTAGCAAGAAAAATATAATATTTTATTAGATAATTACGTTTATCAGTAATTTGAAAAGGTTAAATCATATCCAAAATTTCCTTTTTCAAGAAGTGTGTGCACGTGTGTGTGTGTGTGTGTATATATATATATATATATATATTAAAATAATATTAGTTTTATACCATTATGATGGTTTAATAAAAAATCATTCTTATCAAGTTAGATAAACATGATTTTTATCACAGTTATATTATGACTCAACTACTATACTTTTCTCTATAAATAGTGTGTCCCTGTCTCACAATTCACCACACAGAATTTTACACAGCAATTTTCATATAGAAAGCAGCTGTAAATTCGAAGTATATTTTTATATCAAAAAGCCCGTTCTTCAATCAATGTAAGATACTACTGTGCAAGTGGTTTTCATTTCCTTATGCTTTTAGTGGACCTTCGGGTTCTTTAGAAAGAGATAAGAGATCCTTCGGGATTTAAGATGACCTAGATGGGTGTTTCGCTTGGTCAACGAGATATTCGATAAGAGAATGGTGGTATGAAGTGTTTATTTTATTGCATATAATTGTATACGAGAACTGCATGTATCTTATTGGGTGTTTTCAAAATACTCACTCTTACAAATTTTACATGCTAGTTCGGGTCGATTGGATCTGTGGCGGGATGGTGCAGTGGAGTGCCAATGGATTTCAACCTACGAGAATAATACTAAGTTTTACTGCTCTTATTTAAATTTATTAGTTCGTTTTGTCCAATAACATTATTAGCAAATTTATTAGTTGGAGAATGTTTAAATTATTTTTCAAATACGAAATTTTATGATCATGATTTAAATTTATGAATGTTTTGTTATTTAGACCAATAAAATTTTATTTCCGCATTTTAAGTACATGAAAATTATTGTTGGTAACACTTCAAGATGTTATAAATTTTGGGACGTTACAGTTTGGTATCAGAGCAAAAGTTTAATTTCCTGTAGACCCATAATTGTTTTTCCCATAACTTGAGATTTCAAAAAAAAAAAAAAAAATTTGAACAGTGACAAAACGTGAGATTTCATGTTCGATTTATTGTTAGAGTTTTGTTGATTTGCGTAATTTCAAAATTGAAAGGCTTTGTCAAAAAGACCTAAACTATCTAAGAAGAGTTTGGGATTTAAGAGGTCTGTTGTGACCCCCCTCCTCATCTAGAAGCCTTTTGATTGCGCGTTAATCAAATCAATGAGATGAAATGCAATATTTCAAACCTTAAAAAAATGAAGTATTTTTCATAAACTTTAGGAGTTTACGGACAATGTAATTTTTTTTAAGTCTTAAAAATGTAATGAGATAAAGAATCCTTGGTACGTAGTGCTCACTACTCGACCACTCTCCAATTGATCCAAGGTACGAAAAGAAATTTTATTCTTTTAGCATGTTTATGAGTCATCTTGCTTATATCATGAGATGTATAATTATGTTTACTTCGCATATTTTTGTTAGTTGTTAAAATTTTCACAAATGAGTATTATCGATGCAAACATGGAATGAAATGATATGGTCACTAAAAGATCGAGCATAATTAAAGTTATACTTGTCACATGATTAGGACTTGGTAGAAACTAGGATGACTGGACATAGCCACACATACCTACAACGTGCTCAAATTGCTATTGAGGACTACATGGATTTCGAAGTAAGATGGGAGCGAACCTTTGTCGAACATATCGAAGATTTCCTTGTAAAGTGGGAGCGAGCAAGGTCATTCGGATTTAATGAAGGGACCATCCTCTCGATATATCATCTTATAAACACTATGCGACCTCAATGGAGAGATGTGGCTTACTTCGTGAGAGATATGGATTTTGAGCTTTATCTGCTTGAAGACTGGGATAAGATTGATTTCAGAGGATATTGTGAGGATATCATAATCTTGTGGAACCACAGACAACAAGAACTAGCACTAGAACCCGAGCCTAAGCCAGAACCTGAAGAGGACCCAGAGGAGGACCCTGAAGAAAATCCAGATGAAGACCCAGAGGAGGAAGTCGTAGCAGAGCCAGAAGACCCCATCATCGATTTGGTTACAGATTCTGAACCTGAGTCATGCATTACTTCAGACGATGAGAAAGAAGATTTTCAGGACTTATAGAGATTAATGATAGTTTTATTCCTTTAGCAAAAGTTTATTTAGTTATCTATCAGAGTTTTTTTTAAACCAGATACTATGTTTGAAAATTTAAAATTTTTTTCATTAATATTATAATAAATTTCTGCATTTTCATATTTTCTAAATTAAAACTTTAATTGTGTTAAGAAAATGCCGAGACAACAACAAAACCAAACAACGGTCATCCGAGATTTATTGAAAGCTGTACAAGATTTGGGCAGACTACAAACCCAGACTAGTCTCCATAATGCAAATGCTAACAACAACAATTCAATTGTGGAACAATTCCACCGCTACAAACCCCCAACCTTCGATGGCAAGGCAGACCCATTAGTAGCTGAGGAATGGATAAGAGGAATGAAGCGAATCTTCAAACATCTTTCTTGCACTGATGCTCAAAAGGTATAATGTGCAGAATTCATATTGGTTGATGCTGCAGGCCACTGGTGGGAATCAACCTCACGAACTAGAACAAAAGATCAACAACATGACCTAACGTGGAAGCAATTCAAGGATGAAGTAATGGGAAAATATTTCCCACAAGCCCTTAGAGATCGAAAAGAGGCAGAATTTCTTCAACTCAGACAATGGAAGATGAAGCTTGAGGAATATGAGAGAAAATTTGAACAACTCTCTAGGTACGCACCCCACCTAGTGGGTACAGAAGCAAAGAAGGAGATGCGGTTCGAACTGGGATTGCGTCCTGAGATTGGTGGCATAATGGCATCTCACCAATTCACCAACTATAGTCGAGTATTGCAAACTGCCCAAGCAATCTCAAACAGGTTAGAAATTGACCAAACCTTTCAGCAAGGGGCCGAGCCCTTAGGAAAGCGGAAGTGGAGTGGGTTCAACGAAGAAAAAGGAGAAGGACCAAATAAGAAAGCTAACATTGGATCGAGTTTTGGACAAGTCGTTTCACCATGTCCAAAGTGCAACATGATGTATTGGGTGAGTGCCTCTTCGGGAGAAATGTGTGCTATCTATGCGGGAAAGCGGGTCATGTTTCCAAATATTGCAAGGAAGCCCCCTCGAAAAGGAACGATGAGCAAGAAAAGAAGGGAAATGCACGAGTTTTTGCTTTAACTCAAGAACAAGCAACAGATGGCACGAACGCAGGTAATTTCGAGGACGAATTTCTTTAAGGAGGGGAGATTGTAACACCCCGAAATTTTAGAATAAAATTTATTTGTTCTATATATGATTTTGAAAGTTGAAGAACTAAAATGAAATATGTTTTAAATGGGTTAAATTTTTATTTTTGATAAAGTGACGAAAAGTATATCAATATTGGGCTCATTTTGTAGCTTGAATTAAATAACGTAGATTAGGCTCGAGAAAATATAAGTTCACATGAGTTAAGCCCAAGTTATTTCAATTCAAAGAGATGTAGTTAATATGTATTTTTTCTGATTTAGTAATAATATGCTTTCAAGGTAATTAGCAAGAAAAATATAATATTTTATTAGATAATTACGTTTATCAGTAATTTGAAAAGGTTAAATCATATCCAAAATTTCCTTTTTCAAGAAGTGTGTGCACGTGTGTGTGTGTGTGTGTATATATATATATATATATATATTAAAATAATATTAGTTTTATACCATTATGATGGTTTAATAAAAAATCATTCTTATCAAGTTAGATAAACATGATTTTTATCACAGTTATATTATGACTCAACTACTATACTTTTCTCTATAAATAGTGTGTCCCTGTCTCACAATTCACCACACAGAATTTTACACAGCAGTTTTCATATAGAAAGCAGCTGTAAATTGTAAATATATTTTTATATCAAAAAGTCCATTCTTCAATCAAGGTAAGATACTTCTGTGCAAGTGATTTTCGTTTCCTTATACTTTTATGTTCAGTAATTTATGCATGAATTATCTGTGGACCTTCGGGTTCTTTAGAAAGAGATAAGAGATCCTTTGGGATTTAAGATGACCTAGATGGCGTTTCGCTTGGTCACCGAGATATTCTATAAGAGAATGGTGGTGTGAAGTGTTTATTTTATTGCATATAATTGTATATGTGAACTGCACGTATCTTACTGGGTGTTTTCAAAATACTTACTCTTACATATTTTACATGCTGGTTCGGGTCGATTGGATATGTGGCGGGATGGTGCAGTGGAGTGCCAATGGATTTCAACCTACGAGAATAATACTAAGTTTTACTGCTCTTATTTAAATTTATTAGTTCGTTTTGTCCAATAACATTATTAGCAAATTTATTAGTTGGAGAATGTTTAAATTGTTTTTCAAAGACGAAATTTTATGATCATGATTTAAATTTATGAATGTTTTGTTATTTAGACAAATAAAATTTTATTTCCGCATTTTAAGTACATGAAAATTATTGTTGGTAACATCTTAAGATGTTAGAAATTTTGGGGCGTTACACAACCCATTTGGACAATTAGTTTAACGGTCAACCGTCAATTTCTAGAAGATGCCACGTGTCGTGTACAGAAAAATCAAAGGAAATAAATAAATATATAATTCAAATATTATTTTACATATATATATATATATACCAACTTGCCCAAGCCCAAGCCCACGATCAGGACCACAATTGCTTGTGCCTTACCTCGTCGAATCGGCTGGTCGAACGAACGGAGATGGTGCTAGTAGGCTTTGACACAACCTACTAGAATGTAGGTTCTCTCTCTTTTAAAGAATATTGGTACCCCTTGTGGCCCAAACTCAAGTCCCAAACTTAAACAATATAAAGTGATTTCAATTATTCTAGTTTTCCTATGTGGGATTGGCATTTTCCAAAATTTCACTAATTTTTATTTCCAATTTATTTCATTTTCAAGTGGTCATTTTTTGGCACAAATTTCTCATTTATCCTAAATTGATTTTGAGAAAATAAATACATTACATTAAACTAGTCGCTGAGTAGAATATACTTGACCACAGAAATCTTTTGTCCAACTAACGGGAACTACTTAAATAATTGATCAAAAGTTGGTCAAACTAACTAATTAAACCAATTTTCCAAAAATATTTATATGGAGAAACAGAAAAGAAATCGTCTGTCAAGAGTGAATGAAAATAGATTATATAAATATGATGTAGTGGAAAAATAACATGCCATGAATTATAAGTGTTACAATCATTAACCACCATTAATCATGCTATTAATCTCTCCATCAACATAGACAAATCATACGAGTTTTAGGAGTTAGAAAATTTGAAAGGTTTTATTTGGAGAAAATAATAAAAAATAAATGAGAAATAAAGGCAAAATGTAGACCATTCTAAGGGACCAATTTTGATTCGTTTAGTTTGACATTTGTGTATGTCGATACCCGCACATAAGTTCAAAGTTCGAAGTGCTATTATGTCCATGATTTAAGCCCCCATGTATGCGTACGTGGAGAAAACCTCTATATTAGATGTGATTACACCCTTCCAAAGTGTTGCCATATAAAACTAGTCAATAGCTTTGTCATTTTCCTATATGAGACAATATTAATATAATTTTCCCTCTAACGCATTAACATTTTCCGGTTCATCACTTTGAGCTTTAATTTCTCATTCATCTGAGCATCATGTTTGGTAAGTAAATATATGATTTCAATGTTCCCATTGAGGACAACACGAGTCAGCTTTGATATTCTAAAAGATAGAACGGTCCCATTCAAAATTATGTCAAAACCAAACCTGAGAAATTATTTTTCCAACAATCCCCCACATAAATGAAAAATGAGAGCGACATAAAATCGGAAGAGATAAAACTTTGTGATATAGTTCAATAATTGAAACCTGCATAGGATAGGTAGGTATTACCCTTTGAACATTTCCTTGTAAATGTATGTTTCTTTGCTAGCTGAACAATGGACACGATGTCTTTGAAGTGTTCTGTATTTTTATGTATATGATGATATGATCCACCATGGTTCTGCTAGAGTTTAGAACCATGAACTTACATTTGGTTCTGTGAGAGTTTCTAAGAATTGAGCCCCACATAATTCCCTTAGAAGTGACACCACTTCTCTCTCACATAAGTGATTTCTTATTACAAGTAACCACATTACTTTACTCGATTTCTGATGCATAAGATTTATTAAAGCCGATTGCTTATCCATCTTATTTACGCTCATCACTAATACATCATAAGAGTGGACAAGGGGTGAAATCTTCCACAATGATTCGATTAATCCCAATTAGGCTATCCCTTTGAACTTAGATCTTGGGACTCCATTTAACTAGGTTGATTTTTCTTTGTTTAACTCATTCTTTCAAGGTCGTAAGTCTCATTCCTTTCGATGGTTCTCCAATTAACTTTCTATTTAACCCTTTCATTGGCAGATCTGCAATGTTATGTTTACAACATATATGTCTAGATTTACCATTATACATGTTACTATGTGCCTTTCCAATTGCATATTGACTATCACAATGTATGCAAATTGCTAACATGGGTTTTGGCTATCTCAAAATATCCTCTAAGAAGTTCGTAGCCACTCAACCTCTTTACCACATTTGTCTAGAGCTATAAATTTAGATTCCATGATGGATTGTTTGGAGGATTTCCATAATATAGCTGCACCTCCCAATATGAACAAAAATCTACGGTATTCTACTTGAGAGACACTCTTCTCCTTATTTTTAGATAGATGCTAACTTGTATATTGGGGTTTTATCTATGCCAAATTGTCTTTATTAACTTTTTTCAAGAATTTTGTCCATATAATGTGACCGGCTTAAAATGAATCCATCTGATGTTCTTGAAATTTTGACTCCAAGTATCACATCAGCTACACCAAGATCTTTCATGTCAAATCTTGAATTCAACATATTTTCAGTAGATTTGATTATCTTATTATCGTTGCTGTCAACAATGAGCATGACATAAAGACATAAAATGACATAACCATTTTCAGTATTTTTGACGTAAACGCATTTGTCCCACTCATTGATTTCAAATCCACATTCCATCATGAAATTATCAAACTTTTCATGTCACAATTAAGGTGCTTATTTCAAGCTATACAATGATATTACCAATTTACAGACTTTCTTTTCCTGTCCTAGTGACGAAAAACTATCGAGTTGTTCCACGTAGATTTCTACCTCTAAATCTTCATTTAAAAATGTAATTTTAGCATTCATTTGATATACTTCAAGATTTCATAAAGTTGGAATTGCAAATATCATCATCATAGATGTTATTCTCGTCAATGAAGAATAAATATCAAAGTAATCAAAGGTTTATCGTTGTTTGTAACATTTTATTACTCGTCTAGTCTTATACTTCTCAATAGATCCATCTGCTGTCATTTTCTTTTTTAAAATCCATTTGTGGTTTACTTCATGATGAAGATCTACAAACTCGTATGTATGATTTTGCAAAATGAAATCTATTTCACTTTTGATGGCCTCTTTCTATTGAAATCCTTCTGAAGAGTTTACAACTTTTTGAAAGTTTTGAGGTTCACTTTCCAGCATATAGGTCAATAAGCTAGAATCATCAAAATTTTCTATCCTTTCTCTTTTGCTACATTTGAGTTTAATCTGAACTTCCTCTTCTAGTCCTTGGTCATGATTGTTTTCCATACAAGTTTTGAGGTAAGCCAAAACTTACTAACATTGCATTTTTCATTTCTTTTAACATACATTTTTTTTTGTTCAAGGTGTCAGTGGTTTTATGTATGATTATATGTTGTGCACAGAATTCAGCTAATGGTGTTTCATACTCATCACCTTGGTCACTTCTCAACACCTTAATTTTCTTATTTAGTTGATTTTCAGTTCATTCTTATAAAGAATAAGTTTCTCTATAGCTTTGTCCTTACTTTTAAGTAGATATACATAACAGTATTTTGTACTATCATCGACAAAAATAATGAAAAACTTATTTGCGATCTATTTTTTTGTAAAAGTTTTAAATCATATACATTGATTTGAATTAAATCAAGTGGTTCTATATTTCTTTCAATGGATTATAATGATGACTTGTCAATTTTGCCTTAAACTTATATTTAGAATCAATATAGGTCGCGGGTATGCAATTCAAGTTAACTAATCTTCATAAATTATCATATTTAACATAGCCTAGTCTACCATACCACAAATTGAAAGACTCAAGAAAGTAAACACAATAATTAGTTTTATTCATTTTTGGCTTAACAACCATTATATTGATTTTAAACATACTATCAAAAACATAACCTTTTTCGACAAATATTCAATTTTTAGACAAATAAATTTGTCTAACTCAAATATAATACGTAAACTATGCTTATTTAAAACCGAACCGAATACTATTTTCTTACAAATTTTTGACATATACAACACATTGTTAAGAGTCATTTCTTTACCCGAATTCATATTCAAAACCAATTGCCCGAACTCTTGATTTCAAAAGTTGTTGAATTTCTCATGAACAACCTCTCTCTATTCTCAATTGTTCGAATGAAGTAAAACAACTCTTTATTAGAACACACATGTCTCGTAGCATCGGTGTCAATCCACCTTTCTTTTGGGTTTGAACCCATCATATTCAATTCAGATCATGTGATTAGTGAGTTAATTTAAGAGCACACAACAGTATATAGTAACCCAAGAATAACTAACCAAGAGGGGGATGAATTGGCTTTTGAAATTTTTTCGACACTTAGTCTCAAAACAATTCGATACACAAGATATAAATGTAAAGTATGATACGAGAATTAAATATGCAAGTTTGATAACTTAATTCAAGTATAAATACAGCACATTATAAATGGCAATGTAAAGTAAAGTGCGATAATGTAAAGATAACAAACCGATTTAATGGGGTTCGATACACAATGTGTTCTACGTCCTCGTTACCAAGCTTTCCGTCACGAGTAAGGTCAGATACACTAAAATGGTAACTTACAAATAAGGAGTACCAATCCTTAAGTGACTTACAATAAGGAGCACTTATCCTTAAGTGACTTACAACAAGGAGCACTTATCCTTAGGTGACTTACAACAAGGAGTACTTATCCTTAACAACAATCGAATTTTCACAAGGCTCTCGAAACCATCAAAGTATAAACAATAATTTTACAATTGAAAGAACTCTCTTAACAAATGATATAATCAAGTATTTATAGAGTTAGGATGGTACTTCAATAGATAGCAAATAATAAAGCTCAAGTGTCTATGAAGAAAACTTTGATGAGCAATTGATAATGAAGTAGGTTGAGTTTTTATATCCGATTTTTCAAACCAATAATCTCTCTTTACAAATAATACAAGTTAAGTATGAAGAGAGATTTACACTTAAATCAAAGTGTTGGCAAAGAAATTTTTTTATCAAGAATGAAGAATAGATGAAGTTTTGAAAAATTCTTTGCAAAATAGAATTCTTGATAAGATGAATGAAAATAGGTTAAATCAATCAAGAAATTCTTTTGTAATAAATGAAATAGAACTTGGACTCAAGTAATCTCAATGATTTTCAATAAATAAGCTCTTAAAATTTTTTGTAAGTTGTTGGAATTGAATGCAAAATAAATGTATATTTATAGAGTCAAAAAGAGACACTCTCAAGTAAGTTCGGTTGACCGAAAATTTTTGGTTGACCAATTTTTTGAATATAGCCGTTGTAAGATTCTGACCGTTGGACTTTCGGTTGACCAATTTTTTTTTTCTAAATTTCTTTTTCAAAATTTATTTCATATTATGATTCAAAAGTATTTTTATGCAAGTGATGAATTATGAAAATAATTTGAGTTTTATGTACTTGTTAAGAATCAAAGAGTTAATACCTTAACATATGAGTTTTGATAAACTACTTCTAAGCTTTAAACTTCAAAGTTCTTGTTCTTGTTCTCTTCGAGTCTCATTTGATTGCTTGTTCTTCAACGGATGACGATTTGAGTCTTTGAATTCTTAAGAAGATATATTCATGAAAAACTTAACAAACAAAACTTGTTAGAAACACAAGTGTATTGTTTGTTATAATAAAAACAAGTGGAGCTATATTGAATCATATGTTAACAGTATACACCTGTTAAGGATATATAACAGCTATACAAGAGGAAATATATTTCTCTCTATACCCAGATATATTTCGTAACACCAGTTCAAGTATTTCTATCCTCTCAATAAATCAAATAACATACTCAACTTTCTCATTTATATTGTATTCACAATTATATTTCAAAACTCAAATAGTTAACACAATTGTCCAACCTGTGAATACAAGTTGGGGTGTTAGACAAAGTAGTCTTCATTTCTTATTTGAATCCCTTAATTTCAAGCCAACTATTTTCCTGGACATGTCCCATCAAACAGAATCAACCATAGTTATTGACAACATACTGAAATATCAACATCGATATAAAATTTTGAGGAACAATCAAAAGTTGTAAGGGTATATAAGTGATAGCAAAATCAGGTTTAATGGATAGCAAAATCCATTTCGATAACTTGTTGTAATCTCATCTTGATACCTCATTGAGGCAACTAGATCATGTACACCACTGTGTCTCATCTCAATACACCATAAATTGTCTGAGGTGATTGTTCGTTTGAGTAAACTAATCTCAACATGTTTGACATACGTTATGTGTGCATATTAAATGGCAATGTACTAATCATAACAAAAGATTACTCACAACTAAGTACCTTCATGTATTGCTAAATCACATTCCACAAATTTTGCTTCTATTATAGACAAGAAATGCATGTCTATTTCTTGCTACTCCAAGAGATGGCTCACCATTAAACAATAATGCATATTCAAAAATTGACTTGCGCTCATCTAGGTCTTCACCCCAATCAGCATTTGTGTATCTTTTTAAGCACAAATCATTCCCTTGATAACACAGAGAATAATTAGCAGTAATCTTTAGGTATCTCAATATCCTATAACAACTTATTAATGCTCTCTTCTGAGATTAGATTGATACCGGTTGACCAACCAATAGTATAACAAATATCGAGACAAGTACACATCATAGCATATATCAAGCTCCCAACAGCACTAGATTATGGTACTCTGAACATTTCTTTTTTTTCCTTCAGAGTATTAGGGCACATGCGAAGATTTAGGATTTTGTCTATCGATACAGGAGAGTCAATGGGGTTGCAATTATCCATTTGGAAACATTCAAGAATTTTCTTTATATATGTCTCTTGTGATGGAAGAACAAACCTCTTTGATCGATCTCTATATGTTTCAATACCTAATATATAATCTGCTTCACCAATGTCCTTCATTTCAAAATTTGAGGACAACCCATTTCTTCATTGTTTTAATATAATTCTTGTCATTCCAAGCCAGTAAAATACCATCTATGTAGAGAGATAAAATTATAAATTTCTCATTGGACCTTTTCAAATAAGTATAGTGATCTTCTTCTATCATGACAAAATTGAACGAGATAACGGTTTTTTCAAATCTCACGTACTACTGTCTAGAAGATTGCATTAGGCCATAGATAGATCTTTTCAATTTACAAATTTTATTCACTTGACCTATTTTAATGAAACCTACTGGTTATTGCGTGTAGATTTCTTCATCAATTTCTCCATTGAGAAATGCAGTCTTAATGTCCATTTGATAAATTCTAAATCTAAACTTCCACTATGGCTAAGAGTAGGCAAATTAAGTAAATCTCACTACTTGTGAAAGTATCTATTCATAATATATACCCTCATGTTAAGTATAACCCATTGCTACCAAACAAACATTATACATTTGTATAATCCCATCAGTTCTTCGCTTTTATCTTGAGAACCCATTTTTTTCCCAATAGCTCTTCTAACAATGACGTTTAGGCATATTTCTTTAGTACTTGACGAAGTGAAAGCTCCGATGTGACCCTGTCCCTTGGAGATAAATTGTTCTCATTTGGATCAAAGGTTGGAACCGTGGAAGTACTTCCTCTTGCACCTCAATTTATCTATCAAGTACAACTCTATCATTTAATTCAAATAAAGGTTTTCCTTTTTAATTTCTCCCTTGCAAGAAAATCACTCTAAAAATATGTCATATCTCATGACTTTATTTTAGTTATAGTCCCATCCCAATTTTTACCTACGAACACATACCTTTTGGATTGGTCTGAGTATCTAACAAAAATATACTTCTTGCATTGAGGACCTAAATTTTCCAAACTTAAGGAATCATGGATATTGACAACTAATCCCCATGATCTAAGAGAACTCAAATAAGAGGATTTACCTATCCAAAGCAGATATGGTCTATTAGGTACTAATTTGGAGAAAACTCTTTCAAAATATAAGTTGCAGTTAACAAAGCATCTACCCATTAAGAATGGGTAAGTTAGCATACGCCATCATAGATCTCACCATTTCTAGCAACATTTTATTCATACTCTCAGCAACACCATTTCATTATGGTGTGTTGGGAATAATTAACTGCCTAATGATTTCCTTATCATTACAAAGTTCTTTGAACTCTTTATATAGATATTAACACTATTCGTCAATTCTTAAGGCTTTCACATTTCTACCTACTTGATTTTCTACCATATTTAAATATTGTCTAAAGCATTCTAATGCCTCTACGAAATGTATCGAAGCCTTGGATAGTAAAAAATGGTGGGATGTTGTATTTCCACGATTGAATTTTATATTCGAATAAATCTCATAATCGTAAGAAAGTGGGTTTTTGTCACTAATATAGCGGTTTGTCGAGCATTTGACAAGCTCACACCATCCATTTCAAATATGATTTGTCTCATGGACACAGTTAGCCTTTCAAGGTCTATTCTGGAAAGTCGTCATCGACCTCCGTAACGCAACTAACCGTTTTATTATCCTCAATCATTCATAAAGTATATTGAAATAAAGATACATCCTAACTCTAAGCATGACATCTAATGACATTAGGGTCGTTGACTTCACATAGAGAAAACGTACCAGTACTCCCCCACTAGGAAAGAAAATAGATCCCCAGCCATTTCCTTAGCACAAGCACTAAGTAAGCAAACTACCTTGACGTGATCACATAGCGTTAACGGAGTGGTATAATTCACAGCAGGAACCATCTTTTACTTTATTATGGAAAAATCACGAAAATAAATGGATTATAGGTTGGTTGAATATTGAGTTTCGCTTAGGCTACATGTTTTGTTCACGCCTACGAATTAGAAATCAAATAGACATTACTATGTCACGTGAAATCATATATAAAAGTAATGAAATAAGACTCTCTATGTCTTACCCTAACATTCATAGGGCCACATATATTTGAATAGACTAACTGCAATGAAAACTCAGCTCTTAAGGCTTTACCGAAAGATTTTCGTGTTGTTTTTTCCATTAGCCAATGTTCACAAGTAGGTAATGAAACCATAGAAAATGAACCTAGCAAACATTTTTTAGCTAACCTATTCATTCTCTCTTGCCTAATATGTCCTAATCTAGTATGCCATACACATATGTCAACATTTAAATCTTTAGAAGAAGATGATGAAGATACATTCATGAAAAACAACAATCAACATAATAGTAATAAGTGTTTGGATCATAATGCAACACTACAAAACCACATAATACATATCCAGATCCATAATTAACATTGTCATTACAAATATGAATAGAATTACCACAAAAGTTCAAAATAAAGCTAATCTTAGAACAACAAAATAGAAATTAAGTTCATTTGTATCCCTAGTGCAAATAAGACATCATAAAGGAACTGCTACTATGAAAATGCAACTTGCATCTACCGATCCCTTTTACCTCTACCCTATCATTATTGCCAATGTATATCCACTTTGTACCAGTTGAAAATCGACGAAACTCCACAAACGCTTCTCAATCCCTAGTTACATGGTCTGTCACTCCTGAGTCTACAATATACATAGGATAAGATTTAGTTAGCATAACGGTGATTGAAACATAAACAACACTAAAATAAGTATTTACAAGAGATACCTTCTTTGGCTCATGACATTCCCGAGCAAAGTAACACAGTGACAATTGAAGCATTTCAACTTGCTCTTGTCTTTTTTCTTTTCAAACCATTTACCCTTGTCGTTGCGATTGTGTTTGTCATTTTAGGTCCTTGTCTAGTTTCTTTTCTCTTCCACTTCTCACCTTTAAACTATATCTTCTTACATTTAAAGACCGAAGCTTTTCCAGAAACATACTCAGCTACAAAAGCATGTCCTAGAGATTTAGAATTAGCTATACCAAGGCCCTCGTTCTCTAGTTTCACATGGTGGGCAGCATCAACAAATGATTTGATTCTATCATTATGAGTCAAATTGTCTCTCAAATGTTCCCAATTATCAAGTGAAGAGCAGAGCAAAGCTTGAACTTACTGCTCATCAAAGAGTATGTGACCAGACAAACTAAGTTTCCTAATCATAGCAGACATAGTCCTCATATGCTATGTGATGTTGTAATTAGGAAGTTTCTTGTAAGTGTCAAACTTAATAGTCAACTGTCTAAATCTAGTCACACTAGTACTACCATGTTTCTCTCCTAAATATGTCCAGATGTCATGAATAGTTAGAAATTGCTCACACTCATGATAGAGATCATCTACTACGGACTTACCAAAATCGCATGAGCAATGAAATCTTTCTTTTTCCAAGTTTGGTAAGTTTCCCGATTCTTTCTTTGTTGAGCGATTTGACTCACCACTAGGTCTTCCATCACAAAGTTAATACCCTCAAGGCAATCATGTTCCTCCAGCGCATACCAACTTTTATGGTGCTAAGTATTATAGTTATCACGTTTTGATTTGTCACCCTTATTAAAGCCAGCAATGATATTCTTAGATGCCATGTTCTGTCAAGATTTTAGAGACAACAATCATATAAATATATATTTATGCACACATATCATTTTTTCCACTCATGCAAATTAAGTTTTATGATATTTAACATTAAACTGAGATTCGAAAGTTCACTAGGCTCCCAATCATCGTCCATTATCATAATAATATATTATCACAAAAATAATTTCATAGCCCAGAGTTATAAGTTCTAAGTCAGTATAACTTAAATACTTTCAACTTTAGAACTCCACTCAAGTAAGTAATCATGCATGTATAAAGTAAGCAAGACATTTTAACTATATGAATTAATCATAAAACATATATAACATATATATATTTACAAAAATGTCAAATATATACATGTAATCAGAATAAAATTCTCTATTCGACTACTAATCATGAAAAAATCATTACATAGATGTTGTCGATAAGTTGATTATAAAGTTCTCATTTTGTAAATTCGTTCTCATCAAAATCCTGATCAGATAGCTGCAGGCTAGAGTTGGTAAATTATAAAGAACTTCAATAATTTTATTGTGTCAATGTTTAGGAAGAGTTCTCATTAGATGATAAATACTCTTCATCTTATATATAAGATGTCCCAAATGTATCACTCTCGATGCATTTATAATGAAAATATTTGTTTTGTTTGAAATACCGCAAGTATATAGTTCGTTAACAAGTGATGAAATGGATTTTAAGTCCTAATATCGTACCCACAGAGATTGTACTGTTTTAAACTCAAATAAAATTAGTCTTAACCGAAACTACAAAAATTGGCAATTTCAATAATTAATTTGTCATTAATTATTCTACTTAAAAATACACAACTAGGCTTAACAAAATTCGATGCAAAATTGTGATTTATGCGAGTTTTATGAAAATCAATTGATGAAAGACGCACTAGGATTCCCGAATTCCCTTGTATCGATCCTCTTTTAACTCCAAACCTTTAAATTTGTCCACACGATTCAATTAATAAGATCAACATTCCTAAATTATTTAATAATCACTCTGGAGTAGAGTTAAAAATATTCCTACATGTGATCCAAATTTATTTCTATGACGGATGCGAACATACAAGAATTCATTAATGGATTTGTGAATACTTAAAGATCACATAAAGCATATCGATATGTTTTTATCACCTGTCGAACTTTACGACAATTATGACTGTGTCTAACTTATTTTTAATCTCTTGAAAGTAAAACAATTTACGAAATTCATACAATTAGTGATCAAGTAATTGTAGAGAAAATAAACCTCATCATAATTGTTTAAAACTAAAAACGTGCTTTAATGTCAAAAACAAGATTCAAAAGCCGAAGTTCATAATACAAGGTTTGTAAAAAACCTGGCACAAGATTACTTTAGCCTAGGGTCTTTGATCTAGACCTTTGATATTTGCCACATGTCATCCATAAAAGTCTTAAGTCATTAATGACCTATTATTACTTAATGCTTGGGCTGAGTGTCACTCTTCAAGTATCCTACATTTCAAGCTTGAGATCAAGCTCAAGTTCGAACAATCTATACTTCACCTCAAGCTCGAGCATTCGATACTTTACCTCAAGCTTGAGTAACCTACACTTCACCTCAATCAATAGCAACCTACATCCTATTATCGAAGCTCAAACAGTCTAGACTATGTCCTCAATCCTCGATGATAGATGCGTGAAGGCTACTAATGTGTACGATTTAGGTTCAACTCAACCATGTTGAGATCCCGAACCATTTTTTACAGTAATCCTTGAGTTATTCCTTAGCTTAAAACATCTTCAGAGTATATGGCATTAGCCTCATACTTAGGCTTAACATCTTTAAGCATCTCATTTCCCTCAATGTTCTTTTTGTTTCTTTCCAAGGTTCCCTAGACAAGAAAGACTCAACTACCATAGTCCTAGTGTTATCCTAGAGTAACAGTCCAATAGTTTCAATGAAACTATCGTATCTGGCTTTTGCAAGACTCTCGTGTCCTTCAAGTCCCTAAAATAGATAAGGTATTCAAGTGACCCAATGCCCAACTCTACAAATACAAGTCATCCGATCATTATTTAGGCATGTTTACATTTCGTTCAGATCATACCCTTACACATATATTTTCTCTTTTGCTAACTGAAGCATCGAAGGAGTGGTAAGGATATATCTCGATGCCTTTGGTTGAGGTCTTGGAGATTTTGTTTATGTTCAAGCTCCGTTATTGGGTTCAAATCCTCTTAAGTGTAACTTTTGGTAGCATCAAGTATGTTAGAAAAGTAAGAAGATATTTTGCATTTCATTATCCTTTATAATGATTGTCCATCTAGCTCTTGAAAAAGATTGTGTCACCATTGGCAGATCAACACACGACTTTAATTGTAATCTAGGGAGTTGGATTTATAGCTGAGTAAATAAAAATAAAGGGAATTGAGTGAAAGAGGGAAATACGATGACAATAAGATTTTCGGGAGGTGGATTTGGGACAGTGAATTAAGTAGAAAAGTAAGAGAGGATTTGTGTTTGGTAATAGGTGGGTTCTTGATTTTATTATAGGTGCATTTTTGTCATTCGAGCATCCAATCAAGAGTAAATATGGAAAAAAGAAATGGGGAATGTGGACGTTGCATATTTTCATAAGGGTAATTATATTACCACTATTTTTCTTATTTACTTAAGTAGCCTTAAGTAATATTACATAAAGAGCAATGCATAATTTTAAGTGCATAACCATTTTCATCCTCTCATCCTTTCACTTCAAGTCCAGATTCTTATCCAACATTGGATCATTCCTTTCAAGGGATATAATCCTGTTCAAACTTCTCCTCCTATAGTCATCCTCCCAATTGATAATCTTAACGGCACGGAACTCTTGTCCTTCTCAAATGGCTATTCTTCAAGTATAAATTCACCCATCTCTCCATGTTTCATCTATATATTACGTGTGCATCAAATTACTTTCCTTTTCTTAAAATATTTTGTAAATTTTGTAGATTATTGAGTGATAAATCCCCAGTCTAATAGCAAAATCTACATGGGGATGTGTTGAGAATTAACATGAACTCATCAACATTAAATCAACTCCACATCAGCTATGATTCTTCCCAACTCAATTGATGAATCAGCAGCCTCTCTCCTCGTTGTCTAAAATCGCTTTCTATGCTTGTATTTGGACCACCAGATTTGTTGTACAAAGATTCCCGGTATGATCCATAAAATCAGGAACCAACTAACAACCATAGGCTCTAGATTATTCTTGTAACATTTCTTTGTATTATATATTACACCAGCAGCAGCAATACAATAATGGTTGATCGTTATTACTGGATTGATATAAACTTTAACTTGGTATCAGAGCTTCCATGGCCAACGCCAGTAACACATCACAAAATGCTGATCCCATCACTGCTCCAGCATCGATATGTAGTAGCATAGCTACTCCACTGCTTGGAAATAACCATATCCATTTGGTGTCAATCTAACCCAAACTGTATCTATAAAAGTAGATAAGAATTACTACCTTCTCTAGAAGGGTACATTCTTGGGACAAATGTGTGTCCTTAAGAATTTACTGCAACTTAGATCACTGGTGAAGCTGGAACCAGTATTGAGATGGTTAAGAATCCACAGCACAACCAATGGATGTCAACAGACCAACTATTGATGGGATGGCTCTACTCCTCAATGAATCGTGATACAGCCATGAGAGTCATGGGTACAGCCAACTCAAATGAACTATGGACTGCCATTGAGGACATCAATCTAGGATCACATTCCTCACTGGTGAACTGCAAAAAGCAAGAAAAATGAACTATGAATATTGATCAATATTTAAACAAAGTGAAGCAACTTGTTGATAATCTGGAGATTGCTGGCAAAACCATCAGTCACACAAACCTGATTACTCAAGTCTTGGCAGGTCTAGATGAGGATTACACACCAATTGTTGTCCAAAGGTTACGTTCTATCAAGTTAAAGTTTGGTGCCTACATCTACATGTGAGTTGCATGGATGCACTTCATAAATTTAACTAAACACCTCATGGTTAAGTTAAACACTTCATGCTTGCCATACTAGGAAAAATTACTCCACTATAAAGATAGCTTACAACTAGTTGACACCATATGCTTGTTTGTTACTACAAAGATAAACATCTCATGTTTGAATATTAAACACTAAACACCTCATGCTTGCTTGTTACTTCACTACAAATATAAACACCTTATGTTTGCTTAACACCTCATGTTTGAATATTAAATACTAAACACATCATGCTTGCTTGTTACTTCACTACAAAGATAAACACCTCATGTTTGCTTAACACCTCATGCTTGAATATTAAACACTAAACACCTCATGCTTGCTTGTTACTTCACTACAAAGTAACATTCTTCTCTCGGCCAAGTGGAAAAGAAATGCTTATTAGGTGTAAAGTTTGACATTAATCCCAAAAAACCTAATTAACTAATCTTGGCAAACTTTTAATCAACCAATAATGAAAACTTGGCAATCACTAATAATCTTGGCCATATAAAATTTTGTAAAGTTAAATTATCATACTAAAAATTAAATGAGCAAGTTAAACGAGCATAAAATTTCGGAGTATTACATCCCTCCTCCCTTAAAAAATCTCGTCCTCGAAATTTGTTTACCTCGAATTTAGTTGAAAAGTTCTGGATAATTGGTATTGATTTTCTCTTCTCTTTCCCCAGTTGATTCTTCAACATTATGGTTTCTCCATTGAACTCTCACTAATGGAATTTCTTTTGTCCACAGTTGTTGGACTCTGCGATCTAAGATTGCTACTGGTTTTTCTTTATAAGTCATGTTCTGTTTGATATCTAATGGTTGATAATTAACCACATGACTTTGATCCGACACATATTGTTGAAGCATTGACACGTGGAATACATCATGAATTGCTGACAAATCTAGTGGTAGAGCAATCCGATAAGCTGCATTTCTAACTTCCTGCAAAATTTCAGAAGGACCCACGAATCTTGGTCGAAGTTTTCCCTTCATTCCAAAGCGAAGAACTCCCTTCATCGGTGCCACCTTTAAGAAAACTTTATCACCAACATTAAATGCCAAGTCTTTTCTCCTTTTATCCGCATAACTTTTTCGTCGGTCCTGGGCTGCCTTGATTATAGCTCTTATTTTATCAACCGCTCGACTAGTTTCCTCAATTATTTCCAGTCCTAAAACTCTTCGCTCACCTACTTCATCCCAATAAAGAGGAGATCTATATCTCCTACCATAGAGAGCTTCGTAAGGTGCCATCTTTATCGTAGCCTGATAGCTATTATTATAGGCAAACTCTACTAATGGTACATAATTTTCCCAACTGTCCCCTAAATCAAGGACACATGTACGTAGCATATCCTCCAAAGTCTGTATAGTCCTCTTCGATTGTCCATCAGTTTGAGGATGAAAAGCTATACTGAAGTTTAACTTGGTTCCTATAGCTTCTTGTAAACTTTTCCAAAATTTTGAGGTAAATCTTGGATCTCTATCAGATACAATTGAGGCTAGGATACCATATAAATGGATGACCTCTTTGATGTATAATCGTGCGTATTGATCCATACTGAAATTCATTCTTACTGGTAAAAAATGAGCTGACTTTGTTAACCTATCCACTAAAACCCACATAACATCATTTCCCTTGGCTGATTTTGGAAAACCCATAACAATATCCACAGTTATATGCTCCCATTTCCATAGCGGAATTTTTAATGGTTCCAACAATCCAGATGGCCTTTGATGTTCACTTTCACTTGTTGACAAGTCATGCACTTCCTGATAAAAAGACCTATGCACCGTTTCATATTTCTCCACCAAAATATACTTCAGAGATCTCAATACATTTTTGTACCTCCTAGATTAGCAATTTATGGAGTTAAGTGCGCTTCTTCAAGAATTTCTTTCCTTAATCTCTCATCTTTTGGTACACATAACCTTCCCTTAAAGAGTAAGGCTTTATCGTGGCTTAATTCAAAATCCTTTCACTTGCTAGTACCAACTTCTGATTTAATCTTTTGTAGGAATTAATCACCATCCTGTGCTACTCTTATTCGATCTCTAAGTGTTGGTCGAATCGTTATAACTGCTATCCTGGTGATAGTTTGGGTTGGTGGAGCAATTACTTCTAGATGTAAGTTTTTGAAATCCTTTAACAACTGGTCCTGCATAGTAATTAATACTGCTAATTGTCCAACCGTCTTTCTGCTAAGAGCATCTGCTACTACATTAGCTTTACCAGGATGGTAAAAGATAGTGAAATCATAATCCTTCACTAGCTCTAGCCATCTCCTCTGCCTCATATTTAATTCCTTTTGGGTGAAAAAGTACTTCAAACTCTTATGATCAATATAAATATCACACCAACTTCCATATAAGTAATGACGCAATATCTTAAGGGCATGAACTACCCAGCTAATTCTAGATCATGTGTTGTGTAGTTTCAATTGTCTGGAAGCGTAAGCTATCACCTTTCCTTTCTGCATCAGAACACACCCTATGCCCTATTTTGAAGCATCGCTGTATATAACGAATCCTTGTGGTCCGTCTGGTATTGTTAACACTGGAGCTGTAACTAATCTTCGTTTCAGCTCTTGGAAGCTCTGTTCACATTTCTCTGTCCATTGAAATTTTATCCCTTTACGAGTCAACTGGGTTAATGGTCTTGCTATTTTGGAAAATCCCTCTATAAATCTTCTATAGAACCAGCCAATCCCAAGAAGCTACGTATTTCTCCAACATTGGTTGGTCTTGTCCAATTATTCACCACTTCAACTTTAGTTGGGTCTTCTTCGATTCCTTGTGCTGTGATTACATGCCCCAGGAAACCTATCTTATTCAACCAAAATTCACATTTCTTGAATTTGGCACTTTTCTTAGAGTTCCCAAGACAATCATAAGATGTTTCTCATGTTCTTCATCACGCTTTGAATAAATTAAGATGTCATCAATAAAATCTATGACAAACTGATCTAAGTATTCATGGAATACTCTGTTCATTAGATCCGTAAATACTATCGGGGCATTAGTTAATCCAAAAGGCATCACCAAAAATTCATAATGCCCATAACGCGTTCTAAAAGCCGTCTTAGGGATATCATCTGACTTAATTTTCAATTGATGATATCCTGATCTCAGATCAATCTTTGAAAATACTGTAGCCCTCTTGAGTTTGTCAAACAAATTTCTATTCTCGAAAGTGGGTATTTGTTTTTGATAGTAAGGCGATTCAATGCTCAATAGTCAATGCACAGCCTCATTGTTCCATCATTCTTTTTCACAAATAGCACCAGTGCACCCCAAGGTGATACACTTGGTCTAATAAAACCCTTATCAAGAAGCTCCTTCAATTGTACCTTCAACTCTTGTAGTTCAAACGGTGCCATACGATATAGAGCCTTTGAAATAGGTGTTGCTCCTGGTACTAAGTCAATGGTAAACTCTACTTGCCTGTCTGGTAGTACACCTAGAAGATCTTCTGGAACAACGTCTTTATAGTGTTGAACTATTCGAACATCCTCAACTGACAACTTATCTTGTTTAATGTTAGACATTGATACTAGAAATCCTTGACATAATTTCTTTCTCAACGTCCTTTCAACCTGAGTTGCTGACACTATACGAGGCAAAGTATTTGTCTCAATTCCCACAAAACGAAGCTCTTTCTCGCCCGGTCTTTGAAAAATCACCACTCTCTTGGTACAATAAATAGTTGCATAGTTTTTATACAACCAGTCCATACCAAGGATAATATCAAAGTCTTATCATTAACAGAATTAAATCTACCGCCTCTACCATCAATTTCCATATTGAGATCTCTAGCTATTTGGTCAGCAACAATTATCTTACCAGATGGAAGAGAGATTTCTAAGGTATACGGAAGGAATTCACATTCTACTTTAGACTTTGCAACAAACGAAGAAGAGATGAATGAATGTGTAGCTCTAGAATCTATAAGTACAAATGCAGACATATTGGAAACAGGGACGATACCTACTAGGACATTAGTGTCTCGCTCTGCTTCTTGCCTGGATAAAGAGAAAACCCTTGCTTTTCATTTCTTGTCATCTCCAGCCTTTTGTGTCTGATTCTGGGGGCATTCTTTAGCAAAATGTCCTGATTTTCCACACTTGAAACAAACATTTTTCCCCAATAAGCATTCTCCTTTGTGAGGTGTATCGTACTTATGACAACGTTTATCACCACCAACTCCTACTATCTCTGTCTTTCCTTTCTTAGGTGCATTGTTCCTTTTTCCTTTACCATTATTCTATCTATCTAAGTTCCACTTCCTTTTATCGGAGAAATTTTGAACTTGATGAGAATTTTCAACATTTTGAGTTTTTTGATAAGAAATAGTATGTGCTCGCTTCAGGACTTCTCGATAAGTGTTCAGCTCGAGAACTGACACTATATCACGAATATAAGGTTGAAGCCCATGTTCAAACCTTCTAGCCCGCTTTTCCTCCGTATCCACTAGATGTGGAGCAAACCTTGATAATTCCTCAAATTTGCGCTCATATTCCACGAGGGTCATGATTCCCTGCTGGAGTTTGAGGAACCCCATCTCCTTTTGATCTTTCACAGATGTCGGGAAGAATTTTTCTTCTACGAGTTCCTTAAACCTCACCTAAGTTATAGCCTGTTCTTCAGCAGATGTTAACGACCTTGTAGTCATGTCCCACCAATGACTAGCCCCATTCTTTAACATAAACACTGAAAATGTCACTTTCTCAGCATCTTCGCATCTTATGAATTTAAAGATACGTTCTAGTTCCCATAACCAGTCTTCAACTGCTAAGGGATATGTGCTCCCCTTGAACAATGGAGGGTTCATTTTATGAAATTGATCTATCGTTGCAGTTCGATCCCTCGGGTTAGGTACTATTTGAGGTTGAATAGCTCGTTGGTTGGGTGCCGATTGATCAGTTGGTACTTGTTGATTTGGTGTTCGTTGCTCAGTCAAAGGCGGTGTTTGTTGTTGTTGTTGTCCCAACTCTCGCATTACGACAAACAGTTCTCGTGCAAAGTTTGCTACATTAACTTCACCACCACTAGAACTAGCATTAGCATTGCCGCTGCCTAAGTTTTTATGGGAATTTGGTGCACTTCTGTGGTTGCACTTTGGAGGCATTTCCTTTGAAGGAAAAAAATATTCATCCCGTTAGAATTACCTTAAAATGTAACACTAACTTAGAAAAAAAAACCAAAGGCTAAGACAACTTTCCTTCATCTATATATATCATCATACATTCAAAAGTAGATGTACGTATTACATCCTATTCTATTCCAAAAACAAAAATAGCTAGATAAGATGGTGTCTAATCTTCTATTTCTTCTGGATCTTCCTCGGGGTCGTCATCTGGGTCTTCCTCTGGGTTTTCCTCTGACATGCTTTGCTCCGAACTGTCTAGGAATGGTACGGGAAGACTTTTATCGAGAACTCTTGAAAAGCACTTAGCCAACGGTCCACTGTCTAGCCTAGAATTGGTAGCTCGTAAACTAGTATTCATGGATAAGGTTATAGTCTTCTTAAAGTTTCGCTGTAAATCGCGGGTAGTTTCATAACTTTCTCGAAGTAAATAGATAATGTCCTCATATGAAAGGTCATCATCCAACCATTGCACAATCTCATCTATGACTGAAACCCAAGGTTATGGAACAGTTTTATATAACTTCTGTACATTATCCCCTATCCTATGGTGTATCTCCCACAACATCTCAATAATGCAGCTAGCAGATCAATATGTTGCTCGAGGCTATGAGCGGATGCATACAATAATTATAATAGAATGCCAATAGCATATCCTGCCTTTATGCAAAACCACAAGCTTCTGTCCTAGTGGGGGTTCTTATCATTCTTACCATAACTAGGATAGAAAATTGATTACATTACTCTAGTAGGCTCTAATAAATATAATTATATATAAGCGGTACTGACTTCATAATCTCATGTATAACTAAATTCAAAATATTCCTATATCCAACAATAGATATAGCAGTTCATTGCATGAGAAACTCATAAACTTCGAGAATGGTTTTTTTTTTACCTTGATCGCCGGTTGAAAGTCAGTTGCTAGCTTGCTCGATGATGATGGACCGTAACTTTCTTAAAACGTTTATGCATAATTAAAAACATATAAAGTTTATACTGAACTCATTAAATCTATAAAGACTCTACAGAAAAGTATAACCGCTCTGATACCACGCCGTGACACCCCGTACTTAAGCTTCGAGTGTCACGTACTAAACATAATAACCTCTACCCTTGCCGGTGCCCTTCAGACTTGTCCTAAGGCATAAATAGATATCTAACTTTGTGGACTTGTCCGCATCTTTCATATTATGGTTTTCATGCATAGTTTAAGCATAAATATTACCACAAAATCTTACCACTTGAGCATAGAAAGTATCTTACCTTAAAACTTGGGTTTGAAAAGTGTACTTGAAAGTGCTAGCCTTTGCTCTTCTCATTCTATTCTTACTTTATCTTTTTCTCTTTACCTTCCTTCACTAAATCTTGCTATTTATTTTTCTTTGAAAGAAATTTTTGGTTGCAAAGATATTTGAAGGAAATCTTTCTTAATTATTTATAGGTAAGGAAAACCTATGGACTAAGTAAGGTGTAAAGAGTTACTATCTATCAAGTTAAAGTTTGGTGCCTACATCTACACGTGAGTTGCATAGATGCACTTCATAAATTTAACTAAACACCTCATGGTTAAGTTAAACACTTCATGCTTGTCATACTAGGAAAAATTACTCCACTATAAAGATAGCTTACAACTAGTTGACACCACATGCTTGTTTGTTACTACAAAGATAAACACCTCATGTTTGAATATTAAACACTAAACACCTCATGCTTGCTTGTTACTTTACTACAAAGATAAACACCTCATGTTTGCTTAACACCTCATGCTTGAATATTAAACACTAAACACCTCATGCTTGCTTGTTACTTCACTACATTGCTTAACAGCTCATGTTTGAATATTAAACACTAAACACCTCATACTTGCTTGTTACTTCACTACAAAGATAAACACCTCATGTTTGCTTAACACCTCATGCTTGCTTGTTACTTCACTACAAAGTAACATTCTACTCTCGGCCAAGTGCAAAAGAAATGCTTATTAGGTGTAAAGTTTGACATTAATCCCAAAAAACCTAATTAACTAATCTTGGCAAACTTTTAATCAACCAACAATGAAAACTTGGCAATCACTAATATTCTTGGCCATATAAAATTTTGTAAAATTAAATTATCATACTAAAAATTAAATGAGCATAAAATTTCGGAGTATTACAAGTGGACATTAATAATACTTTCCTAAATGGAGAACTAGAAGAGATAGTCTATATGAATCAGGCAGAAGGTTTCATAGATAAGTTAGAGCCCAATTATGTGTGCAAACTAGAAAAGGCACTCTATGGGTTAAAGCACGCACCTAAGGTTTGGTATGATAAACTAAAAGTAACCTTGTTGAGCTGGAAATTCAAACAATCTATGGGAGACACCTTCTTATTTTATTTCAAGAATGAAAGGCAGGTTATCTTTGCACTAATCTATTTGGATGACATTATTATAACAGGTAATGACAATGACTTAGTGCAACGTTTCATAAATACACTTAACAAAAAATTTGCACTAAAGGACATTGGAAGATTACATCACTTTCTTGGAGTAGAGATAGTGTGGCATGATTTCGGTCTTCATCTCACTCAGACAAGGTACATTAATGATCTACTTAAGAAGTTCGAGCTACAAAACTTAAAACCATGCCCTACACTTATCACTGGTGGCAAACAATCTCCAAATCTAATGGAGAAATACTAGCTGAACCCACAACCTACAAAAGTGCAGTGGGAGCATTCCAGTACCTCACACACACCAAACCAGATATTACATTTGATGTCAACAAACTAATCCAATTTCTGCAATCTCCAACCTCATACGTTGGCAGGTATTGAAGAGGGTATTAAGGTATCTTAAAGGTACAATGAACTGTGGTTTGTGGATTTAAAGAAACAAAAGATTAAGCCCAAATGGTTACTCAGTGCAGATTGGGCCTCCTGTTCGGATGATAGAAGATTAACCAGAGGCTACTGTATCTATCTAAGAGATAATTTGATAGCATGGTCTTCGAAGAAACAACGTGTTGTGGCATGTTCAAGCACATAGTCTGAATATAGGGTACTTACATCAACTGCTTCACAGATTATTTGGATTCAGTCATTGTTTCAAGAATTAGAACTTCCACTACCTGCAACTCCAACTCTATGGTGTGACAACATGAGTGCAGGGCATTGGCTACAAATCCAATATATCATGCCAGAACAAAACACATAGAGTTAGACATTCATTTCATCAGAGATAAGGTACTTGCAAAGAAGCTGAAGGTGAAATATGTGCCTATTTCAGATAAGATTGCAGATCTATTGACAAAAGGTCTTAATCACTCCAGGTTTCTATTCTTGAAAGACAAGCTTGGAATTACCTCAATATCGTCCAGCTTGAAGGGAGGTGTTGAGAATTAACATAAACTCATCAACATTAAATTAGCTCCACATCAACTATGGTTCTTCCCAACTCAATTGATGAATCAGTAGCCTTTTTCCTCGCTGTCTAAAACCGCTTTCTATGCTTGTATTTTGACCACCAGATTTGTTGTATAAAGATTCCCAGCATGATCCATAAAATCAAGAACCAACTAACAACCATAGGCTCTAGATTATTCTTGTAACATTTCTTTGTATTATATATTGCACCAGACCAGCAATACAATAATGGTTGATCATTATTATTGGATTGATATAAACTTTAACTGGATAGAGTGGTTTGAGTAGTATAAAAAAATTTCACTTTGATCTATTGTTTGAGGCTTTGAATACGACATTTAACATGTGAATATAAATACAAAATGAGTATGAATGATGAGAAAAATGAGGAGTAATATTGGAACGATAACTACACTACTTTTTTTTTTTATTAGATTAGGAGAATAGTTGTAATTTTGTTGGGTGTATTTATTGAAAATATCTTTTAATTGTGGTGTAATTGTTAATTTCTCTGGCATCTTGCATTGAGAAAACATAGCAAATAATCTTGGTTTTTCTGAAAGAAAATCAGCTTGATTTGCTTGTTCTTTTTTTGAAATTCGTGGAATTTCTGTAGTTTTCTACTCTTGAATCCATAAACAAAAGGCTATTGGGCACAATTTGTCTTATGAAATTTAAACAGCCATTTGACCTTGAATCTCCAAATTATATCTTTATTTTTGAATTCGAAATTTGGATTTTGAACAAGATTGAAATCCCAGCTCAAAATTCATGAAATTTTGAAATTGTAGGCGAACTCGAACAAAACATTTTCTTAAGGCTTTAAAAAAAAGTTTTGTCTCTTTTTTGAAGAGTTCGAGTCTTTTACGAGTAAGACCGAGTAAAATCAACTCGTCAATTCCCAAATATTCGTACCAAGTTTGAAACAATTTTGGAAACCTTGAAGGACATACTTGGTTGAAAATAATAAACCAATAGTGTATCACTAGTGTAAAGTAAAAAAAAAATGAGACCAAGCATCCTTGTAATCAAAATAATTGAAACGAGATTCAAATGTTTTATCCTTGGATAAATGTATTCTCTTCTCATCCCATGGGTTTTGTCCCCAATTTTCATAAGAAAATACCCTTTGAATTCTCATTTTTGAAAAATCATTTTTTTTTTTGGGAAATTTGAGGGTTTACAGCATGAGTTATGATAACCGATCCAGATTTGATAAGGATGGCTTTATAAAAAGCTCTCGAGATTTTTGTATTTCGGGGCATGAAATAAAATTGGGAAGGAAAAATATTTTGAAGGCATTCATTTAAAGATTGAATGCTGAAATTACGCATTGAATTTCTGGTAATAGATCCATAATCAAAAAAGTGTTTGTGATTGTACCATCTTTGAATAAGATCTCAATTCCAGTGACGGTTTCATTAGATATCTTACAACTAGAATGAATACCTATGTACCCATGAGGTTTCCATTTCAAGGATTGGCATTTGAATAGGTTTAGTAAAATAATGAAAAGAAATGAAGGATTAATGTTAGGTAATTTTCCTAAAACAGGTTGAATGGTTTTTTTTTTTTTAACTTTGAAGGCGAAGTTTCTGGTATATTGAAAATATCTTTGTTTTGAGAATTTTCAGATTTTTGGAAAGTTGAAAAGGATTAAGTTTTTGAAGTTTGAGTAGTTTTTTGAGAAGTAGATGATGAACTTTGTTCTTCTCTTTTTGAACCTTGAATATAATTTTTAATTGGAAGTAAAGAAATTGAAGGTTTCTTCTTAGAAGAAGAATCCAATTTGATAATCTCTCCTTCTTGCTCACAATATTGATGTTCTCACAACTCTCTCAAAAAAGTTTTTTCTCTATGAATTCTCTTGTAAGGAAGTCTGCAAGAACATTAGAGTTTTTTGTATATATATACTATTTTGAAATTGAAACATGACATAATAACTTGCCATCTTGTAAAAATTTGTTTTGAAACAAGGTCTTTTAACGTCTTTTTGTAAAATGTCTTTTGAAGTTTTGTAATCCGTTTTTAAAACAAATTCTTTATTGATTAAATTATCTTAAAATTTTGAAATACATAAAACTATTGACAAAAATTCCTTTTTGATGGTGGAATAATTCTTTAGGGGTCCAGTCCACACACCTGAGTGAACGTGACCAACAGTTATTGATGTGACTATTTTGGAATCTTCTTTAATATCCCACCATACCCTATGTCAGACACGTCTGTCTCCACAATAATGGAGGAGGCTAAAGGATCAATTGGGATACTTTTGACAACTATTTTTACCTTTTGGACGGCTAAAGTATGCTCTTGAGTCCATGGTGATGGATTTTTTTGTACTCTTTGAAAAAGTGGATTACAAAATAGCCTGATATTTTTACAGAGTCGGAAACATAATTGACACAGTCTAAAAAGCGCCGCAAACTTGTTTTATCTAGAATTTCATTTAGAAATTTATTAGTAAGTTCTAGACTTCTTTGAATTGGTGTAGTAAATTCTAGACTTCTTTGAATTGGTGTAAGTGTTCCTATATGTATGAATTGACCTAGAAACCTTATACGTGTTTTACAAAGAACAATTTTCTTAGATGGGACGGTAAAACCATTATTCTTTATAATATGAATGAATGTATTGAGATAATTAAAATGTTCTTCTAAACTTTCTCAAAAAATTAAAACATCATCAATATCAACAATAATAAAATTTGAATAAGGATTGAAAATGTCATTCATATTTTCTTGGAATTCAAAATGAGTATATTTTAGACCGAATGGAATAATATTCCACTCATATTGTCCAAAAGGGACATTAAAAGCAGTTTTGTATGTCTTCTTCTTTATTTGAATTTGCCAGAAATCTAACTTCATATCAAATTTAGCAAAGATAACAACTTTGAATAATCTGTTTAAAAGATTTTTCTTTTGAGGTAATAGATATATAATCCATTGAAAAGCTTTGTTGAGAGGCTTATAATTGAGAACTAACCTAGGAACACCTCGTTCAATTTTCGTAGAATTATTGACATAGATTGTTGAAAAGCTTCAATGTGATTTACTTGGACGGATTAATCATTTATCAAGTAAATCATTAATTTTCTTGATGTAGTGATCGAACAATTCCTTGTTCATTTGAATTGGACAGAATTTTGTAGGAATGCTTTACTCATGAAAATCAGAATTGTAAGGAAGTGAAACAACATGTTTCTTTCTATCCCGAAAAGTATTTGGAATGGTAGACATATTTCGTTTTCAATTTTTATTTTTATTATTATTATTATTATTAAATTTTTTTTGAAAAATTGAAAATTTTCCTTTTATTGAAGAGTTTTGTAATTGATCTTCAATGCTTTGAAACTTAATCCCTTCTTTGAGAAATTGAATATGTTTTTTTTCTTAAAATTGATATTATTAATAATTTTTGAAATTGATGCTTCTTTTAAAGAATTAAAATCGTTATAAGAAGGAGAATTTGTAAATTTAAAATATACTTCCTGATTAAAAATATATCTAGAAAGTTCTTCTGAATTAGCTTCAAATGGGTAAATTTGAACAATAAAAGGAGTTCCAAGAATTGCTTCTTGGTTTTAATTTTTTATTAAATAAAAAATATTTTTAAAACAAATATCTGAATTACAAATATGAGCTTTCGAAAGTTTTTATTGAATATTGAGTTTTTTTTACCACTAGCACCATAAAGACGCTCAGTGATTTTTTCAAAAAAATTTGTAGGGATAAGACCTTCCCTAATACAATATGATCAGTGTCAGAATCAATTAAGACTCTAGTATTAAGTTAAGAGAACTATTTCCATACGAACATCTTTCATTTGACGTTCAAGGATTGAAATTGGAGACTTCATATCATTTATTTCTGAACGTAATTCAAAACATTAGACATTTGAAGAAGATGAGCTTTTAGTATTAAACCGATTTAACACGCTTTTCATACTAAACAGAATTACCGAAGATGTAGAAGAGTTTGGAAGAAGAAGAGTGAACATTTTCTTTAACTGAAGATCTTCAGTTTTCTCAATTATTTTTTGAATAAGTTCTTCTTCCTTGTAAGAACATTTATAATTTTATAACCACAAGCCTCTTTACATTGACTAGTATTGGAATCAGAGGATTATGAGATTATATCAACATCGGAGTCTTCTTAATGTTTATAAACAAGTTCACGTTTAGAATTAGATTCTTCTTCTAAACTAGAATTGAGTAAATTTAGAAGCTCAATTATAATATCTTTATCAATTTGATGATTATTAATCTTTTCCTTCGTAGGACATTTGTTTAAATAATGACTTGTTTGATTATATTTCCAACAGGTAACTTTTGAAGTTTTAGGATTTTGTTTCCTAAAATATTTGCCTTTTGAATATTTGGGTTTTGAATATTAAGTAACATTTCATCATACCAGCAAAAATCATGAAATTTCGGACAATTGAGATTTAAAAGAATCTCAAATGTTCTGTCTTGAAGAAGTATAGGAGTACCAATAAAATTCTTAAGCATTGAATAGACAAGAGTATTGAAACTACCATTTTGATTTTTAGTATTAATAGCATACACAATCTTGCTACGATCATTATGTGCAAGATAATTTTGCCACTAGTGCTTAAATTGTCCAATGAAACCACAAATTATATTACAGAAAGTAGTATGAGCATCATTTTCTCTGCAAATATATGCCACATGAAATACAGCCATATCTTCGAATACTTGAATAATTTGGTATTCTAACAATCCATCAAGATTTAATTTGATGATTTCATCGCCTATATAGGAAACTTGAGATTTCTTCTTTTCCTCATATAGCATATCAGGATAAGAAGGATAAGAATAATAATTTGGAAGTTTTAACTTTTGACCTTTCAATTTATTAAAGGATAACTGCAGCAGCGGTCCCAAACCTATCACTTTTTTGCGGACTTTACCTTGACCTTCACTTTGTGCCAACCACATCCCAAACCTTTCAAAAATTAGCACTTGAGGTCCAAATGGATGATTTCTGTTAGTTTTACCGTTAGATGATTTCGCCTCCAATTTGGCTCATCTTCGTCAAAATCCATTCCTCAACTTTTCAAGTTATTTGAAGTTTGAGATCTAAAAATTGGTGGAATAAGATGGATTCATTGCAAGTTCGATTTGTTGGGACAAAATGGGAAAAAGGAAGAATGGTTTGGTAAGAAAGTTTTGGCGGAGGTGGTTTGGCGGCTGTAGTTCAATTCAGTGGTGGATTGGAGATGGAGTTGGAGGTGAAGGTGGAGTGGAAATAGAAAAGAAGAAGATGATGAAGATCGATAGTTTGGTTTGTGGTGGTGGTGGTCGGCAATGGCAAGTGGTGGTGATGGTGATCGGCGATGGCAAGTGGTGGTAAAATTTGATTACGCCCAAAGATTTATGCGGTGTTGTAGTGTAGCTTTGGAGTGTCCTATCCACAGGGAGATGAAAAAGTTGTCAAATGTTCCAAATTGGGTGAATTGTCCTCTTAAATTTGCAAGAGAGTTAAATTGTTGATCAATTAAATTAATATCAAAAAAATGTAAGATAAAATTAAGTGATTTAAGGCAGTGAAGCATCGCAATTCCCTCATTTGAATCAGATCATTCAACATCATTTATTCAAATTGATGACACAATTAGAGACCTTCATCCATGTACTCTAATCGAAAAATTTACCAATCAAGACCAATTTAATTCATAATTTTACTCCCAAATTCTAGATTCCCTTAACAATTATCACAATCATCTATTGAAATTAGATTATAAATCATTCATATACATATAACATAAGAAAGTAGATAACCACACCAACAGATTTAGTGAAATAGAAATTCAACACACAGTTCAATTGTTTGATAGAAAAAACGAGATTGATTATATGAAAAAAAAACTTAATACATGTTAAATCAATTTCACAATTAACTTATAAAGATGAAAATCTAGATCTAGAAATGTTTAGCAAAATAAATATCAAAAAGCATGAATAACCGACGTGAAATCACCGAATCCGAATTAGTTCCTCCATTACTTCACCAATTTCTTTAGCCTTCCATGGAGTTCTTGAGCCAAACTTGAGAGAAAATTGATAGGAGTTGATTCTTCACATTCTGGAACGTTTTGGGGCTTAAATATGGTAAAACATTAGGTTTTCATACGTGTTTTAATCAAACAAGGAAACCAGTTTTGGCTTGAGGCATGCGCCTAGTGTAAGCTAGGGCACGTGCCTTAAGGAATTTGGCAGCCTCAATCAAGGTTTTCATGGTGTGAGGCGCCTGCCTCTCCTATAGGTAAGGGCACACGCCTTGCGGCGTTTTTGGGCATAACTTTCTCTCCTAATGTCCGATTGAGCTGATTCAAGTTGCATTAGAAAGATAACTCAAAGGGTTACAACTTTACATTAGAGATCATCTTCAAATTCGATCGTTTTCTATGTCAAAAATCGGTCTCAATAAGAGGCTGAAAATCGGTGCATAACTTTTCAGCTTGAAAGCTGATTTGTGATCATGTTTTAGCTATATTTCATATCCTTGACTCCTTTCTTCATCAATTGACTTCTAACACTCTCAAATCTTCTTCACAAGGTTAGAAACAAAGTTTAAGAGTATTTTGATCTTTGTTTCACTTGTTTCTTCCATGTTCCACCGTTTTCATCCATTTGCAACATAAACCAAGATATATAGGTACTTAGTGCATTTATGCATTAAATGATCATAGAAACACAAATATTAATGGGTGAAAAACGTAATAACGGTGCTATTATCAGTGGTGGTCGGCGATGGGTTGGGGATGATGAAGGTGAAGATGGGGGCGGGAGTGGAGGTGGGGGCATATTTTCTTTTCTTTTTTTAAAAAATTTAATTGTTAATAATATTTGGGAAAATATTAAGATTCTGAAGTTCCCATTTTGCCCTTACTAAATTTGGTCAATTTTGACTTTTCTGGTCAACTAACAGTCAAACTAACAAAAATCATCCATTTGGACCTCATGTGCTAATTTTTGAAATTTTTGGAATTTCGATTGGCACAAAGTGTAGGTTAAGGTAAAGCCTGCAAAAAAGTAATAGGTTTGGGATCATTACTGCAATTATCCCATTTATTAATTTGAGAATGTTAATTTTCAATAAAATGAGTTTCAAGATCTTCAAAAGTATCAATAGTACTAATATTTTTAGAAGATCCTAGTTTAGAAATTTTAAAATCAAGTTATTGTAAAACTTTTGAATCAAAAGATAAAGAACCTATTTTTAATCGAGGAGTAATTTTGGATCAATAGATTTGAAAATGGTATATGAAAACTTCTTCTTGTCATTAGATGGAAATACTACTGATTCAGAATTGGCTTCAATTCTCTTTAATTGAGTATAGACACAATGAAGAACAATAGTAATAGAATTGTTTTAAGATTGAATATTTTTTTGTAGGAATAGAATCATCGACCTTTCAGTAGAGATAGGAATTTTCTTGAAAGGAGATGCAATGATTTCAGTGTGTCAGTGAGAAACAACTATTTCTTGCATCAGAGGGTGTTCAAGTATAAAAATCTTACCCGAAGGAGTTTTCCATGTTTGCATGGATATTTTGAATATATTTGAGTTTTGAATTTTTTTTACCAAATACTTTGAAATGTGTCCATTCATAAAAATTGAAATCTTTTGGAGAATCATAAAATTCTTACCATAAAGATTCAATTTCGGTTTTTGAAAACATCTTTTTGACATTATGACTAAAAGCTTTGACAACGGGAGTTTGATCAATATTGAATTCATTTCTTCTATCTATGGTAGAAAAGATGACATTGCATTGACTATCTAATTGATCTTTATTAGATAACATATCCAATAAGGTTGGTGAATCAGGCTATTCTAATTCATCATATTTGTTAGATGTTTATTGAGGTTTTGGAATTCTAGGATTCAAATCGACACCTTTGAGTTTTTCAGAAGAAGTCAAAAACCTTGAAGTTTGTAAAGGAATCTTAGACATATTACTAGATATAGAGGAATAGGAACTTTGACAACCTTTTACATGTAAATTTATCAAAGATCATCTTAACATGTCCATCGAGAAATGAAATTATTTGATTTGGAGTATTATGAACACGAGTAGAAATTAGATTTTGAGCATTCTCAAAATGCCATTCTAATCCTCTAGATTGAAGTTTTCATGGTATCCTTTTAAGAATCATGGTAATTGAATGACGAGGGTTAACCTCCACAAAAAGGCTTTCTTCTTTTGGAGATATATGAAGAACTTGAATATTGAGTTGAGTATTCATGAGCTCATAATACATTCTATATATTAAAGCAAATGATTTTGAACAATCATCAATATTAAACTTCTTTGTTTGAATATGAAGATTAAGAGTATTAAGGATAGCTCCATCATTGTAGTTGATTGTAAAATTTAGATAACAATTTGAAAAAATAGGACCACTTTCTAAATTTGATTCTAAAATAGAAGTAATGAATGTTCAAATTTGAAAATCTCTTATCTTTGAGAGTTAAGAGAAAAGGGATATCTCATTCAAGTCTAAACATTGGTTTAACAGCAATTTGAATAAATCCCACATGAAAATGTTTAAACTTTCCCTTATGGGTTTTGAATAGTATATTTTGAAGATAAATTTATTTGAGATTATTGATTTTTATAGCAATAGTTTGCTCAAATACTTTAATAACATAATCTTGACAAAAATAAAAAAATTTCCATTTCATAGATAGAACTCTTGTTTACTTTCGGAATAGTCCAGTTATGCAATTTTTGTTAATGTTTTGCAATTTGAAGTTCATGAGAATTGAAATAATCTATTGAGGATGCAAATGCAAGTGCATGATGATCTTGTTCAATTTCTTCACTTTAAAAGTGTTTAAAAATTTTCAGTTCTATTTCTAGAACTATCAAATCTCCTAAACCAGTTAGAAATTAAGGGTGTGTTTCAGCCACATTATTTTGGAAGAATGTATTCTAGATTATTGTGGATCTTATAAATTTAAATTTAACTTAAATTATCATGTACATATACTAAACTCAAACAAACATATCCTAAATTCAAATATGCACTATGTAAAGTTCTCCGACTAATGTAATTTTTTTGTTGATTGACCATAGGGATAATTGTCACAAAAAAATAAAATAATAACCGCTAGGTCCATGGAGTTGACAATAGCCAATATGTGTCCCATACTAGTATTGAAGTAGCCAAGCAGGGCTGGCATGTACCTTTGCAGTCTAACATATACAAACCTTCCACTTACATAAACCTCTAAAACCCTAACGCATAGCCGCCCATTCGTGTCGAGTTTATTAGATAAGGTTATTTATGTAATTGTGTAAAAATTACTTCATGTATTAGGCGTGTGTAGTTAGCTGAGTTTTGTCTATAAATAGGAGTCATTGATGTAATTGAATTAATTGGAAAAGTTTTCACTCCAACAGAATTTCCCGCCAATTCCTTTCCTTCATCCATTTCTCTGCAACTCTACATGGTATCAGAGCACTATAATTCGAACTTCTGAGCAATGGAAAATAACTCAAATGTTGCAGTAGATCAACAAACTCAGTGCGATGAAGTGAATTCATCTGGCGATCCCTCTGTTGGAGACATGGCGACTGGAGATATTAACTCTCTCAGCCGATTGACCTCTGACCCTGTCAGTCCTTATTATCTTCACTACGGAGATAACACCGGTATGCAAATCATCTCTGTTGTTCTTACTGAAGACAATTATTCGACGTGGAGTCGAGCTGTGATAATGGCATTGAGTGTCAAAAACAAAGAAGGTTTCATTGATGGAACCATATGTAAACCGAACAAGGAAGATCCTATGTTTGGTACGTGGAGAAGATGTAACCATGTAGTTTCATCATGGATCATCAATTCAATCCCTAAAGAGCTTTATCCTAGTGTGATGCACAAGGATTCTGCAGGGGAAGTATGGATCGAGCTTCGTGATAGATATAGCCAAGGAAATGGAACACGGATCTATGAATTGAAGAAACAAATCGCTTCAATTTCACAGGAGAATGGTTTTGTCAGCTCTTATTTTAATAGATTCAAAGGACTTTGGGAAGAATTGGATAACTATAGACCTGACATTAACAACAACTGCTACAAGCAGGAGGATCAAGTTATGCAGTTTTTAATGGGACTAGATGATCAATTTTCAGCTGTTCGAAGTCAAGTGTTGTTGATGGATCCATTACCTTCTTTAAACAAGGTATTTGCTCTCATTTTACAAGATGAAAGGCACAAGGATGTGATTACCAAAAGGCAGCAGCACTTCGAAGCAGCTGCCTTAGCTGGAAAAATGATTAATAGATCTAGTGGAAATCAGAGATATAATTCATACAATTCGTTTCAGAGGAAAGACAAACCTATGTGCAGTTTTTGTGGTATGTTAGGTCATATCAGAGGAAAGTGCTATAAACTCGTAGGTTATCCACCAGGTCACAAACTTGCTAAAGGAAAAACACATATTGCTAGTGCAGTTGCTCAAGCTCCAGGTGAAGGGAGATCTGATGATGTTCAGTCAAATATGCATTTTACTCCAAATCAGTGTCAGCAACTCTTAGCTATGCCTGTTCCACAATTGCAAGCTCAGTTATCTACTAGCAGGTCGAAATCACAAGATATTCCACTGGTCTCATCTGCTACTCCTGAAAATTCTGACTTCTCAGGTAATCGCTTCCATTACAATGATAATCTCAATGAAGTCAAGTGGATCATTGACACTGGAGCATCAGAACACATGGTTTGCTCCAGCAAATACTTGACATCTATCACATCTGAAGCAAATGCTTCTGTTAGATTGCCAAATGGAGATCAAGTTGCTGTAACTGGCATTGGCACTGTGAAGTTGTCTGATAAACTGGTTTTGACTGATGTTTTTATTGTGCCATTATTCACGTTTAATATGATATCTGCTAGTAATCTTGTGATGAAGCATAATTGTTTTCTGATGTTTGTGTACAATGCTTGCTTTGTGCAGGATCTTTCAACATTGAGGATGATTGGGGTAGGCAAACTTGAGGATGGATTATATCACTTCCAACTACCTACTCAACAGCTTATATTCAAGTCTCACAGCAAGTCATTCATCAAACCTCACCAGATTGTTGATCACTCTGTCAAATTTCGAAACTACAAACCTATTATATCATGTTGTAGTCCTGTTTCCAATCTGCATTGTAATAAAGCCGGTCCTACCTCTTGTAATTCACAGACTACTTGTAATGTCAAAAGTAATATTGATGTATGGCATTACAGGTTAGGTCATGTGCCTCTTTCAAAATTGCCTGCTTTTCATAAGTGTTTTCCTGATATCAAATTCAATAAATCCTTGCACTGTTCCATTTGTCATTTAGCTAAACAACACAGACTTTCATTTCCTCTTAGTGAAACAAGAGCTTCTAGGGCCTTCGATATCATTCACTGTGATATTTGGGGACCCTACTCAACTTCTTCTTTAAATGGATCCCACTACTTTCTGACTATAGTGATGACTATAGTAGAGTGACATGGACATATCTAATGAAATATAAATCTCAAACCAGACCTATTATTCAGACCTTTTACTCCTTAATTGAAACTCACTTTCATGCAATATAAAAACACTTAGGTCTGACAATGGAGCCGAGTTCTCTATGGCAAATTTCTTTAATTCCAAAGGCATTTCACATCAAGTTAGCTGTGTTGAAACCCCACAACAAAACGGTATTGTAGAAATAAAGCACCAGCATATCCTAAATATTGCTAGAGCCTTCAAATTCCAAGCCAGTCTGCCACATAAATTCTGGGGTGATTGTGTCCTAACTGCAACACATCTTATTAATAGAACCCCTATTTCTGTTCTTGGTGATAAATCTCCTTATGAAATGCTATATAATGTTGCTCCTTCATATTCCCATCTTAGAGTATTTTGGTTGTTTATGTTATGCTAACACTTTGAAAAGAAACAGAACTAAATTTGACCCTAGAGCTACACTCTGCATTTTCATTGGCTACCCTAGTGGTATGAAGGCTTACAAATTATATAACCTTCATACCAACACTGTCATTTACTCCAGAGTTGTTATCTTTTATGAAAACATCTTTCCATTTCATTATTATTCACTTCTTCAAGCACTATCACATTTTCCTATATCTACACAACATCCTCAATCTCTATTTTCTCCCCAGACATTTCCTTATCATGATATCTCTATATCTCATCCTGCTACTATTTCTAATGTACCCATTTTATCCCAAACTGATGTTCCTGTTTCATCTTCTATTCCCAACATTTCTACTACATCAACCTTTTCTTCTTCGGAACTCCTTCTGCCTCATCTCCTCCACCTTTAGCACCTATTCGAAAATCAAAGAGGAACATCAGACCTCCTTCTTATCTCTTGGATTATCATTGTAATCTAGCTTCTCAATTGTCTGCCTCTACATCAGACTCTATGGGAAAAGGTTCTGTTTCAGGTAAGCAGCATCCAATCTCAGAATATCTTGCTTACAATCAGTTATCTCCTGCACATAGAAGTTATGCTTTAGCTCTCTCCACGGTTTTTGAGCCTCAATCTTTTGATGAAGCATCTAAGCATCCTGAGTGGTGTGATGCTATGGATTTAGAGTACAAAGCTTTGGTTTCAAATCAGACTTGGGATGTTGTTAAGCTCCCAACTTATAAAAGACTTGTAGCCTGCAGATGGGTGTATAAGGTTAAGCTCCATTCAGATGGTACTGAGGAGAGAAAGAAAGCTCGTCTAGTTGCCAAAGGTTTTACTCAACAATCAGGCCTAGACTATGAGGAGACCTTCTCTCCTGTAGCTAAATTAGTGACAGTTAAAACCTTGCTGGCTGTTGCAGCTCAATTGCAATGACATTTACACTAGTTAGACATCAGTAATGCCTTTCTCCATGGAGAATTGAATGAAGAAGTGTATATGATGATGCCTCCAGGTTATGAGCAGCAGGGGGAGAATGGTGACCGCCTAGTTTGCAAATTAAACAAGTCCATCTATGGACTTAAACAAGCCTCAAGGCAGTGGAACACTAAGCTGACAACACATATTCTATCACAAGGATTCAGGCAGTCAAAGGCTGATTATTCACTATTTAGCAAGCTCAATGGCTGCTCATTTACCGTTTTACTGGTGTATGTAGATGATATTATAATTGGTGGGAATGATTTGACATATATTGATCAGTTTAAGAAGGAGCTGAACAATCAATTCAAACTGAGAGATTTTGGTATTTTCAAATATTTTCTTGGACTTGAGATTGCTAGAACTGCGAAGGGCATTTCTATATGCCAGAGAAAATATGTCTTGGATGTTTTATCTGATGCAGGGTATTTAGGGGCAAAGCCAGCTGCAAATCCTCTACCATATGGTTTGAAATTCAGTAAAGATGAAGGAGATGATGTATTGAATGTCAGTGAATACAGAAGGTTAGTGAGGAGACTTCTATACTTAACCATAACTAGACCTGATCTATCCTACGCTGTTCAGTTGTTGAGTCAATTCTTGCAATCACCTAAGCAGCCTCACTTGGAAGCCGCCCACCATGTTTTGAGGTATTCGAAGAGCTCACCAGGGCAAGGCTTGTTCTTCGAGAGCAAACAGGACTTGCAGCTTAAAGGTTACTGTGACGCAGACTGGGCTGCTTGTTCAGACACAAGAAGGTCCTCATCGGGTATTGTATCTTTCTTGGAAACTCTATGATAGTGGAAGTCTAAAAAGCAACATACGGTATCAAGATCTTCTGTTGAAGCAGAGTACAGATCAATGGCAACAGCTGTGTGCGAACTAAGTTGGCTGAAAATTTTGTTGAATGATTTAGGTGTCAAGCTATTGAAGACAGCTTTGCTGTTTGCGATAATCAGTCTGCTATTCACATATCAAGCAACCCTGTATTTCACGAAAGAACTAAACATATAGAGTTAGATTGCCATTTGGTTAGAGATAAGGTTCAAGAAGGTGAAGTAAAGATGTTATACACATCATCACAGAACCAGGTTGCTGATCTGCTGACAAAATCTATTGGTGGTACCAAGTTTAAATTTTTACTTGGCAAGATGAGAGTATTGAATATATACTCCTCATCTTGATAGGGAGTGTCGAGTTTATTAGATAAGGTTATTTATGTAATTGTGTAAAAATTACTTCATGTATTAGGCGTGTGTAGTTAGCTGAGTTTTGTCTATAAATAGGAGTCATTGATGTAATTGAATTAATTGGAAAAGTTTTCACTCCAACAGAATTTCCCGCCAATTCCTTTCCTTCATCCATTTCTCGGCAACTCTACAATTCGCGTCGCGCCACTCTCAACAACATTCTCTCTCTTGTGTTACACATTCAAGATATCATAACCATATGATCATATGAAAAGGTGAGTTTGATGACTTATATAGTACTGTATCAACAACGTCTTTGCACGTGTATATGTCTCCATTATTGTCTATATACCCACTTATTTGTGCTCACACAACACAATGTTTCTGGGTTCAATCAATCTGGGTTCAATCAATTATGATTTGTGTATGCAAACATAGCGGTAGACCTTAAAAGTTGTGGGCTTTCTTTAATGTTGTTTTGTCTACCTTTGATCATTACCTCAAAAATTGAACATCAATATCTGCCAATGCATAATGTTATATGTAATGCGTAGCCTTGATTTTGTTGAAGAAATTATGGGTTAATTGCATTTTCCTTTGTTGTGATCCAGAAGCTGACATTTGATTTATAATGGATTCTACAGCCAATGCACCCAGGGAGGTATGATAAATAGAACAAGTTTGATTATTCCCCTCCTTAAAATTAAAGGTAAACGTTATTGGGTAGGTTAATATTTGGTGATTGATTGTTATGAATTTCTGTAGGTGAAAAGCTCCTCTCAAGAAAGAACAAAAAGCTGTTTTGCCTAAAGTGTAATCTTTTTCGACCTAGTTTGATCATAATAGTTGATATCCTCGTTCTTTTCATTCTTAACTTCAAATTTAACTTGTGATTTGATTGATTTGTTTATTTTGCAGTGAAAAGCTCGAAAATGATTTTGATGCTGCTAAGGCGCAGGATTTATTACGCCGCTTCAATGTACTTCTAGTTTTCATTTTTTAATTTCTTTTGCAGATGGTGATTTGTATTTGCTTCTTCAAATTTAGGCTTTGCATTTGTATTAGTAAATGGATTTCTGTTTATGTTATTACTAATACAATTACTCTTCTTCAAAGGAATCATCTACAAAGGCAAAGCCTAATTTTGAAAGGAAAGGTAAACTGTTCTCTCTAAATCTCAGGGTAAAATTAACTGCATTTGGATTGCACAACAATGGTACTTCTCCAATTGAAAGAAAAGACAAGCATTTTTTAGGTCTCACGGCATGTTTATAAATCCTCCATAGGCATTAAATCCAAAACCTGTCATGTCTGATCCTATTTCTTTTCTTTTGTAACTTGAAACTCTGGTACAATTCCAATACCTATAAATGCATGTAGCTTATTTTAAAGAAGAGGCGTCCTCAATTTATTGGTCCTTCCAAATTTAATCTAGTCTCTCAGAGCATTAGTGCTTAATATGTGTAGCTCTCTTTTGCAAAACCCTGTGCAGTCGATTGATTGACAGAATCCTAGATTGAGACTGGTTGTTAACTTCTGATATTGAGTCTATTTACTAGACAGATCAAGATAACCATGTAGAATCCTTTAGCAAGTACCCTTGCTGGCTTGCACTTAAAAAAGTTAAAAAATGGTGTTTCGTTCTTCTTTGCACATTGTCGAAAAAGAGAATATGATTCCGATTTAAAGTCGCATTGTTAACCAACATGCCTTATGTTGTAATTGCCTTTTGCAACTGCAGCTGGGGCTACTAAAGTTGCATTTGGTTATGGAGGTTCCTCAACTTCCCTCAAGTCGTATGGTGCTGCAAAGCATATTAACAAGAAACCGGGATCGTCTTCTGATGGCAAGTAGAAATTTTCAGCTTTAATTTGCTGCTATATCTTGAACTATATTTAATATCACGCGTCTTCTTGCAGGTGGTAATGATGAGCAGAGAGTGGAGAAAGAGTACAAGGAACCGTGGGTAAATGATATATATGAAGTGAATTTCTGATTCCATATGACCAAAGCCCATATACCTATATGACTCTTACAGTTCTTTGGATGCTATCGCAGAACTATTACTCCTATTATCCTTTACAGCTTCCCTTAAGAAGGCCATATTCAGGAAATCCAGGTTAGTTTCCCATTTTGATTTAGAAAAACATATATGAAGGAGAAAAGTAGTAGGCAGCTAGATGCGCATACATATACCAAGGTTAATACACTATATTTTGCTAATGTCATCCCATAGTATTCAAATTGGCTGACTTTGATAAAATGCATTTACCTTGGTGTTTATGCAAAACTTGGTTATGTTATTTGTAGAACTCCTAGATAAAGAAGAATTTGAGGACGATTTGGCAAGACCAATTGACAATGAATACGCAACAAATCCAGCTCTAAAGCTTGGTCTAATGGTTGGTTATCTTCCAGGAAAAATGGATACTCATAAAAATACACACAAATGAAATTTGTTTGTACTTTAACACAATGGTTTGCAGGAGGAGAATCTGGAGGATAGCATATTCTTTGTTCAGTTACCAACAGCTTTGCCTATGAGTATGACAAAGCCATGCGATAATGTAGAGGGCAGCAAGCAGCAGGGGAGCATTACCAATCCCGTAAAAGGTGCATGGGCATCTCAAAAACCATGCGGTATGGAAGCATTACCAGCAGGCTTTATGGGTAAAATGTTAGTATGCAGGAGTGGTGCTGTGAAGTTGAAGCTTGGTGACACACTATATGATGTAAGTTTGCAGCATAATAATATATCATGACTCTTCACGTTCTTCATCAATAAATCATGTGTGCTAATCTGGTACAATGGATTCTTTAATACGGCAAACTCAGAAATCATACTTCCAAAAATGAAACTACTGAAAATATGGACAGATAAATAAGGGTGAACCACTGTTTTTTTCTTCAAATATGGCTCTTGGAAAACAGAGGCTTCAGAATATGTTCTATTTGAATTTTTATTATTTTGCTTTCAGCTTTGGAGGTGTCTAAATTTCCAAATATCTTGTTTGCTTTCAATAAAAGCTACAGAATCATGGATTAAGCTCGAGATATCTAAATTTTAAGTGGGTACAGATATCTGCAGGTTTGGATTGTGTGTTCACTCAAGATGTTGTTGGCATCAATGCAGAAGAGAAACATTGTTGCAGTGTGGGCGAACTCAATAAGCAAGTTGTTATAACCCCTGATGTAGACTCCATCTTAGATAGTATGTCTGATTTATGATCTTTTTTTATTTTTTTATTTTTTTGGTGTCTATTGGCAATGAAAATTTTGATCATAAAAGCATTCATTATCACATTCGTTGATAATATTAAATAAGGATATTCCTCAAACAAATTATAATTTGTAACATGACATTGAGAACTATTTTTATATAAAAGAGAAGGTGAAAAAGAGAATTATAAGTTGTTTATGTTAAATATAAAAATGTTTCAGTGAAATGCTCTGGCTTCTTTAGGCTGGTTGCTAAAACATAGAACAATTAAGGGTAGTTGACATTAATCCTGAACATGTTGAAGTATAAATTTCATTTCACTGCAATTTCTCCAGTTTATATTTAATGCACTAAACATGCAATTGAATGATTTTTCATAAATGTTTTCTATTTGCTTACTTTCCGTGTCTATGATTGCTTAAGTTGAATACCTCTCGCACAAAATTCTATGATGAAAACCTTTTTCTTTGCTATATGGTCAAATTGTTTGTAAACTTAAGGCTTGTGGATTATAGACAATTTCCAATATGAAGTTTGTAACTGAATAATATTAGTTCCTGCTTACTTAACATCTTATGATTCTTATCACCATAAAAAAGAACTTTTTGAACATGGAATCAAAATTTAATCAGGAAACTAAATTATTATGAACAAACATATAGATGCAAATCATGTGGAGTTCAGAGTGGTTATCTAGAATAGGGTAAGTAAATAATCAACAGATACAATAATGAGTTTCTCCAAGAGATTTTATATTGAAGGTATGGTAATTTATGAAGTGTCGCTGACGTTAAGCTAAAATTAAGTAAATAAGGGTATCAAAGTTAAGCTCAAGCTCATTGATAATCTCAAGGATCAATAAATAGTTTAGCTATTGAGATGAAGACTTTTCAAATGTTTCTGAAAGTGTAAGGTTTAGGCCTTGGTTTGGTTTGACATATAATCGGAATCGGATGCATAGTATGAACCAGAGTTGGGTTTTTGTAGTTTGATAAAGAACTACAGTAATCTGTTGAATAATAATGCTCATATGCAACAGATCTATGGACAGTAGATAATGCAAAATCTCAATTATTGAGGGCTCAAAGAATGTACTGAAGTCACCTTTTCATAGATTTAAAACGACAACTCAAACAGGACAGGATTAGATAAAAAAACTACTGTTAATTTAACTACAAACGCTCTAGGCTTTAGACTGTTATGGACATTTGCAAGAGATTTTTACATCCGTAGTGTCAATTTGGAAGACTGTAACGTGAGTCTGTATGCTTGAGATTTTGTGAATGCGCTTCTGAATAAGGTTTGGCATTAGAAGAACACTACACTTCTTTTGACATAAAATCATGTTATTATTGATACAATGCTACCTCATAGGACGCTTTTACATATGTTTACAATGGTTGCATAACTATTAAAGTGGGTGCAATATGATTTGAGCTTCATTTTGCGGTTGAAGAGTCATGACAGTATAAGGAGCATGAGTATAGGATGCTGAGAGCTCAAATGAGAAATGTTGAAGTATCATAGCCAATGCAACCTTGGCTTCAATCATTGCAAAAGTTTGGCCTATGCAGGTTCTTGGACCCCATCCAAAGGGAAAGAATGCCGTCTGATCTTTGCTTGCCTTTGAAACTCCTTCAGAGAACCTTTCAGGTTTAAATTCTTCTGCATCGTCACCCCATAACTCAGGATCACGATTGACTAGCAATATCGGTAGTGTAAGATCTACCCCTGCCTGGACAGTGAGATTCCCTACCTTGGTTTCCTCGTAAGCATGTTGATACAGTGCAATAACAGGTGGATATAACCTTAGAACTTCATAAAGAATCATGGTTACCTGATAAACATTTAATACTGGGTATTAATAGAGATATTCTTAGTTTTTAATAATCTCTAAACCATGCTCATAGTTAAGAATTTTTGAAGTTATTATGTAGAAGTCATATTCTATTATATGGAGATGGCTATCCTTACTTCATACATGAAGAGATATAATTATACTCACAGTTTTAAGGTGTCTTATGGCCTCATTATCAGGATCCTTGTCTCCACATATTTGCTGAACTTCTTCCCTTGCCTTCTGTTGCCAGTTTGGGTGCATCGCCAATACAACCATTGTCCACGTTAGCCAGGACGAGGTTGTTTCATGACCAGCAAGGTAAAAAAGCTTGCTCTCTTCAATTATCTCTTCCATGTTCATATAATTGCTCTTTGCCTCAGTCCCTTTATTTTGATCATTAGATTGCAGTAGTAGACTTAGCAAGTTGTGGTCATTGGTTTCTCTTGGTTTCATCTTGTTTTCCATTCTCTCGATCAGTGCTCTCAGCATTGATGTGATCTTTTTGTCCAAATCTTTCCTTCTTCTGTTCTTCTTTGTAGGAATAAATCTAAACATTGTACCATATCACAGTTATGCCTTGAAATTCGAGTTCTAAACCACTACACAGCAAAAATGCATTTACCTGAAACCAGGAATGTACAAGGTTTGCATGGCTTCAATGACTAGCTTTTGCAACTCTTTTTGAAGTTTCAAGATTTTCTTTCCTTCGTCATAGTTGCTTCCAAATGCAGCCCTAGATATAATATCTCCTGTAAGTTCTTGAAATTCCGGCCAGATATCAATCTCAAAAGTTCCTCCACAAGAAACTGTTTTCTTCCATTTCTCTATCAACATGGCAGAGCTACTTACAAATATCGGTATCATCCCCTATACAAAGAAAAAGCAGAAGTTAAACTGTTATTATGTTTTTGTGGAGCCAAGAGAAGTTAAATACAACTCGATTAACCTTGAGCTGTTCCAAGTGGAAAGCGGGATTGATTATTCTCCGGTGTGCTGCCCACTTTTCACCTTCTAGAGTTGTTAATCCTCTTGTTAAAATCAGTATGAGGGGGTTTAATTTTGGCTTTTGAATGTGACCTTCCTTATTAGAGAGCACTTCTTTAATCAACTCTGGATCCATTATAATCAGCCTAGGTGTCTTTCCAACCCAAAAGAAAGATATCTTTCCTGCATTTAGAAACTTCATTAGATACTACTTAATCCTGTCGAGTGCTATCTGCTATGTATGGATGAATTGGCTTTTGTAAAACATACCGTATTGTTGGACAACATTACGAGTGAATGGATCTACACGTCCCGCAATCTGATGGGACAGATTGATTGGCTTGGACCATGCTTCAGTTATTTGCTTGATATACTCTTTCATGTCTCCAATAAATGGCTTGTAGGGAGTGCCCTTAATTCCTTGCCGTTTTAAGAACTTCTCAAGCAATTTTGGTTTCCACCAGATGGTGTAAAACACTCTCAAAAAACAGTAGCTCAGAAGAACAATCAAAGAGAAGATTGATGCATGAAACATCAAATTTTCCATCTAATGGTAATCTCAATAATTTTGGGAATTGATTATGAGTCCAACACTAGAATTTGAATCAACATATATAGAGATGGTTTATTGAGGGATTTGTCAGTTTGAGAATTCAGTCAAAATTGAATTATTTATTTAATCCTCCATAGCAAAAAAGTCAAGATGAACATTTCTTACACACATGTTGGGATTTGAGGATATGTATTTCGCGAAAAAAAAAAAAAAATGCTGCATAAAATTGTCTGCTGTGGAAGGATCTCTGTTGCAGTGTTATAATATGATTTTATGTCATTTTCCAGCTCTGTAGAGGCGAACTTTCTATAATATCAAAGTGTTTTAGTTTCTAGAGCGAATTTGTTACTTTGACTTGGAGCACAAGAATGACTTGGAGCACAAGAATAGGTTTTGGTGGGCACATCTTGGCTTGGATGCCAAGAAAAAGAATTGTGGGTACAAAAGAAAGAGAAAAGAAGTTAGGGATGTGAAAATATGCCTAATTGAGACTCTGTTTAGGCCCATTGTTTTTAACGAGCCTGAACTGATCCATATAAATATATGATTCAGACCTAGCTCGAACTATCTTGAGAACAAAACGAGCATGTGGAACCATCAGTGTTGCAGGCTGGGATTCTTCGTTTATATTTATGCCCGTGGAACCACCATTTGAGACTAAAACTTGATATACCCCAAAACAATACATTTTTATTACTACAAGATATATCGGTTGTTGATAACTGTAAATATTACACTTATCTTGATAGTCAATACATTGCTTTTGAGAGTAATTGTATGAATTAAATACTTAATTTTGTGGGTTTTTTTTAATTATTTTAGGGGGAAAAACTCAACACTGGACGAGAAATGATGAAGGAGCCATAATTTATCAAAATGGAGTAAATTTGGACATATTTTGAAAATTGGTAACCAAAGAGTCACATTTCGAAGTTGAAGGACGGAAAAGGCTTCAAAACCTACCAAGGCATGCGATCTACTATACTTCTTTTCTTTGGGTCCACTAAAATAGAGGAGATCCACTTTTCACTTCTATTCAAGGAAGACCTTTTAATTCCATAAGCATGTGGCTTGAGTCCGCATGATTTATCTATCTTATTATAAGTGTTGAATCCCTACCTCTTCTGATTACACATCCATATATATTGAATCCTCGAAATTTGTATCTCAATTTAGAATTTGAAGGTTGAAGAACATTGATACGGTCCAAATGACGTACCAATTAATTTTCATTACTTAGCTTAAACGTGTCGTCTTAAATAGTAATATGGCATGTAAGGGTCATTTCCCGCATATGATTGGTTCAAATTAATCAATTGCACACTAGAAAGTAAAATTAACAGTTATATATGAAATTGATTATATGAGGGAGGGAGGGAGGGAGGGAGGTTTGGTCGTTGAACTAAGGAAAGTAATAAATTCAAAAATAGAAAAAATTTGAATTTTGAAATAAACAAAGTAGTTTTTGATTAAATATGTTAAAATGTGATTAAGGGGTATTTCGTTACCACGAGAATAATTTTCCTATCAATTACCACGATGGGTTTTCATTATCTAGATTAACAACAATTAGAGAATAATTACAAACTCAATTATCTCAATTTTTCTTACGTGTTAGTTGAATAAAACAAGCCATTTACTCAACCATATTCATTAAACAACCTAAAATAAGCTCTATAGATTTAATTTAACAAAAACATTACAACAAAAGAGATTAGTTGAATTAAGGGTAAACTAACAAGCTCGATTTACTCGCTTAAGTGTTAATCCACATACAATCAATTAAAAATTCCTCATAATCTATTGAAACGTAATTGCTACAATGTTTTAGAATAAATAGCTATTACGTACTATATATATCCAAAAATAGCATTCATAGAATTAACTCAAACATTTAGTTACACACTTAAACAATCAAGAAGAACAAAATCAACATTTAAAACAATGGATTGAACACATCAATCAAGAGAACTATAAAGCACATATTAGTTGAAATCATAACTTGGGTTTGAAATCATCCCCAATCACAAATATGTTTAATTATCCATGAAATATTAAAAAAAATAACAAACAAATTCTTACAACACATTAATGGAAAATAGATTAAAGAAAAGAAAAGCTTATTGATAAAGAGATAAATGATTGGGAATTCTTCTATATCAGTGTATATTCTTTTCTAAGTTATTTCACCATCATCATGCTCCAATCTTAGCCCTAAAATACCTAAGAGAATCAAAGGAAAAAGAAGCAAGAAATAGAAAAAAGTTTCCAAAGAAAAAAAAAAGACACGAAGACGCAACCTCCATTTACCAAAACAGGGGCTGCAATTTTTAATTTAAACCCCTAATGCCTAAATTACAGCCCAAGCCCCACAACTTTCAAGAAATGATAATCTAGGTCCCCGAACTTTAGAATTTTGCGTCTTTGGCTCTTTTTGATTATTTCTCGCGTAAATTCCTTCTAATTATCATTCAAACTCGGGTTTTCACCTATGCCATAAAAATGACTAAATTAAGTTGTAAATTGCTAATAAAAACTCACAAATATATAAATTTAATGATCCGAATAAGTGTAAAAACCCGCACTTACCAAACATAATTGACTAGGAGATATGCAAGTTTGGAAGTGGAAATTGATGATCCATTGTTGGGAATTGGGTTCCAAAGAGCAACAATCTCAAGGATTTTTTTTTTCTTTATTCCTTGTATTGAAATAGATGATTTTTTAATATTTTTATTGTTTAATTTCTCAATTATGATTGGCAAAATATTTGGTTATTAGAATGAACAATATCGTTTATGTTTAATATTTATTTAATTCCAAAGATTTTTTGCAACTTGATTATATGTTTATCATTTATTTTGTCTTTAACATTTCAATTGTCTGTGCAACCATTGATTAATTTAGGGATAATACCGAGGCTACAAGTGATATATGATTCTACCTCATGCAATAAAAAAAATGTGTATTATAAGATATCAAAACATAATTATATGTTATGCAAACTTGAAAGAATTAATATAGATTAAAGCATTCATATGTGTGTCAATTTACATGGAGATATAGCTCATTCGAGCATACGCATAGAATTAGTGTTATTCGAGAGAGACCACTAGCTACAATAAGTTAATTGGATTGTTGGCACATATGAAAAGAAGATAAATGAAATTGGATTGAGATGAATGTTGATAATCTAAGTGAAATTGAAAATCTTAACTATTTAGCCCGTGTTGGACAACCATTTTTAGAGAACTCTTTTTTTTTTCTCGAACTCATTGTCACTACATCCTCACAATAAAATATTTTACACATAAACCCAAAACTTTTTCCTACTTTTTAATCACACTCTCTAAAAATTCATTATTCCAAAAATCATTTTACCCAAATAAAAAAAAGAAGTTATTTTTAATGGTTGTGGGATTAATCTCATAGTTTTCTTAACCTAATTTGATAAAATTTAGTCTACTCTTAAATTGATAATTGGTTAACATCTTAACTTAAATTGAAGGTAGGTTAGTTTTAAAAATAACAATATATAGTAGTCTTTATGAGACGATATGGACTTAAAAATCAATTTTATTACTTGTCACAATTTATAGTCTTGCGAAACTAACTAAACAGTATCCAAAGATCCTTTGAGTGAATTGAAATTCAGAATGGGTATACTTAACGATATGAATCATTTAAAAAATAATCGTATTTATTTCATAAATAAAAAATAATTTACAATTATAGTTTGATAACAATTCAAACTTTTAATATTAATAATATTATTATAAAATTAATTAATCTACCCTACACAATTTCAATCACAAACCCTAATTATATCTCTCCCTTGTTTCTCTCCAAACTTTTTACCTCTGTATTTTCTCCTCTCACCCTTTCTATCCTCTCGCCGCACATCAGATATGAGCTAAGCGCAGTGACTACGCTACACAATTCACGGTGTTGCTGATTTAAAGTAGCGATGAGCACGGTGACCATCCCCTGCGGTTCGCTACAGTCCATTCCAGAGAAATCAAAATCAGAAAATAGAGGCAAAGTTGGGGCCATTGCATGCAGATCTCTCCATACCCATCTCATTATCTCATTTTTCCCTCTATTTACTGCCCGACGCTTTCGAGTGCTGTTCGGTTGCTGTGAAGTCACGATGAAGTCGTAATTTAGTTGTGGTGGTGGTGCTCGTGGTGGTGGTGTTTGGGTGGATGTAGATTTGTTAGATCCAACGGTGGTGGAGGTTATGTTGGATATGGTGGTGGCTGTGGTGGTAGTGGATCTTGGCGGTGGCGGTGGTATGCGCGCCATGGCCAAATCGCAGCTCCACAATCTGATGTGGGTTTTTCGGTGTGTTTTCAGTTGGTGGTGGTGATGGTGCTCATGATGGTATTTGGGTGGCGGTGGCTTTGTTGGATCCAACGGCGACGGAGGTTCCTGTCGATGGGGCAAATCGTCGCGATCGTTGCAAAAATTAAGTTCGCTATTTCTCTTTCTTTTCTGATTTTGTGGTAGCTGGAGTTGGAGGTTGCGGTGGTGTTGATGCTGTTTGTAATGGTGATAGTGGTGGTTACGGATGGTTTTGGAATCGTTGGGGATTTTTGTTGGTTGTGTAGGTAAAGGTGCGGCGGTGATGATAGATCTAGCGGTGGTGAGCAGGTGGATCTGGCGGCGATGAGCATGGCGATGAGTTGTTGAAGTTTTTGTTGGTGGTGCAAATGGAGGTCGTGGTAGTGTTGGTAGCGGTAGATGATGGTGGTGACCAATGGTTGGGTACGATGATGGTGACTAGTGGTTGGGTATGGTGCTACAATGGTGGTGTAAGGTGTGACTGATAAATTTATATTACATTGGTTGTAATGCTAGTGAGTTGGTAGTGCTGGTTGGAGGTGATGGTGAGATGTTGGTGGCAATAGGTCGTCAAGGTGGCGGTAGATATGGCGTGACGATGTGGTGAAATTTTTCTACGATGTCTTGATTTGTTTGAGATGGTGTTGCTTCCGAGAGGTGGTAGTGGTGGCGACGGCGATAGTGGCAGTAGCACGACTGAAGGTAGAGCTGGACAAAACTCTCGAATCGGACCGAACCAAACTCAAACTGAACCGAGCGGTTCTTCATAAGTTAAATACTCGAACATGTATTTGAATCAAGAACTGACAGGTTTGGTTCGGTTCTCGGTTCTAGATCGAGAACCGAATCTAAATAATTTTTAAATTTTTTTATATTGAATTAATTAAATTATTTTATTTTTTTCTAAACAAATTAGCAAATTAATTAATTTAGTGATTAATGCTTCAACTTTCAAGACAAGTCCATGTTTTACGGGATACGTTTCTTCTTAGCACAGAAAGGGACATTACGAAATTTTGATTACAATTTGAAGAAAATTGCAGGATAAAATTAACGCATTGAAAGTAAATTGATCATTGATTATTTGAAATCTAGAAATTACAATTTTGATGAAAGCATGAAATTACAATAGCTAGTGGATGGGGTAAACACTAGAAATCTTGAAATATTTTTGAAAGACTAATACCCTCTATAATAGCATTCGGAACAAAAACCTAAGTGATACTAAATGTTTACCAATACCAGAGCTATTTTACAATTGAATAAACTATTACAATGGAAAGGAAATTACAACTCAAACTTGAACTAATATTGACAATGTGCGGCCGAAGTTGGGAAAACTACGGCTACGATTGGGTCAAGGGGCTTAAGAAAAGCGGCGGTCATTGACATTCTTCCCAATTTGTTTAGGCGACGTCCTCGAAGCTCTCAACGAATGACATGCTTCAATTAATGGTTTGAAAGCTTCAAGGTCATTTTCACTTTCCCAATTATTCTCCTCGTTGATGCATCCGCTCCATTTGACCAAGTACTCTTGATGATATTTCCTAGAAACTCGAGTAGTTCGATGGTTAAGAATCTCTTCAGCAACCTTCTTTCCGGCTCTTTTCAGTTCAAACACAAGTCGTTTTGGTTAATTTCTGGATGTGTCCTCCTTGTCGGCAAAGTATGATTGGAGTACACCAACATAAAGGACTTTGTTGATTTTGTACCATGAAGGTGATGCAACTCTTCCAATCCTCTTCACGATGGGTAATGGTCCAATATATTTTGGCACCAATCTTGAGTTTTTCCTTCTTGTCGGTTCATAACAGTTTCTATCAGAGAGTTCACCATTACCAGATCTCCAACATTAAATTCAAGGAAACAACGCTTTAAATCTGCAGACATTTTGTACCGATTCTGAGCTTTCTCAAGATAACTCCTAGCAATTTCAATGTTTCGTTTCCACTCTTGAGAAAAGCTTTTTGCTTGAGGGGATTTGGTACTCTGATTGATATCTACATTATAAGGAAGTAACGGTTGCTGACCAGTATCAATCTCAAAATGACTCTTATGGTGGAAGAGCTCTTTTGGGCATTGAAACACATCTGAGTCACATCCAGAAGTCTCATCCAATTTTTCTGCGAAGTAGAGATAAAGTGTCGAAGATATTCCTCCAGCATAGAGTTGAAGCACTCCGCCTGTCCGTCAAATTGTGGGTAAAAACTAGAGTTCATGTTCAAAGTTGACGAAGAATTTTGAACAACTTAGTCTAAGATATGCCAATAAATCGAAGATCCCAATCACTTACGATGTCCTTAGGCAGTCCCCACTATTTGACACTATGTTTGAAGAAGAGTTGAGCTATCTCTCTGGCTGATACATACTTGGGCGCTACAATGAAAGTTGCATACTCTAATAGACGGTCTACCAAGATGATGATGGTGGTTCAATCTCCAACCTTTGGCAATCAAATACTGTAGTCCGTCAATATACTTTCGAATGGTCTAGTTTGGACGGAAAGGGGCTCAAGCAAGTCTGCCTTTTCTGATGATTTGCCTTATCTTGCTAACAAATAAGATATGCTTTCATATAAGTTGCAATGTCGTCCTACATTTGAGGCCAGTAGTACGCACGTTGTAGTAGTACAAAAATACGTTCCTCTCCAGGATGCCCTGCTCAAATTGTGTCGTGGCATTATGTGATTAGCGATTTCCTTAAATCTCCGCCTTTTGGAACATAAAGGCAGTCTCCCTTAGTCTTCACTAGGCCTTCATCGAGCCAGAACTGACGAGTTTTTCCCTACTTGATGAGGTCGACCAAATACTGAGTAGCCGGGTCCTTATCCAAAAGTGCCCAAATTTGGTTCCTTGTATTTGTGGTAACAATACTCCTCGAAAATACAGCCATAGAGCAAATGGTGGCCAAGTCGAGCCGACAACTGAGAGCATGACAACATGATTACTAGATCCAAAACGATACTTTAGCATAAAATTCAACTCTGAAAGAAGTTCCTGCCAACTAGCATATTTTCTTGATAGTTTCGGTTGTGACATAGGTTGTGACATAATGTGACTAACCGTAGTATTATCTATCTTCACAATAAATAGAGACCCTAGCAAATAGTGACGCAATCCCCTAAGGCAATGGACTACTGCCAACAACTCATTTTCGTGCGTCGAGTAAAAATGTTCTGCCTGATTCAGCTGTTGGTTCTCATATGCTACCGAATGTCCTTCTTGCATTAGGACTCCACCAAGTGCAAAGTCTGAAGCATCGGTATGCACTTCGAATGGTTTAGTCATATCTGGTAAAGTTAACATCGGGGTTCGTCCACATAGATTTCTTCAACCTTGCAAAAGCATTTAGGCATTAGGACGACCAATCTCAATTGTTATCCTTATTTGTCAACTCGGTAAGTGGCAATGCAATTTCTGAATACCATTTCACAAATCTGCGAATTAATTGCATAACCAGATAAATGAGCGCACATCGTGGACGTTCTTTGGTGGTTGCCAATCTTGATGGTTGTAACCTTCTTCGCATCGATGCTTATTTTGCCTTGCTCGATGATGTGACCCAAGAAGCTGATAAACGTCTAAGCGAATGAGCATTTGGACGGTTTGACATAGAGTTCATTCTCTCGTAGCCGATTAAAAACATACCTCACATGTTGCACAAGTTCTTCCAATGTCTCGCTGTAGATTACTATATTGTCCAAGTACACCACCACAAAATTGTCTAGGAACCCACGAAGTACCTGATTCATCACCGTGTAAAATGTTGATGGAGCGTTCATCAAGCTAAAAGGCATCACATGAAGGCTACATATCTTATCACCACAGTAGTCTTTGCTTAATCTCACTCCTTGATCCGAACTTGCCAGTATCCGACCTAAGATCAATCTTTGTGTAGTATCTAGCCCGGCTTAGTCGATCGAAACAATCGACAACTAGTGGAATATGATAACTATTCTTTAAAATGATCTTGTTTAAGGCTTGATAGTCGCAACATATTCTAAGAGAACCATCGGCCCTTCTCTGAAACAACATGGGAGTTTCATATGGTGATTTCACAGGTACGATAATCCCACTTTCCGACATTTCTCCCATCTATTTTTGAAGCTCTTCAAGCTCCAGTTGAGATATACAGTAGGTGCCCTTGCGGGAAGTTTGGTGCCCGAAATAAGTTCAATAACATGATCAATTGCCCTCATTGGTTGCAATTTTTTTGGTAACTCATCTGACATGTTGTCCTCAAATTCTTTAATAAGCCTTCTGAGAGATTTTGGAATATGACCAGTCGTGTCTTCGATCTCCTCTAATCAAAGAGTGCACAAAAATGAGTTCATTTCTTTTGAAACCCTTGCTAAATTGCATGGCCAAGATACTTTTCTCGCCTACTTTCCCAGCTTGGTTGGTGATGATGCACGATTTACTACCCATCATCATTAACGAGTCGGAATTTAGCAACACTGCTATCTTAATATCCCGAAGAAATTACAATCCGAGAATAAACTTGAAATCATCTATTTGAACTGCCAACAAATTTGTCCTTCCTTCAAAAGGACCTGCTTTAATTGATATAGAATTCACTACTCCCGTTATTAGTTGAGCAACAGAGTTGATTGCCTTGACTTTTCCACTACCTTTCTCCAGAACAAGTCTGAGTCGCTTTACTTTGGTACTTACGAGGTAGTTGTGGGTAGCGCCAGTATCCACTATAGTCCCAATTGACTTTCCATTGATCTTCACATCAATGTACATTAGGCCTTTCGCCCTACAAATGCGAGCCTTCTATTCTTCCATCTTTGGCTCTTTCGAGGGAACATCATCCCTTTTAGTAGCTCGGTGCAATAGTATATTGCACCGATGTGAGAAAGTAGCTCGGTGCGATAGTGTATTGCACTGATGTGAGAATGAACCAACTATATCCTCATCATCTTTGGAGTCGGTCTCACCATGCCACTTGCTAGTTGACAATATGCATTCACCATTCGTTTCTGAGGACACTCCACCACCCGATGGGGTCCTTCACATAAAAAGCACATCAATTTAGGAGTGGCATCAGATCTGCCCTCCGTTACTTTTCCTTTATTCCAGTTGTTATTGTTGCTTTGAAGTTACGCTGACGAGCACCTTGATAGGCTCCTCCCTTGTTCTAAGAGTAACGCTCTCCCCATTTGAGTTCTAGCTGGGTCTATAAGGTCTATTTCCACCTCCAACAGACTGACTATTTTTCGAAGGTTGGTCTTTTCTCGATTCCGGTTGATAGTCACTTAGACATTCGACGACTCCCATAGCCACGCTCAAATCAGTAACCTTCTGTCTCTGAAGATCCGTACATGTCCACGGTTTCAATCCTTCCATGAAGGTAAATAGCTTATACTTTTCTGACATATCTCAAAAATTCAGAATATGTCCTGAAAAGGCTTTCACATGCTCCCTGATGGAGTTTATATGTTTTAGTTCTCGTAGTGCCCGCCGTGCCTTATATTCCACATTTTTGGGAAAATTTGAGATCTGATCGCTTCCTTGAGGAGATCCGAATAATCTATTCGGACCTTGTTGGCCTGAATATCAGCATACTTTGTTCGCCACCATAGTTTTGCATCTCTACCAAGATACTTGATAGTTGCAGCCTTCTTACTTCGTCTTTAATCGAGCCGCAAAAAAGTATTATTCTATATCAAACAAGAAGTTCTCGACTTCTTTTGCATTGTGTGCCCCTCCGTAGGTACACGGTTCCAGAATTCTGAGCTTGCGTACATGCTCTTGTGCGGGAGCTTGCCCATTTCCTACCGTACGTTGAAGAACTAATAGTTGAGCTCTCAACGTTTCCATTTCATCATATAGATCAGGTAGGATAGCAACAGCTTTACTCATTACTATGCAAACCCTTCGGCTTTCATCCAGTTGGATGTGTAATTCCCAAATTTTCGTCTATGCCACTTCGAATTTTTCCTCGAGGCCCTCCACGGCATAGCACAACCTATTAGTTGTCACCTCAAGCGCAAGCACGCGCTATTTCGTATTCCTCTTTTAAGCATCTACTTTGAGAAAATTGGACCCATAGCTTTCTTATCGAGGGTCGTGAGCCGTAGCTCTGATACAAACTTTCACGGGATGCTTTTCTTCTTAGCACAGAAAGAGACACTGTACGACAGTAGTTTGTTCCGCTAGACTACCTTCCACATTTTCTCGATTGTTTTAGGACGAAAGAAAATTTGATTACAATTTGTAGAAAGTTTGCAACATAAAATTGAAACCCATTGAGAGTAAATTGATCATTGATTGCTTGAAAGCTAGCAATTACAATTGATGAAAGTGAGAAATTACAATGGTTAGTGGATAGGACAAACACTAGAAAGCTTGAAAGATGTTTGAAAAACTAATACCCCATATAATAGCATTCAGAACAAAAACCTAAGTGATAGGAGTAGACGTTTAAATGACGAGAAATCATACTAAACGTTTACTAATATCAGAGTTATTTTACAATTGAATAAACTATTACAATGGAAAGGAAATTACAACTCAAACTTGAACTAATATTTACAATGTGAGGTCGAAGTTGGGCAAACTGCGGCTGCGATTGGGTCAAGTCTCGGGTCCCGTTGTGCTTACCTAAGTTTAGGATTTCCAACAGCGGGTGGAAGTCTCAATTTTTCTTTGCTCACCCTCCTGAGGGCCAGTTTCCTTTTAACACCTATTGGAGGCACCCTCTAATTCGTCTATTCAATAGTGAGGTTGAGATTACCCCCCCTTCTGAAAACACAAATCCAAAAGTTGACCAAACACCTCACTACTTTATCGTTCATGATCTATTTTGATATTGGTCTAGTATTTTATTTATTTATTTATTTTGTCATTTAGTAACTAAAGCAACTTTATTTCATATTATTATGTTTTGAATTACCTACAAATTTTATTGTGAATTACACATTTCCCCTTTTGTGGAGCCAGGTTGCGGCTATGCATGTAGGTCGTGCTCAAAACTCGTCTATTCATGTAGGAAGGGATGGTTCTCAAATGATAGAATCATTCACTAACCTTTGATATAGTTTGAATCGAAGAGAAACTAATGTCATTACTAATATATTTGGAAAACTAGAACTCCCAAATTTCACCATAATGTTGGGCAATGACGAACCCAAGATTTTGAGTCAGCACGGATGGCTGTGGATCGTCGAACCGTTGTCAGTAATAAAATATTGAGAACCCCATTTGATGCCCATTTTTTGCAAATATATATATATATATATATATATATATACACATACATTTTAGAATGATTTGATGGAGAATTTATGGTTAAAAATAAGGAAAAGTTTTGAGTTTTCATATAATATTATATTATTGAAAAATGTACGTTTGAAAGAAGAGAAAAAAATGTATTTAAAAAAATAAAAGAATCAAACAATGTCTAAAATTCAAATATAACAATTATTTTATTCACACTAAACATATATAATTTTGTAGTAAAAATTAGGAATATTCACCAAATAATATTGTGGTCAAGTTTTGTATAATTCAAAGTAAGCGCATGTGTTCGAATTTTTATAATTGCATTAAAACCGCTTAAATGTAATATATATTATTCTGATAAATTTAGTATCAAATTCAATTATAGCTACAATGATCAAGCTTTCAATGTTTTAAGGAGAGGTCATGGCTTCAAATCTCCCCCTTATCCCATTTAATTTTGGTAAAAATTGTAAAATTAAAAATATTCACAATAAAATTGGTGGGAAAGATATTCAAAACTAGGACTTCCCATATTAATATACAAGCTCTAACCGAGTTATAAGAAATTTTTGAAAATAAAACAAATTACCAGTTATATAATCTAAAATGTTTATTCATTGTCAACAAAAGAACTGTTCCCAACGAATCCAGCACGTGCGGCCGTCGAGGCTCGCCGAGTGCTGGATCCGCCACTGTTGTTGGTATCCATAGCCCTGATGAGTATGTTAACAATGAATAATGCTATTTATCAATATTTGTGCTACAATATGAGTTTAGTTTGTGATATATGATATACTCAATGAATAGTAGAATTAAGTGACTCATTTAATTATAGTTCTCATTAATGTCACATGACGATGAGATGAGCCTTGCATTGTGTTTTTTTAGGAATGTTTGTAGTTGTATCAAGTCAAAGGTTGAGATAAGTTTAACAAAAAAAGTTCATTAAACTCGATACTCGCAGGGCTCCACCTTGAACGTGGCATGTTTCCCTGTCTAATTGGGTACACAGGTGAGGAGTGGAGATGGGATCCTTGTCTCAAGGTGAGGGAGGGTAGGGTACATGAATCATGGTCACCGCCTCATTTAATATTCATTTGAAATTTAAGTTTTTTATTACATAAAAGAAAATAATAATCATCATCATTTCTATTATGGAATATGAATCGTTCTCCAAATTGGAAAAGAAAAAAAATGTACTGATTTAAACCAATTAAAGACGTGAAAAAAATAAGGAAAAAATAATGAAAAAAATAAAAATAAAAATAAATGATAAACGGGGTAGGGACTTATTTCGTCTCGCCCCGCCTTAACCAGATATGAAGGGCAAAGTTACAAAAATATTGGACAGGACGGGGCATGAGAATGATTGCTCCGACCGCTCCCTTGCCATCTTTAAACTGAGATTTTTGTTGTTAAATGAACGCGGAGTATGTTGACCTATGATTCAATATAACTTCACTTGTTTTGATTATAACAAACAATACTCTTGTGTTTATAACAAATCTCATTTCTTGAGTTTTTCACGTACTATCTCAATCACTCAAATGCTCAAATCGTCATATGTTGCAAGCACTCAAAAGACAATCAAAAGTGATCCGAAAAAACCAAGATCTTTGAAGATTAGAAGCCTAGAAGATATTTTATCAAATCTTCAAAATTATGTGTAAAGGTATAACTTGTCGATTTTTAGCAAGTATAAAACTCAAATTAATTTGTATACATCTCACCACTTGCATAAAAATATTTTCAAAATGAAATTGATTTTGGAAAATAGACTGTGTGATAAATCTTTAAAACCAAAATCTACTCATTTCAGTCGACCGAAAGTTTGAATTGGTCTACAGAAACTCTAACGGTTTGAACATTTTAAAACGGCTATAATTGGACTTCGGTCGACCGAAACCTATCAACCGAAAGTCCCAGCAGTTGGTTGTTTTGCTCTATAAGTACCAAACTCTTTTACATTCAATAACACCAACCTACAAGAGAATTTTAAAGAGCTTATTTATTGAAGATCATTGAGTTTGCTTTATTTTTATCCAATTATTTATTACAAGAATCTTTTGTTTGATTAAATTTGTTCTTCATCTATTTCATCAAAGATTCCATTTTTGAAAAGAAACTTCTATCTCATCTATTTCCTCTTTCTTGACTAAAGCTTTTCTTTGCAAACACTTATTTAAGTGTAAATCTCTCTCTATACTTAACTTTGTATTATTTGTTAAGAGAGATTCATTTGTTGAAAACTTTGGTACATTGATCCTCACTATTGTATCATTTATTGTTCATCAAAGTTTTGCAACTTAAAACACTTGAGCTTAAATATTTTCTATCTATTGAAGTATTATTCTAACTCTCTAAATATTTGACTTGATTATATCATTTGTTTAGAGAGTTCTTTCAATTGTAAAATTACAACTTACACTTTGTGGTTTCGAGAGCCCTTGTGAAAACTCGATTGTCGTTAAGGATAAGTGTTCCTTGTTGTAAGTCATTTAAGGATAAGTGCTCATTGTTTGTAAGTCACTTAAGGATCGGTACTTCTTGTATGTAAGTTACCATTTTTAGTGAATTTGATCTTACTCGTGACGGAGACCTTGGTAACGGAGACGTAGAACACTTTGTGTATCGAACCCCATTAAATTGGCTTGTTATCTTTACTTATCACACTTTACGTTACATTGTCATTTATATTGTGCCATTTTCATACTTGAATTAAGTTATATTTTCATATTTACTTGTTATTTTACACCTTACATTTATATATTGTGTATTGAATAGTTTTTAAGACTAAGTGTCGAAAACGTTTCAAAAATCAATTCACCTCCATCTTGGTTAGTTATTCTTGGGTTATCAATTGGTATCAAAGCGAGATGTTCTTATTTTAAAACGATTTCACAATCTTGAGTAATGGCTAACCATATTTCTTAAAGTCTTGAGGGGTGTTCTACAAATCGTCCTCCTTTATTTGATTGTACAAACTATAATTATTAGAAAACTAGAATGTCAATTTATGTTCAATCAATTGATTATAGTATTTGGGAAGTTATTGAATTCGGTCCTCATAAACTTACCAAAGTGATCAAGGTTGATGGGAACCCAATCAAATTATCTCAAAACCTAAAGAGGAGTATGATGAAGATGATAGAAGAAAATTGTCCTTAAATGCTAAAGCCAAAAGTCTTCTTTATTGTGCTTTAAACATAAATGAATTCAATCGTATTAGCACATGTGATTCCGCATATGAGATTTTGCATGCATTAGAAATCATACACATGGGCACAAACAAAGTGAAAGAAACCAAGATAAATCTCTTGTTTAAAGAATTTGAAAATTTATTCATGAAACAAGATGAATCCATTGCTAGCATGATTACTCGCTTTACCGATATTGTTAATGGTCTCAAATGCTTTGATAAAAAATTTACTGATGGTGAACTTGTTAGCAAAATACTTAGGTCTCTTTCCGAAGAATGGAGTCCCATAAGAATGTTGATAGAATACACCAAGGATGTAAACACATATCCTTTGGAAGAGCTTTACGGTACCTTGATGACCTATGAACTCAACAACGCCGAAATTAAGGAAAAGCAAAGAGGAATCAAAAGAGCTAACAAAGCGCCAAATTGCCTTAAAATCGACAATTGAGGAAGAATCAACAAGCAACAACATGAGTGATGAAGAACTTGATGATCTTGTTCTCCTCGTCCAAAAATGGAGAGGCTTTCATAACAACAGACGCTTCCAAAAGAAAGAAGACAAAAGTGAAGAAAAGAACAAGAAAATTGTGTGCTATGGTTGTGACAAACTCAGTCATAAGAGAACCGAATGTCCCAACAAGAAAGGATTTCCCAAAAAGAAAGGTCTACAAGCCACTTGGGATGAAAGTGATGATGATGAAGAGAAAAACGAAAGTCAAGACGAATTTGCGAACATGTGCTTCATGGCCATTGAAGATGAGGTAAACACAAATGACACTCCTAGGTATGATGAATTATCTACTTCGTAGATGAAATTATTGAAGTCTTTGAAAAACTTGCACTCAAACATTCTACTCTCAAAAAACAACATATTTTATTAAAAATCGAGACCAAAAATATTTTGGAAACTCAAAAGAGTTTTGAAAAAGGAAAGGTTGATCTTGATTCCCTAACTAAAGAAAATGTTTCTCTAAAAAAATTCTAGATTTAACCAACATTAAGCATAAGTTTACTCAGGGAAAGAAAAATTGACTTAATGTTTGGACAACAAAAATGTGTTTTTGATAAGGGAGGGATTGGATACAAACCTTTTCTAAAGTAAAAATATCTTGAAAATATATTTGTTAAAGCTTCCAACATCACATGTAGTTTTTGCAACAAATTTGGACATGTAACTTTTAATTGCTTAACCAAAAAGAGACTACACTTTCAAGGAAGTAAGTGGGTTCAAGAGTCCACTAGCACTAACTATCAAGGACCCAAAGTTAAATGGGTACCAAAGTAAAAAGTTTGAATCAATCATTGTAGGTGCCTTCAAAAGTAAAGAGCTATTGGTTCCTAGATAGTGGTTGTTCCAAGCATATGACCGGAGATAAAACACTATTGTCAAACTTTAAAAGAAAAGATGGAGGTCGTGTCACTTTTGGAGATAATGCCAAAGGAAAAATCATGGGCATCAAAAATATCGGTAATCATTCATCTTCTTCTATTGAGAATGTTTTTAGTAGATAATCTCAAACATAATTTGCTAAGTATTAGTCAACTATGTGATAAATGTTATCATATCAAATTTGATTCTTCTAAATGCCTTATTAAGGATGCTACATCGAAAGATGTATCGTTCGTAGGAAGCCGAAGTAAGGATATTTATGTCATTAACATTGTATTTGAAAAAGAATTAAAATGTTTGTCAAGTTTTAAAGATGACACTTGGTTATGACATAGAATAATAGGGCATGTTAATATAGATCTAATTTCAAAAATATCTAAAAATTGCTTTGTTAAAGGTCTACCAAATTTAAAATTTGAAAAGGACAAAATTTGTGATGCTTGTAAATTTGGAAAACAAACATAAAGTTCTTTCAAAACTAAGCAATTTTCTTCACCCACAAAACATTTACAACTTCTCCATATGGATCTTGTTAGATCGTCAAGAACGGCTAGCCAAGGTGGTAAACATTACGCCTTCGTTATAGTTGATTTCTCAAGATTTACATGGGTCATATTTTTTAGTATGAAAGATGAAGCCATAAAAGCTTTTAAACACTTTTGCAAGAAAGTTGAAAAGTGAAAAAGCCTACCCTATTTTAACTATTAGAAGCGACGATGGTGGAGAATTTGACAACCATGCTTTTGACGATTTTTGTAATGAAAACGGATATGAACACAATTTTTTGGCTCCTAAAACTCCTCAACAAAATGGTGTATTAGAAATGAAGAATCGCACATTGCAAGAAATAGCTAGAACCATGTTAAATGAAAATAATTTGCCTAAGTATTTTTGGCGGCCGAAGCTGTTAACACCGCATGCTATATTTTGAATAGAGTTTTGGTTAGTCGTAAGAATACCAAAACTCTTTATGAATTTTGGAAAAATAGAATTCCAAATATTAGCTATTTTAAAGTCTTTGGTTGCAAATGTTTTATATTAAATACAAAAGAAAATTTGGGAAAATTTGATTAAAAATGCGATGTTGGAATCTTCCTTGGATATTCACCTACTAGCAAAGCCTATAGAGTTTTCAACAAAATAACTCTAGTAGTGGAAGAATCCATAAATGTTACATTTGATGAAATTAACTCTCTTGATCAAGAGAAGGGTATTGACGAAGATGTAGGTGTGGAAACTTCACTCAAACAAATGAGTATTCAAGACAAAAACGAAGAAGCGTCAAATGAAGATCAATCAAAGGAGTCCAACAATCAAGAAAGTACAGAAAGGTCACCTGAGGCACAAAATGATCCCGCATTACCAAAAGGAATGGAAATTCACCTCTTCCCATCCAAATGAACTAATTATCGGCTATCTAGCCAAAGGTAACACTACTAGAACTTTACTCAAAAACCATATTTGTAGTTGTGATTTTATCTCACAAATTGAACCCAAAAACTTTAAAGAAGCTGAGTCTGATGAGTTTTGGATTCTTGCAATGCAAGAAGAACTAAATCAATTTGAAAGAAATAATGTTTGGGATTTAGTTGATAGACCGAACGATCAAACCGTAATTGGTACAAAATGGGTATTTCGAAATAAACGAAATGAAAAAGGAATTATTGTGCGTAACAAGGCTAGATTAGTGGCTCAAGGTTACAATAAGGAGAAGACATAGATTATGAAGAAACATTTGCACCGGTTGCTAGGATAGAATCCATACGCATGCTTCTTACATTTGCTTGTCATAAAAATTTCACTCTTTATCAAATGGATGCGAAAAGTGCCTTTTTAAATGGATTTATTCAAGAAGTTTTTGTCGAGCAACCTCCCGACTTCAAAAATCATAAATTTTCGAAAAAAATGTTTAAACTTAGAAAAGCTCTTTATGGTTTGAAATAAACGCCTAAATCTTGGTGTGAAAGAATAAGCAAATTTCTCATTTCAAATGGTTTTCAAACGGGAAATGCGGATACTACACTCTTTATCAAAATAAAAAAGGATGAAATAATTGTTGTACAAATTTACGTTGATGATATTATTTTTGGTGCAACTAATGTTTCCCTTTGTGAAGAATTCTCAAAATGTATGAGCAAGAAATTCGAAATGAGCATGATGAGGGAATTAAAGTTTTTCCTTGGACTTCAAATAAAGCAAACTAATGAAGGTATCTTCATCAGTCAAACAAAGTACATTATTGACATGCTCAAGAAATTCAATTTTGAGGATTTGAAACCGATGAATACTCCAATGAGTTCATCAATAAAACTGGATAAAGATGAGCACGACACTTCAATTGACGTAACAAAGTATCGAGGTGTGATCGGATCTCTTCTTTACTTAACCGCAAGTAGACCCGATATCATGTGTAGTGTTTGCTTATGTGCTAGATTTCATTCTAATCCTAAGAAATCACATTTGAGTGCATTAAAACGTATTTTTAGATATTTATGTGGCACTAAAACATTAGGACTTTGGTATCCAAAAGGAACACACATTGACCTTATTAGCTATTCGGATGCCGATTGGGCGGGTTGCACTATTGATCGAAAAAGCACAAGTGGAACTTGTCACTTTCTAGGCTTTGCCCTTGTGTCATGGTTTAGTAAGAAACAACAAAATTTCGTTGCACTTCAAACGCTGAGGCCGAATATATCTCGGCCGCTAGTTGTTGTGCTCAAACTCTTTGGATGAAACAAACTCTAAATGATTATCACTTATCTTTTGAAAATACACCTATTTTTTGTGATAACACTAGTGCTATAAATTTGTCTAAAAATCCCATCTTGCACTCTCGCACGAAACATATTGAAATTCGACATCATTTTCTTCGAGATCATTGCAAAAAGGTAATATTTATTTGGAATTTTTTAGTACTGAAAAACAACGACATCCTCACTAAACCTCTAGCTCACGATCGATTCTCTTACATTCGTAGAGGTTTAGGTATTATCGATAAATCTGATATTTGTGGCTAAATGTGTTTTATATGCATTTTTATATGAGAAAATGATAATTTTTGTGTTTTGATGTTTCGGTCGACTGAAACATTTCGGTCAACTGAAGTATGGCCTTTCGGTCTAACAAATGACCAGTCGAACCACTATTTTGGTCGAACAATTGATCGATCGAAATTACACTTTTGGTCGACCATTAGTCCATCGAAAACTCCTGCAGCCTTCTTTGAAATTTCTCTGCAGAGTTTCGGTCGACCTAAGTAGCGCGACTCAAATTCTCTAAAACTGATTTTTTCTTCCCCAAATCAAAACTTAACCCTAAAAACTCTCGAATTTCTCCTCTTCATCTCTACAAAATCTTCAAATCTCATAGTTTTCACTCAAAATCCTACACAAAATTGAAAAACCCATCACACTTTAACATCAATTCTTAAAATTTTTCATCAAATTTCTTCAAAAACCTTAAAAAATTTGGTTTTGGGTCAAACTCAAGATTTCTTCAATTTTCTTGAAAAACTTCACTCTAAATTCTTTGAAAACACTTACCCACATCAAGAAATCTGTTCCTCACTCCTTCTCTTTCAATTCCAAACTTGTCTCTCACTTTTGGACGAAAAATCCGACAACATGCTGCCAAAGAAGAGGTCCAAGAGAGGAGAAATTAGTTCGTGCATTGCCGAAAGTGACGTACCCTTGCCTGACCAATTCACAAATCATCCCATTCTTCGCTGTAAGACTATTGACATCTTTGAGTTTTCTTTTAAAGCTCCATCACTTAGAATTGAAGAATTGTTTTGAAAATATTAGGCAGAAAAATATTATTTCAATCTCCGAATGTACCTATCCTAACTTGATTTGAGAATTCTTTCGTAATGCCACTTTTCACTCTCGCTATGTTGTTTGCATGTTCAAAGATAAATGCATTGTCCTAGATAGACCTATAATGAAACTAATACTTGAGCTAGATGCTTGTGAAAATCGTGCCTATATGAAACATTTCCCGGTTACTTTTGATGGCTATAATGAACTTGAGGTATGTTGTCGTGTCACCGACTGACAATTATCCACTTCAATGACCTTAACCTTGAATCACCTCACTATTCCATGCAAGGTCTTTCATTGTGCAATTGCACACATTATAGTACCACATAGTGGCTATTTTGAGGAAGTCCCTCATCTAGACATTTATCTCCTCGACTCACTTATCGTAGGATGAAAATTGGATTTCTCATATATTTTCTTAAAACACATTCATTATGTTAATTCATCTCCTAGAGTTTTAGGCTTACGCTATGGTTATTTGATTATTCTTGTGACCTACGATTATATAACTTTTGCACCTATGGCTTGACTAAAAGGGAAATTTTCTTCCTCCTTTAATATCCCCGTTCTTTTTTATGATGACAAATGGAGAAAAACAAAGAAATGTGATATGAGAATGACGATTGAAATGGAATGTGATGTATTGTGAGATAAATGGTTTATATGTTATGAATTGTGTTATATGTGATTTATCTCGAATTATGGGAATATGCACTCAATGGTATAAACTCGAACTTCTCTTTCCCACATTGTTGTGTAATAGGTAAGGGGGACATATTGTATATATCTGTATATCCCTACAATCACATATTGTTTGTCATAATCAAAAAGGGAGAAATTGTTGACCTGTAATTCAATATAATTCCAATTGTTTTGATTATAACAAACAATACTCATGTGTTTCTAACAAATCTCGTTTCTTGAGTTTTTCATGTATTATCTCAATCATTCAAAGGCTCAAATCGTCATCCATTGCAACCACTCAAAAGAGAATCAAAAGTGATCCGAAGAAAGCAAGATCTTTGAAGATTAGAAGCCTAGAAGATATTTTATCGAATTTTCAGAATTATGTGTAAGGGTATAACTTGTTGATTCTTAGCAAGTATAACGCTCAAATTAATTTTTATACATCTCATCACTTGCATAAAAATATTTTCGAAATGAAATTGATTTTGGAAAATAGACTGTGTGATATAAAATCTTTAAACCAAAATCTACTCATTTCGGTCGATCGAAAGTTACTCGACTGAAAGTTTGAATTAGTCTGTCGAAACTCTAACGGTTTGAATATTTTACAACAGCTATAATTGAACTTCGGTCGACTGAAGCCTATCAGCTGAAAGTCCTTGTAGTTGGTTGTTTTTCTCTATAAATACCCAACCTTTTTGCATTTAATAACACCAATCTACAAGAGAATTTTAAAGAGCCTATTTATTGAAGATCATTAAGTTTGGTTTATTTTATCCAATTCATTTATTACAAGAATCTTTTGTTTGATTAAATTTGTTCTTCATCTATTTCATCAAAGATTCCATTTTTGAAAAGAAACTTCTATCTCATCTATTTCCTCTTTCTTGACTAAAGCTTTTCTTTGCAAACACTTATTTAAGTGTAAATCTCTCTCTATACTTAACTTTGTATTATTTGTTAAGAGAGATTCATTTGTTGAAAACTTTGGTACATTGATCCTCACTATTGTATCATTTATTGTTCATCAAAGTTTTGCAACTTAAAACACTTGAGCTTAAATATTTGATATCTATTGAAGTGTTATCCTAACTCTCTAAATACTTGACTTAATTATATCATTTGTTTAGAGAGTTCTTTCAATTGTAAAATTACAACTTACACTTTGTGGTTTCGAGAGCCCTTGTGAAAACTCGATTTTCGTTAAGGATGAGTACTCTTTGTTTGTAAGTCACTTAAGGATAAGTACTCCTTATTTGTAAGTCAGTTAAGGATATGTGATCCTTGTTTGTAAGTCACGAAAGGATCGGTACTTCTTGTTTGTAAGTTATCATTTTTAGTGAATTTGGCCTTACTCGTGACGGAGAGTTTGGTAATGGGGACGTAGAACACTTTGTGTATCGAACCCAATTAAATTTGCTTGTTATCTTTACTTATCGCGCTTTACGTTACATTGCCATTTATGTTGTGCCATTTTCATACTTGAATTATGTTATCATATTTGCATATTTACTTATTATTTTACACATTACATTTATATATTGTGTATTGAATAGTTTTTAAGACTAAGTGTCGAAAAAGTTTCAAAACCCAATTCACCCCATCTTGGTTAGTTATTCTTGGGTTGTCAGAGTATTGTAGAGCTATCCATTAGATCACTTTTACTCTCCTTTAAGATTTATCTATCATTTCTCTCGCGAAATCCCTGCTTTTACTTTCTTTTATTTTTTTGGTTTTGAGTTTTGACCATATTTGTGCCATTGTTGTAGGTAGCGAAATATGTGTTTTAATATGGTCTCCATTTTGTAAGAGTGGATGAAAAGTAAGTTCCTGTGTTAGGATAGATTTTATAATTTGAGTTATGTTTGAGGGTTTTTTTTTGGTGCTACTCTGTTGTGTTTCTCTTGGATGGTTTGTACAATGTCTGTTGTAGTCTGACCAATTAAAATTTGAAATCATATATGTAATTATGTTGTTATTTGGAAGGGATTGAAATCAAATTTATAGTAGATTTTGATAAAAAAAAATGATGAAATATATATGTGGTTAAAATGTTATAAATACCATAAAATATATAATTGAGATTAATAATTTGACTACTTTTAGTGCTATATCTTAACTTTTTTCATTATACATGAAATCTCAATTGGGTTACTAAGCTTTAACCCAAGTTTAGGATTAAAATCAAATTTTTAGTAAATTTTGATAAAAATTGATGAAATGTGTGATTGGAATTTAATTTTTCTTAATCAGGTCATTGAACTTCAATTTAATTTCCGATTTTACTATTCAATCATATATCATCCTCCAGAGATGAAAATTGTTTAGTTGACAACAATATCTTAACTAATCTTCCAAGAGTCATTGCGCAGAATGCTAAAAAGAAGTAAAAGTTTACAAAATTGCTACTTGTACACACTTGGTACACAATCTCCTACACAACCCTCTCACATGTGTATGTGACCCACAATATGGGGCCCACACACATGTGAAAGGGTTGTGTAAGAGATTGTATACCAAGTGTGTAAGTGTAACATTTCTCGAAAGATTATGACAATGTTGTTATATAATTCCTTTTTATTATTCAAACATTTTATGATGTGGCATATTGAAGTTGGAATGTAACACAACCACTACGTGTTAGATCCTTTGCGATATGGCTGCCAATTAGATTTTTTTTTTCAATTTGGGATACGACGTGTGACATATGATGATTTTTGAAATTAAATTCAAGTTGAAAATAAATTAAAGTTCAATGACCAAATTAAGACGTTGCAAAGTATAGTAATATAGTAATATAATTGAAATTCAATGATTACATTTAAAATTTAAGGTCATTCGACATGACTTTTGCTTTCTGTAGAAGAGTTTTTGGAGGAAGTTACCTTAGTTTTTGTTTGGAAACCAATTTTTAAAAGAATTTTTTACTTTGGAAGTGCTTTTAGATTAGACCAATTTCTTCGTAAAGCACTTTTAAGTAGAAGAAGTGCTATCATAAAATTAGTAAAACGGTCCAAAAGCAGCTTTTGGATCTCAAAACCTCTTTTTGACTTTTCAAAAATCATGTCAAACAAAACATTACTCGATTAAATAAAGAGAAATGATCTACTAGATACCCGTGCATAACTTATGTTAAACACCAATAATATGAAACATCAGTTCATTGATGAATAAGTTTGTGACGAGCCTTAATGTTAGAATTCTTTATCCCTCAATAAATACATGTACCATGCCATCGGTTCTTAACATTAGCACCAATATTTAAATGGTCATTTTTTATAAATTAATAGTGTAAGAGCAATTATATTATCACTACAAAACTTAATTACTACTGTTACGGGCTTATAGAGACCCGTCACTTCATCCGCCACGATCAGGCGACCCGACCCCACACTGCCACGTGGCGAACGAATTGAATTCGCATTGGATGAACAGATTTCGATGTTCCAAGCTAAACGTACCATGAAGTGGAGCCGAATTCATCCGCAATTCACAGCGGATGCAAAGGCCCGCACTCCGCACCCACTACAACACCTCACAAATCTGCCTTACCACGCCTCTACAAAGATCCTCTAAAAGGAGATCTTTCCAAAGTCAAATCCCTGACTGATTGATGGGATGTATGAGAGTTTACAAACGGTCAACTCAGCTTCTTTTGTGAGATAAGTAATTCCAACCAACCTACGAATTGACGTGTTGGCATCTATGACGGGACTACCCCCTTCAGGATCTGAAGCCACGTGTCTCACCATTCAACGATTCTCCTCTCCCCTTCTCGAGTATAAATACCCCCAACCTATGATGAGAAAAGGATTCCACAACATTTGGGTAGCACACTTAGCTTTACTATATTTACACTTGTTCTTAAACACGTTCCGGTGACTACTTCAATGCCGGAAACCAAGTTCCGGTTGATCGAAATACTGACTTGATCGTCGGAGTGCTCGCGGCTACTTCCATACTGTCGAAAAAGGTCACGGGTAACTAACGGCATGCTACAATGTGCAAGGAGGATCTTACGTCAAAACTCATTCTGTTGGCTACGTATCGGATCCTATTTTTGGGGTCAACAGATTGACGCCGTTTGTGGGAAAGTTACTGTAACCACGAATATTCCAACGAAAGAAAAAGCTTATCAGAATATTTGGTTGATATTTCCCCTTGAAAAAGGGATTTGTTCTTGAAGAAAGAACGAGTAGAAGTTGTAAATTGAGTCTATACTATTTGAAAAAGAGAATTTGTAACTCCAAACCAATGAGTTCCAACAATGAAGAAGTCAATCCAATGAGGGCAAGGGAGATCTCTGAAGAAGAGATCATCTAGAATAATGTCACACACCAAAGGCCTCATCATCAATGTCGAAAAGGCGGAAGAACTATTGTGCGAGTAACTGCCGAGGTGGCTCAAATGGCTACCAACATGAGAAACGTCATCTTGGAAAGTAAGAGGCCATTAAAGAAGCGGACTTGAATAAGAAAACCCCATAAAAGGAAGGTCATCGATAAAGAGACTATTGGAAGACCCTTTTTACAAATAGAATGCCTCTGAAAAAGATGTCATGAAGGAAAGATCCCTAAAAAATGGGTCATATTTGAGGAATGCAAAGGCTCATCCTCTCCTAAGCACCTCGACTATGTGAGGCCTCATCCTTTCCTAAGCACCCCAGCTGTACAATGCCTCATCATTGCCTATTCACTTCGGCCATGTAAATGCTTTCCTTGCCTAGGCACCTTGGTTGTGCAAGGCCTCATCCTTCCCTAGGCACCTCGACTATCCAATGCCTTATTCTTGCCTAGGTACCTCGGCTGTGTAATGCCTCATCATTGCCTATTCACTTCGGTCATGCAAAGGCCTTATCCTTGCCTAGGCACCCCAACTGTGCAATGCCTCATCATTGCTTGTTCACATCAGCCATGCAAAGACCATCCTTGCCTATGTACTTCTGCCATGCAAAGGCCTCATTCTTGCCTAGACACCTCGACTATGCAATGCTTCATCCTTGCCTATGCACCTGGACTATGCAAGGCCTCATCTTTTCCTAGGCACCTCGACTGTGCAATGCCTCATCATTGCATGTGCAACGGCCTCATCCTTGCTTAGGTACCCATGTTGTGCAATACCTCATCATTGTCAGTTTACTTCGGCCATGCAAAGGCCTCATCCTTGCCTAGGCACCTCAGCTGTACAAGGCCTCATCATTACTATTCACTTTGGCCATGCAAAGGCCTCACTTCAGCCATACAAATGCCTCATCCTTGCCTAGGCTCCTCGACTGTGCAAGGCCTCATCCTTGCCTAAGCACCCCAACTATGCAATGCCTCATCATTACCTATTCGCTTCGACTATACAAAGGCTTCATCCTTGCCTAGGCACCTCGATTGGGCAAGGTCTCATCCTTGCCTATTCACCTCGACCATGCAAAATGCCTCATCATTGCCTAGGCACCTCAGTTATACAAAGTTCTCGTGTTTGTTTAGGCACTTCTCCTATACAAGACCTATTATCCTCTTCCACGGATGCACCATCCACCATGGAAAACACCCTTGAAGAGGTGCGTGATGTCCCCCATAGGGTCACCTTAACTAAGGATGTCCACTTTATCAGGGAAGATGCGTGTGCCACTTCTAGTGAAGCGGATCAACAGTGTTCTCACACAATCTTACTCCTTGTTGAGGTGCATACGCCCCCAAAGGGCCACCTCAACCAAGGATGTCCACTTCATCATGGGAGATGCTGGTGCCACTTTTGGTGAAGCGGATCAGCAGTGTTCTCACACATTCTTACTCCTTGTTGAGGTGCATACATCCCCAAGGATGTCCACTCTATTAAGATAGGTGAAGCGTTTACAACTTCCCTTAAAGTTGCCAACACTCATCACTTCGTCCATCAGCAAAGACTTTACCTCTACCACAACTTTCCTTAAAGTTGCAGTCACTAAGGGCTTCGTCCTTTAGCAAGGGCTTTGCCTCTACTACAACTTTCCTTAAAGTTGCAATCACTTGGGGCTTCATCGTTTAGCAAGACTTCGCCTCCCTACAACTTTCCTTAAAGTTGCAATCACTTAGGGCTTCGTCCTTCAGTAAGAACTTCGCCTATACCACAACTTTCCTTAAAGGTGCCATCACTCAGGACTACGTCCTTTGGTCAGGTCTTCGCCTCTAGCACAACTTTTCTTAATGTTGCAATCAGTAAAGGCTTTATCCTTCAGTCAGGGCTTTTCCTCTACCACAACTTTCCTTAAAGTTGCAATCAGTCAGGACTTCGTCCTTCACACAGGACCACACCTCTTCTACAACTCTCTTTAAATTTGCAATCACTCACGACTTCACCTCTATCACAACTTTCCTTAAAGTTGGAATCAGTCAGGGCTTCGTCCTTCAGTCAAGACTTCCCCTCTTCTACCACTTTCTTTAAAGTTGCAATCACTCGGGGCTTCGTCCTTTAGTCAAACTTTGTCTCTACCACAACTTTCCTTAAAGTTGTAATCATTCAAGTCTTCATCCTTCAGTTAGGACTTCACCTCTTCCATAACTTTCATTAAAGTTGCAATCACTTAGGGCTTCATCCTTCGGTCATGACTTCGCCTCTACCACAACGTTCCTTCAAGTTGCAATCACTCAGGGCTACATCCTTCAGTCAAATCTTCGCCTATACCACAACTTTTCTTAAAGTTACAATTAGTTAGGGCTTCATCCTTCAGTTAGGACTTCACCTCTACCACAACATTTCTTAAAGTTGTAATCAGTCAGGGCTTCATCCTTCAGTCAAGACTTCGCCGCTTCCATAATTTTCTTTAAATTTGCAATCACTCAAGGCTTCATCCTTCAGTCAGGACTTCGCCTCTACCATAACTTTCCTTAAAGTTTCAATCAGTCAAGCTTCATCCTTCAGTCAAGACTTCGCCTCTTCCATAATTTTCTTTAAAGTTGCATTCACTGCTTCGTCCTTTAGTTGAACTTCACCTCTACCACAACTTTCCTTAAAGTTGCAATCACTCATGTCTTCACCCTTCAATTAGGACTTCGCCTCTACCACAACTTTCCTTAAAGTTGCAATCACTCAGGGCTTCGTCCTTCAACAAGGACTTCACCTTTGCAACACCTTTTCTCAAAGTTGTTAACACCCATCACTTCATCCTTCAGCCAGGACTTCGCTTTGCAATAACTTTTCTCCGAGTTGCCAACACTCATCATTTTGTCCTTTATCCTGGACGTCGTTTCTGCATATTTATTCATCTCTTCTACAACGCAAGCACCTCAAAACATGACATGGAACAACCACATCAAAAACGTCCTTGCATTATTAAATATCCATACATGGACTTGAGGGACTGATGTTATAGGCCTTTTGAGTCCCCTCACTTCGTCCTTCCACCTCATCCGCCACGTGTTGGAAGAACTAACTTGGCATTGCCTACGTGGCATCCGAACTGAATTCATGTCGGATGAACCAATTCTATTCTGTCGAACTAAAACGCTATTGCCGCACTTGGTAGAAGAGCCAAACTCGCGGATGCAAAGGCCCGCACTCCGCATTTATTACACTTTACGGTCCACCTCGCCACACCTCTACCAAGATCTTTTTTGAGATCTCTCCAGTCAAGTCCCTGATTGATTGACAGGAGATGTGACAGGCTACAAATGGTCAACTCAGATGTTATGTCAGACATCATTTAATGCCCACCAACCTATAGATTGACAGATTGACGTCTATGAGAGGATGGCCCATCCCCCCCATCCTATGGTTCTCCTCTTCCCTTCTCTAGTATTAATATCTCCCACACTGTAATGGTATGGGGGTTCACATTCTAATCTTTGCATGCCAATTTTTTAACTCTAAAAAAGCCTTTCACTATATTACACACATTCTCAACCACGCCCCGCTGACCACTTTATCGTCGGGCACCACTTTCCGGTTGACTGAAATATTGACTTAACTGTCAGAGTGCTCGCGGTCACTTCTACTCCCACCGAAAAAGGCCACGAGTGACTAATGTTGTGCTACCGTGTGTAGGGAGGAGCATACGTGAAGACTTATTCTGTTAGCCACGTGTCCGAACCATTTTTCGAGGTCAACAACTACATCACATTATAATCACACCACATTTAAAATATAGTCTCAGTAAATATATCACAACAAATTTAAAATTATATAATAAAAATAAAAAAATGTGGTGTACACATCCTCCATTATTAATCATCATTTTTCTCTACTCTTTATCGTCTATTTGGTTATATCAATGTAACCGTTCATTACCAAACTGTCAACTTAGTTGTTATTAGAGACGCTCCAGTATAGCATCGATGGACACTACTCCCGACGAAGGAGAAATCTTCGAATAGAGGCATAAACAACAATGGATTGCAGCTCCTTCACCTCCTCTATGGCTGTTGTTTGGAATTTGATGATTGCTTCGAGTTTTTCAAAATCTGGGAAAAGATTTTCTTTACTCAATTATAACCTTACTCGGACCCTAGAAATTGAAAGCTACTTTGCATTTGCAGTATCAAGTTCTTGAATGTTTGTTCTCATTCAGTTCTTATGATTCGTTTTTTCTCCATAATTATGTGCGAAATATGTTTATGGTTAGTGACAAATCTAACATGGCGTGTTCTATTCTTGTTTTTGTTTTATTGATACTTCTATATGATTCATTTCTATTTTTAATTATGTGCACCAACATTTGCGTTATTCATACTTGGTCCGTAGTAAAATTTTGGGTATAGTCGTATATATTGAAGTCGTTTTCATTTTTCTGACATTTGAAAAAAAATTGATTATGATGAGTTATAAAAACTTAAATTTATTACGATCGTGTAAAAAATTAATATTAAAATAAAAACTTACTTTTTGTTGACCAAGAACAATTTTCGAGAATTCAATTAAAGTTGTCGTGGCAATAACTGCATCCATTCTCGTTAAACTAAATATCATAATTCGGTGAGAAAATATACTGGGCAGGCAAGTAAAATTGTGTGAATATATGTAAGGAATCAAAAAACAGATCAAAACTTCTGGAGATTAAACAAATTGATAAATCATTTACCTGTGGTATCATGGAGGCAGATGACTCTTAACTACAAAGAAAAAGAACACCAAGCTTATGGTTGTTCTGGAATAATAATTTATTTTATTAAAAAGTATATAAAAACCAGTTACCAACAATATATGGAGCAATCAAGAAGAATGTTTATGGAGAAATTAATGAGAATCATGGCTTCTACAATCTGCATCCATTTTCTACGTGTAAAAGAAGGGGAAAAAAAAGACTAATGGAATTGAGGTGTGTATAGGAATCAAAGAAAACGGAATTACTTTTTGTTCGATTAAATTTCGTAAGTGTACGGAATCATTGACAAATAATCGATTAAGTGAGTTGAGAGTATCATCCCATAAGTAGGACGTGACATGGTCCGATTCGGTTTGGTTCTGAAGAGAATCGAACCGAACCAGAATTTTTGGGTAATGGAACTGTTCGGGTTCAGTTCTGTTCAGTTCCGTTCGATTCGGTTTAGTTTGGTTTAATACTATAATTAATTTTTTTTAACATTTATAGCAACACTATATAAATACGATTAATGACATATTCATTTGTAGTTTCGATGGACAGTTGGAGAGTGGAAGTCATACTCGACAGCCGGCGGCTTCAATTTGGGCATGTAGATGTAGGTTTTCAATTTATAAAATAATTTGAGATTAGTAGACGTGTGCTTACCGAATGAAAGTATGAAATTGGAAAGGGAATGATAAAAACTTAGATCTTGGGCTAATAGTGAAATTAATAATTGGGCCAAAAAGAATTGAATTTAAAAATTGGGTTGGACTGAGATAGCTAGGCATGAACTTGGCTTGG